>ML796081.1:69646-132365 GCA_009831015.1 Picea engelmannii
AGTTTGTTTTTCCTGTTCTTTTATCATCCTTCCATTTTCCACCTTACAACTTTGTAATTATGCCATAAGGATTCTTATAGTTTAAATTAAATCTGGAGGGGTTTCCACCACCCTCCTCTCATCATAATATTTTTCTCTTTTATGTGATATTTCTCCAAACTCATGACATGTCACCATTCTTTACGTTGTAGTTTCCTTGTTGTCCACTGACTATTTGAGTGTTCATAACAACATTTTTTGTTAGTCAGTTGTCCTCAAATTTTATGAACAACATGGGTAATATTTGTAAGATAAAATTAGCTTCATTATTCCACATACAACATCAGCATGTAGTTCATATTTAAAACATGCAAAAATAGCAGAAGGTATCACTCTTTTCAATAGTAAATCTTAAATAATCTCTTATGAGTGGGTAGGGTAGGCTACCCTGCCCTTTAAAGGTTTTCTATTAGAATTTACTTTCGCTCTTTCATGAGACCAAGCAGGCCAAGTGTTGTAACCTAGATTTGATACCAATTTATCACACATCTCACCCCCTAAGTACTCTTTTAAAAGGAATGGGGCATAATTTGTTTCTTTCCTACAACCCCCTAAATTCTTCGAATGAGGACACCATCACCTTGTTCTCACCGAGATATTCCCAACGACTATAACCTTGTCCAAAATAGAGCTCTTCCTTGAAATTTATGGCCTTCTGAAGTTTCCAGGGCATCAGTGGCCAATGGCCATCCCTTTTCCACATGGGATCCATGTAGCTTCACCTCTCTTGTGTCATCTAACATGGCACGGTCATGACTTGGGTTGTCACCCCCTGGAAATGACGTGGATGTTGGTTGTAGGGAATGTCTCTTGGTCTTCACAGATATTGGGCCTTCGGCCCTTTGACACTCTAACACAGATCTAAAACTCCTTGGAGATCCGAATTTTGAAGGGCTCCTTCCACCCAAAATATCTATGGTGGAGCTTTGTCCATCCTTGGATCTAACAAACAATGTTTTTCCGCACCTAACACATGGTTTAGACATGAATAGAAAGGAAAGAGGGGAAGGGTATGACACCTAACTCATGTCTAATCCCACGATGCCATGTGGACCTACCCAGACATGCCACATCACCGTGGCATATGTGGGCCTATCCAATTGGAGCTTGACACTTCAACGAGGGGATTTTGACGTTCAACGCTTCGGGGTTTGGCCTATGCACCAACACACCAAATCTCTCAGAGCCCCAGAGTTTCAAATTTTTGAAGTGGTTCCCATGCACGTACTTATGAACATGACTTATGTCTAATCATGGGATTTATTTAATCTCATTAATTAAGTAATCTTCGGCCTTTGGGTCATAGCACAGGTTATGCTCTACTTCAAACTCCTGAAATCCCAAAGGTCGAAACCCCGAAGTTCTGCTAACCATCGATCTAAGATCCTTCGAGATATTTCTCGACTGTTTGATTGACAAAAGTGGAAGGATAGAATAAGTGGAATTATTAACCGAAAAAAAAAATCCGTCACTACTTCATGACCACTTCCATCGGTAATACTCTAGATAGGTTGAAAGGTTAGGAGTCGTTTGATTTGCAAAGTCACAAAATCATAAAATCTCTCCAATCACCCGATCAAGTAGATATTTTGGGTGTCATATCCATCGTAGATCTATAAGAGAACATTGACAAATATTATACCATTGATCTGTGATCATGATCAATGGTGTAGAAAATAAATGTGGCTGAGAAGTAGGTCAAGGTTTAACAAGAAGGTGGAATCCACAATGATGGATAAGGAACTGGTAGTTGTTGGTCAAACTATCAGGTGATCGTGTCCAGAGGTTTCCTTCGACAGGATTTGAGTGTTGTGAGGTTCAAACATCCCAAGACCTTGGACCTCCGAAGTCTCGAAGCTCAACAATCTTAGCCCCTTTTGAGTGTAGTGAAGGGTTCTAGGGTCCTGGTCATATGGAAGTCCTAGTAGCTCGAGGGATCAAATCGGTAATCCTGCATGAAAGGTAATATGCCCGTGGATTTGGGATTATGGTCACTGGTAACCTATACACACCCCATAATTCTATGCTTCAAAATATTAACCAATATTTAGTTAAGCTAGTGGACTTGGGCTTGAGTTCACATGGAAAAATGGTTTGAAGGAAGCACATTTCATTCACAAAACTCAAATTCTATAACAGAAAAAGTAATTTCGATGGATTGATGAGTTTGGAAAAGTCTTGTAGAATCTGTTTCGACTCTATAATTTTGGATTTGATCCTTGGACATTCCTTTTGAGTATTAGCACATATAGATTCAGACAGGAGGTCAACTCGTCAGTTTCCCCTAAATTCATTTAAAAACCCATTAATAATAGTCCTCCTTTCTAAATAGGAGTAAGTAGAAAAACCATTAATGGAATATCATATTCAATATTTACTTCAAATTTCCCAAGCCACTAGGCCAATGAGAGTTACGAATTTTACCATTTAACAAGATAAACAATTTTCCAATTTCCTAGCTCAAGAAACTCGTATTATAACAAACTAATGAAGACAATATAAAACTCAAAGTCACACTTATATTATATTGGAAATTAGTTGGAAATTGCTGAAAGGGTTTTCCTTTTCCACCCAACCATAGGCACAGTAACTCTTTGAGTATTCCTCAACTAGCCACCCCCTAGATAGATCATGATGCCATGAGAGGGATTCTTCTTGATCTCGGCAATAGAAAGGGACAAAGTTTACTCTCCTTTTACCAAAGGAACCTGAAAATTTAGTTTCTTATCCACCAAGTAAGGGAGTCTGTTGGGATTATTCACTCGATCACTATAGCTATGTTTATCAGCTTCATTAGAAAACATTGTCCAAGCTTCCATGTAACCAAAATAGCTTAGTTCTCAATTTTCTTCAGAACCAGAGAGCCTCACACGCTCTCCTTTCTTGATTGGTCCTCAAATCCATTTGTGTCTCTTTTCTTCTTCCCTTTGCCCACAATTTTATTTCCTTTCCTTTCCTTTTTAACAAGATTTTGTGGGTCATATTAGGAAGTTTCCTCATTGAATCTTGAGGAATACTCCCCGACTACCAGTCTGACTAGTAATTATTTTTTATGGGCCAGAAGACTATTATGGTTCTGAGCAATTTATATCCAGCAGAGTATCGGCCTGGCAGGGATCATCTCACAATTATTGGTTCCCCATACCATCCCTCTCATGCATCATGATATATATTGGAAACCCTCTTTCAACATTCATGCCACCTTTTCATTTGTATTTAATAACAAAAATATATACATTACCTTATATATCAAGGTTCATTCTATTTCCAACATTCACATGACAGATATGTCCATAGTCTTGTTCACAGTAACAATAATATTTACAATCTGGGGGAAACATGGGTGTTATAGGATTAGTAAATATATCAACTATATGATCATTTGTTCTACAATAGACAAGAGATACAACGTTCTCATGAACCAAGTGTCTCAAATAGTGAGCATGGAGCTCAACATGCTTCATCTTATTGTGGGATGCAAGGATTTCAATAACTTGAATGGAACCTTGATTGTCACATTAAAGTGTGATTGAGGCATGTAAAGGAAATCCAAGTTCACCCATAATTTGGTTAATCCATACTACCTTTTTACCTGCATGAATGGTGCCATTATATTCTACTTTTGTAGTTGAAAATTATACTACCTCATGTTTCTTGCATGACCAAACCAACGATCCAGTGATGAAACAAAACACATAGTCGGATGTGGACTTTCGATCATCATTGTCGCCTAACCAGTTGGAGTCGGTGAATCTGACCAACGAATATGAACTTCAACAATACTTGATACCAAAATGCATGGTACCTTTTAAAAAATGAACAATCCTTTTGACTTCTTTCCAGTGGATTTCTCTAGGATCTTTCATAAAAAGAGAAACCACACTAACAAAAAAGGAAATTGCAGTTCAATTGTGAGTAAGATAAATGAGACTGTTGACCAATTTTTGATAGAGAGTAACATCAACTTTGGGAGTTTGAAAAGTTTTGCTCATATTAACTCTATATTAAAAGGGATTAGCATAGGGCTTACAATCTACCATCTTAAAACATGTCAAAATATTCTTTACATATTTAGATTGAGAAATGAAAAAACCATCAAACAATGGTAATACTTGAAGAACCAAAATTAATGTTGAATACCAAGATCTATCATGTTAAAGAAGTCAACAAGTTGTTTCTTCAATCTAAGATTGAGATCAATGTTATTTCTAGTTATGACAAAGTCATCAATATGTACACCAATAATCAAAGTGTTTCCATAAGTATGGAGTACATATAAGATGTGATCAGATTCAAAACGTTTGAAACCAATACAAAGAAATAAATTTTCGATCTTAGCATACCAATCTCTAGGAGATTGCTTCAAACGATAAAGAGACTTTTGAATTCGAAAAACTATATTAGAATATTTCATAAGACCAATAGTTTATTCCATGAAAAATTCTTTAGATTGGTCACCATGAAGAAAATCACTCTTCACATCCATTTGATGGATCTGCCATCCAAATCAAGCAACAAGAGAAAGAATCAATTGAACAAAGTTCATCTTTGCAACAAAGGAAAATTTCTCATTGTATTCGATGTCTTCTTGTTAATTAAATCCCTTAGAAACCAAGTGACATTTGTGATGCTCAACAACACCTTCAGAGGTAAATTTGGTCTTGTATACCCATCAACACTTCACAATGTTATTTCCTTGAGGTCGGGGAACTAAATCCCAAGTGTGATTATTCAAAAGAATCTATTTTTGTTTGCATGGTCTGCTCCCATTTAGGTTGTCCTTGGGAATATGAGTAGGTAAAAGGGTCATAGGTTTCAAGCACACGAGTCATCAAAGAAACACTAGCATGTTGCTTTTGATTAGGATTTTTTCGGGAAACAACACCAACATCAGGACCAACAACTTCATGGTCTTGGCAACCCATCTAGGAAGATAATAAAGGGGTGAACTGTTGTTCACTATATAATTTTGAGTAGAAGTTGGAACAATTTCAGTCGAAGGAGAGATCGGACCAATCAAAATAGAAATTGACTAACTAGTCGACTCAGAAGTCAAAGGTCCAATCAAAACATGAACAAATTTCGACTGTCTAGTCAAAGGAACAAAAAATGGAATAAGAGAACTAGATTCAAAAACAACATCAAATTGATCATCCTGTAACAATCTAGAGGAGACATTCAACAACTCGATGCCATAAGACTTCTCATCAAGCCATACATTTCTTTTGATAATGATCTATTTTTGACAGGTTCAAACAATCAATAGGCTTTAGACTCTTCATAATATCCCATCATGATGCAAGCATGACTCTTTGCATCCAATTTATTTATGCAATCATCGGAAATATGATCCTAGGAAACACATCAAAACACATAGAGGTGTTCGATATAGGGCTTCCTTCCACACCATTGTTCTATTAGATTCATCGAAGGAACAACTCAAGTTGAGATGTGATTGAGCGAATTATTTTCACAATAGAAAACTTCATCCCATAATTGAGGAGGAAAAAAAATTCCTACAAAAGACATCTATCCATTTTGACTAATGTTCAATGCCCCATATTATTCCCCTAACTACACTAAAAAAATTCTCACATAGATTTTGATTATTTAATTGACAAATTCTCAAAATATCTTCTTAACATTTGGAGTCTAACAATTCATACCTTATTTCTCCCTTGACATGAACTTTGTAGAATATCCCAAGATTCCTTTGAACTGGTTTTTGTTTCAATTCTTGGGGAAAATTACTTATGCATGGCATGTTGAGTGTCTTTTGATCCTTTTTCTTATTCTCTTTTAGTTGATCTTTCTTAGCCTATTTCCATCTATTATAAGTGGGTTGATCAACCAACACTAGGTATCTGATTTCAACTAGATCACATAAATCCTAAGAATAATATAACATCTTCATCTTAATGTTCCAAAAATATAATCCATTCCACCCTAAACTAAGGGATTTGAGGTTGAGTAAATTTGAAGTTATTGTTGTCTGTGGCCATGTTGATTATGACTCCTCTTGAAACCCATCCACTTGTTGGGAATAAAAAAAAACATTTATGGATATTTGTATTTTTTTTGTTACCCTCTTCAATGGTGGCTTTGTAACCTAATGCTTTTTCACCAAAAAAATTGTTGATGGTCAAAATATGCTCATTGTTGTTGCTTCTATACTTTGTTGTTCCTACACCAATATTCTCATTGTTGTTTCTTATGTAACTTGTTGTTCCTATACCAATTTTAATACAAGGAGTTTACAAAACAAATTAAGAAGAGAATGAAAATTAAATTAATTCAAATATTTGTTGACCCACCAAATGTAGGAAATCACTCTCGTTATCGAAAACATGAGATTACATAAATTTATAAAACAATTAAATGCATAGAAAATATCAATAGTTATACTATGATTTCATAAATAAACTCCTAACTTTGCATCCGCTTCAAACATGATTTAATACTAGATAAAAATTCTGAAATTTATCCAATCATGTAGGGGAAATTAATCTTCCCCCTAATTTTTCCATTACTAAATTGAGCATCAACACATGCTTTCAGAGTTATGCATGTCAATGTTTATAGAAATTTTAAATCGCCCTGTAATCTTTTTTGTTTAGGTTTGTTTTCTTTATGGTGTATGTAGATAAAAGTTAGATGCATTCAAACACCAACATTGTTTGTCAAATGGGGGGAAATTGAGTGTTAATAGTATGAAATGGAAATAATGTGTGGGTGACATTCTTGATTTTACATGATTACATCATCTCATTGTCTATTTGAGGATATCATGCTTCCTTTTTTTTTCTTTCAAATATGTTTTAGTAAGACCCTACTTCAGTGCATCTTCGAGTAATTTCCAGTGCATTCAATGAAGACCTTTTTGGAAAGAAAACAATAGCTTTTGGTTCTACCTCTTCGCAAATATTTGGGACTTAATAGTGTCCATGAGGAAATACTGTCATTTGAAAAATGGAGAAAGATATTGAATTCTACTTAGCAAGTTGATTAGCAATTTTTTTCTAGCCCCTAGGCATGGCTATTTTCTCTCTAAGAATCCATCTAACACGAATTATGGTCATCGTGCACCTAACCTATGTATAGACACATGAATTTGATCCATGCATCTGATCCATGCACCTAAACCATGCATCTGACCCACATAGCTAACCCATTCACCTAACCCACACACAAAACAAGAAAACATAAGAAATCCACCCACACACATAAGAAAGGAATCCTCCCACACGTCCACACACATAAGAAACACACCTAACATAAGAAATGCACCTACCTACACATATATATTATGCACCTAAGCCACACATATAACTCATGTAGATAACCCATTCACCTAAGTTCCCACCTACATAAATTACACACATAAGTGATGCATTCATGCATCGATTTGTGTGATTCACATAGCATAATTGATACACTTTACATAAGTGAAGCGCCTAATCTATGGACCTACTCACACACATAACCCACATTCCCATGCACATAAATGGCATACCTAGTAGAAGGATGTATATTAAGACAATTCTATATCTTCTAAAGGTTCTTATTCATTAATTGAGTTTTACAATAAAATAAGGTAAAATGGCATAGGGTCAAGAATACAAGTTGTCATGGTATTAGGTGCCTTGTTATGGCATTGGAATTTGATAGTTGTTTTGTCTTTTTGTTATTGGAATTAGACTCTTCAATAGTAAATAATACACTCTATTAAAAAAACACATATATTTAGATTGAGTGGATTGGGCCTAAGCTTGAAAAATTATAAGTGTGAAAATCTTCAAGAAGAAAACATTGTTCCAAATTACAAGACAAAAAGAAGAGTGAAATATATAGGATGGTAACTTACACTTGTTAAATACAAAAACACAATGATGAACATGGATAAGAAGACTAGGATTTGCATATATCACTCATTCAAATATATAATTATTCCATATAGATAGACTATGTAGAAATTATTGATAGGAATCATATCAATAAGTTCGATGGAAAGAAGTGACAAATAAGTGTTCCTCTAGATAGTCATCCAGGGTTATCGAGCACAACTAGAGTTGATGGCTATTAACCATTCATTCCAAACATGCTCAACTCACTTAAGAATATTTAACATTGTTAGGGGAAACACAATCGTTGATGTAGATTTGATGGGGTTGTAGCACTAAATGGATGATATTCTACACCTATAAATGTAATTCATATGAATATCATTGTTCTAGAGAACATAGGACCTCAATAGTGATCACTATGAGGAAGTACAAGATATAACACTTTTTGAGAGAACCTAAAACATTAAGGGAATCCTATCAATTTGTAGAAGTCCTTAATTTAAATATTAACATATAGACATAACTAGTTCATGGAATATAAAATGAAAAACAAAGACATTAAGATTGGATAATTCAATAATTTTGTAACTCTTGTCTAAGTTTAGCTAAATTTGGATACACCAACTATTGCAATCAATTTTGGAAGATAAAAGAATTCATCCCTTTCTCTATGTAGCATTTATGCAGTACCAACATTACGAGCTAGGGCTTGTCTATCCTCTCTAATGCAACATGACCTTGGCATCTAGGTCAATCACTTTCCCTCAACTCTCTTCTACCCAATTAATGTCACCATGTCTAAGGAAAAAGGCAAAACTATGGGAATTACCCATAGTGTTCATGCATTTTTGTTTTTTGTAGAAAAGGAAAGGCAATGGTATTTCCAATTCCTGCTACAATGGAATTTCCAAGTCCAACTAGAAGAGGTAAAGAAATGGAAATGGTATTTACAATTACTACCTAATGTGGATGGAATTCCAAAGGTTGAGTAGCTTTGGTTTTATCGAATTGAAAACAAAATATAATATTCAATCCCATTAAATGAAAATAAAAGCTAATATTCACTCAACATCAATAATAGGCTTTGTGAAGGACCCTCGATACTATACGGATGTGTTCATTCAATCAAGAGTCTTTCTCCTTGTAGGAAAGAAAAAACCACTACTAGAAAGTTTCATTGCCAAGACCACATAATGCACCATGTCTTACTAGTTTCTTCTCTAGGTTTGAAAGGGTGCATAAAAAGTCATTCTCTAATTTGTAGATTTATATCATTATGGATATTATCCTCATCCCTACTCCACTAAATTAAGAACAAATGGGCATCATATTATAAAGTAAACTTGTTCACTAGATGATTTTTTATTGTTTATTTTGAGAATCTAGAAGACACTAGAAAGGTGGTGTGCCCACCACCAACAACCCTCCTTTCTCTTGTGTTTTTTGTTTGAAAAACCTCTCCAAGAAAATGGAGCCCCTTTTTTGCTCTTCTCCATAAAACACCTTGGTTCGATATTTCCTTAATCATTGGTTGTGGTCACCTATATCTCTAAGCATCCCCCTTTAATCTTCTTTATTTGGTTGGGACTGCATTTTTGGCACTTAGGCAAAATTTTAAATATTCTTTCATGTCATCGGATGAGTTAGTATAAACTCCTCCGGTGTACACCGATGAAGTTCCTTCCAAATGTTTCGGTGACCAACATAATACTTCCTTTAAATTTGTTTGAAACACTTTATTTTTAACTGAGCAACTTTATCTAAAATCATCTGGTGAAACAAGAGGAGTTCCTGCTTTCAACCCCAAATTACACTGACAGAGTGTGTGTCAATGCCTCATGTATGTACCAGAGGCTTTCCCATGATCCTTTCTAATGTGTGTAGGAGGGTTTCCCATTAAATTATTTAGTATAGACGTATAATCTCCTCTTGTAAAATTTATGGCACTTTATAAAAGCATGTTTACCCTTTGCCCCTTGGCCATTGTATGTTGAGCGCCCGAGAGAAAATGAGATCGTTGAGCGACGAGACGAAGAGACCGAATCCTCCCCACCTCTAAAATTGTTATCATTTTCCACGTGTAATTCAAGTTCCAAGTATTCCCTAAGCACCTTCTTCCTCTGAATCATTAGGTTTAGGGATTTTTATCATTTTTTTCAACTGTTTCTTTGAAATACTGCAATTGGTCCTACCTTAAGTGACCACAATTTATCCACTATTTCACCTGCTTTTATATTATAACCTAGGACAACCCATTGACCTCGGCCACTCATTTCCTCTAGTATATGGGCCATCTTTAGTTTTTCACTTTCCCTATGACCAGAGTCATAACCTAATTTATATCTCAGGTCAGACTGAACCTCAGACTGCTTTGTCGCCTTTGTGGGTTCTAACATAGTTAAATATATTTTGAAGGAGGTTCCTCAAACATTATATCCATCCTTAACCTACATATATTCACACCCACACCCTTCTCCTCTAAGGTTTTACACATTAATTTTGGAAAATTTTGACATCCCACCAACCTTCATCACCCAAGCCCTAAGTCTTGATTGAAGAAACCTCCCCAAGACTTAGTCTATTTCGGAAAACTCTTTAAAACCAAAGAATTTGACGTGAATTGTTCTAGTCCAACCAGAGGGATTTTCATAAACATATTTGGTCTCTTTGGAGGCTCTTAAATGAAATCCTCTGGTAGTATTGGAGGAATTAACCTTAAATTCTCTGGTTTCCCTGTTGGAAGACTTAATATTAGGAACACTTAAAGAAATCGTTAAAAAACCGACGAACTTAGCACAAATTGCTTCAGTCCGACCAGAGACCTTCTCTCCAAATCATCTGGTCCATTCAAATATTGTGGCATGAACTCTTTCTGTATACACCAGAGAATATAGCATTAACCATGTCGGTTCCTTTCAGGAAACTTAACATAAACTCCTTCAGTTTACACCAGAGGCGTTCATATGAATTCCTCTAGTGTAAACTGGAGGACTTAATACCAATTGCTCTGGTATTTTACAAAAACTTCTCCAATGAATTCAAAGACATTCCCACAAACTTTTTTGGTGCACACTAGAGCCTCTTGCACCGACTTCTCCGATCTCCAATTTTCAGTCTAACTTCCAAGGTGTTCTTAAACAAAATTTATGTACTTTTTTATTGATCTCTCATTAAGGCTCAAATTTCCATGATGCCCACTATCACACTCTCATATTCCGATGAAGATATCCCACCTCACATTAACTCAAGTGAATCCTTAGGTACTTCATTATTGGTCACTTCAATAAGATTAGTTTTATATACATATATGAGAAGAATTATTATGTCGCTTAATTTTGTCTTTGAACTAATTTTGTCTATACCTAGCAGATTCATATATCTCTTTGAGAAAGAAGGATACCAGCAAAGCGCTTGCCACAAAAGCTTCCAAAAATGACCTCCAACATGAAGATGAGTCTGAAATCATAGGAGCAATGTAAGATGGCACAATCGGATTCCTAGAAAATGGAGAATATGTACTCAAATGTGGCGACATTTATTCAATGTTCAAGAAACAAAATTCATCGTCGATCTGGAAGATTAAGATGAGATCAAGATTTTTAAGAACATCAGAAAATATGGAATTCATAGAGTAGAAACATGTGATGTTTTGTTCCCTTGTTTTGATTCTATTTCCTATATCCTCAAACACGTGGAATTAGGAAACATGTATATTTGTACTGCTAGAGGGGATCCTATAGCTTCATTATGGCCTGAAGATATAGCAAAGTGTTATCATATGGAGAATAGGACCCAAAAATTAGATAGAAAACTTCTTGGTGAATTCAAGCATACATCCAAAGATCTATGACACATCTGGTACAATACAAATAAACAATTCAAGCTTATACCTACTAGAGGACACCCTAAAACCATGCTAAGAAATTTGTATCAATACATGGTGGCCATGCCTTGCAGATTATACAGAGAGGTCAATGATTTTGAATTTTGTTTGTCATATATTCCTCTGATCTATAATTTTGTGGATGAAGGGGCATCATTTAACTGGGCTAACATCCTGTCTGCAAACTTAGCAGAATCCATCACAACAATTGTGGAAGCCCAGCCCATAACCTTTCTGTATTTTCACATGTTCTCATAACTCATGGATATAATGTGCATTGCACACCATTTCTCAAAGATGGTTTAGGAATGGAAACCATCATACCCATCCACACACATATACTGCAAGGTATTGTGGGAGCACAAATACAAAACAAAATATCATAAGATCTATGAGATCTTCCTAGCTCCATTGTATGACTTCATGTTTTGCTCGCCAGCCCCGTGTATGACCGAAAAAGCATTGGTCATAATTAGGAGGATAGGATATTGGTACCTAATGGATGATGGCACATACATCAGGATATACGGGGCCATGAAGGCACCACATCTACTACCCCGATTCATCCCAGAAAAATTAGTGCTCTAGGAGGTAGCATATTAGACAATAATCAACGGATTTGGATGAATAATCTATAGAGATAAGAATTTTATATGGACCTCTCTCCCATTATGTATTGTCAATGAAGAAAGGTATGAGAGGAGGAAAATAATAAATATGAAGAAGAAGTAGTAGTAAAGGAATATGTTGTGACTACATCCGTACAATTAGGCTCAATAGAAGAGGAAGAACCAACAATAGAGAAGAATAGAAGAAATAAAGAAATGACTCAGAAGAAAAAAGAAGATGCGGTGGAGAAGAAAAGGAAAACTGACGAAGCCAAATATAAAGTTAAGGCTGATTTGAAAACAACAAAGGAGAAAGCATAAGCAAAGGAATTCCTTGAAAGAGAAGTCACATAAAAGGCAATTGTTGATAGAGCCAAAGCATAAGAAACAACAAAAGCAGATTCTGGGCAGAAAGAAGAAGTGGAAGCCGTGAAAAAATTAGTTGAAGAGCAACGAAAAAAGGACACATAAGAAAGGAACGATGATGTTATATTGATGGACACTGATATCCCAGATATATCAACAATAGGTGTCAGCGGATACACGTAATTCAGTGGGATAGGTTTGGTACTTTGCACTCCTTTCATATCAAGTGAAGTACCCAAATTAAATAAATTCACATATGATAATACCTCGAGAAAGATCGTGCAATAACAAACAAGGAAAGTGTCATTCACAGGGGGTAATCTGATAGCAATACTCACGCAGACCCGAGTGATAGAAAACGTCAACAAATACCCAGTCGCCATAGCATCTGTTGGCACAATTTTCATGAAAACAACATAAGATAATGTCAAGAATCTACACTACCAAAATCTAGAAAAGGATGCATGAGTCAAGGAGCTAGAGGAATAACTTAGCTGGGTAAAGATTGATGAGGGCAGCCTGCAAAGATTTAAGGCCATTGCAAAGAAAGTCAGGATGGAATTGGAGGACACCATAATAGATATGTATTCCCACCTACACATGTTCCAGAAGATAGGGGCCACCATCATGGAAAAACATAGTCAATTTCAAGACAAAAACACTCATTTCAATAATGTCCAGGAAAGCATAGATGATCTTGACAGGTGGATCACTAAAAATCCAGATGCACCAACCAAACTTCCACATCCCTCGAGCACAAAAAGCAAGATTGATCTCGCTGCACTTGATCACTTCCATCAAGCTGGGAAAAGAGAAGATAAAGAAACTACCAGTTCAATGGCGATTTGTTCCCAATGACACAAAGTTGATCATGCATTACTGAAACAATATCGTCTCCCTCCCTTAGAAGAGCTTGGGAAGACTCTTATCGTATAGAAAATTCCATCAAAGTAAAATTCATAGAATAGAAGTGACTGAGTCAGCCTCCAAGGTGACAACAAACTTAATCGAACAACGTATCATCCATCCCACCAAATCCCACACAATGATCCAAGATTTCATGGCTACTCTGGAAAAAGACATGCAGATTCTCGGTGACAATACAACCATGCATAAGGTCTCTCTCAAGGAATCAACATACCATCATATTGTAGTACTTTATGATCAGATGGAAATGTGGACAACATATATCTAAGACAAGAGTGCATAAAAGGATGAAATAGAAAATCTGAATTTGATGTCAACTACATCCTATTTTTTCTTTTTCCAAACCATATTCAATTTTGGCTTTAGCTTCACACATGTCAAATAGATACTAAGGGAAACCAAAAAATTTTGTAACTTCCTCTTGAGGACTACAAGAAGTTATCTTAGGAGTTATTAAATGTTTGTATAAATAAAGGGAGAATCCCACTTAGAAGGAGCTCTTCAAGCATTGTATAGACTTGAGAACTATTTCAAGGAAGTATAATGTGTTAATGAATATTGAGAAGCCCTCATGGCCATATTTTAACAGAGAAAACAACTTATGTGTATTTATGTTTGTTGTGAACTATTTCCAGTAGAACTTTTGTTGATTACATGAAATGTAAGGACATTCGTTTCTTATATACTTTTCTGGTGCAATATATGTTACCTTTGCAATTTTTTTGGTTCTTTCCCATTCTAAATGTCTTAAGAAAATGAGTTGTGGATGTACAAAAAAATATAATTTAGACTTTTTTTTATTATATACTTGTATGCATGTGTTTCTAACTGTCCACATTCATGAAAACTATCTGATTGGGGTTTCTACAGAGTTTAGTTTGATTTACAACTCATTTAGTTATGCTCATTTGCTCCTAGCTAAGATAGGATAAGTTAGAAGTAGATTAGTTTTATTTTTTTATACATAGTCTTCATCTACATATTTGATTTTCATAAACATCCATATTTCACCCTCGCAACTAGTAATCGAGGTTGATCCAAAATTCGGATGGGTCTCCTAAACCAAACGGTGGATATTCTAATTGGGACCATGAACTGAGGAGTACTCCTTACTGTTGTTGGTAAATTACACCCCATCAACAAAAGTCCATGGAAGGGAAGCCATGGTTTTGGGGTGTTGGGATCATGGTTTTAATATTCACATGTGGCTATGACATACTCATGTGTATCATTAATGTATTTGTAATCATAGCTAAGGCCATCCTTTTATCATTTATTATCATGTATTTTAATATTATGGAGTGGTTAAAGATGACCTTTTCAAACTTGTATGCAAAGACTCATTAATGCCTCTTGGGGGTATCACCCTACTTGAGTTATATATAAATACACTACAACTCTAATTTGTATTGCAACATCTTGCGATCTTATTGATCTCTTTTTATAAAGAGTTTAAGATTAAGAAAATTTATACTTTGGTATGTTTCTTGTGATTGGTATATTCTCTTTTTATCACACTCATTGTGGATTTTTAGAACTCATGTTCTTGGCTTATATTCCTCTCTCTCTATCACAATAGGGTTACCTCTCTATAATACACTTTTGATAGAGTTATTGTAGAATTTGGATTCATATTGGTTCCATTCAATTCCCCATTGTCACTTGTGATCTTAACATGGTATTAAAGAAAGTGTTAGACTTAGTCTCGTGATTCTGTAATTTATTTGAAATCCATTAGCTAGTGTCATCTACAAAGTTCTCTCGTCAATGTGGAACTAGAGTTTTCTTGGATCATATTCTCAGTGGGTTTCTTCTAGGGTTTCTAGAAGTTTAAACCCTCTATAAGTAAATTGCCTCTCTTTATGGTTTAATTAGACATTCCTAAGGTCTCTTCACCTTTCTATAAGGTTGGTACCTCCTTTCCTAGGGTTACCTAGGATTTTTTACCTTTTGGTCATATAAAGGAAAAATACTAAAGACTTTATTTCTCTCATGTCACAATGTGTCTTCTTGTTGTTAAGCCTAAATGGATTCAAAGTGGACGTTTTCCCAATTGAATGGATCTGATTATCATAATTGGATGAATCAAATTATTACCCTTTTTCAAAGTAAACATTTATGTATGTATTTGACGGAACCCCCTCCTGCCTCTAACAATGATAATTATGATGACCCCATATGTTTAAATAAGGATGAAATCCTTGTGATGATCACTCTATATGTCGAGCCAAATATGATTCATCATACCAAGGACAAAAATGGTGTGAAATTAATCTAGGACACCTCCAATGGTCTCTTTGGAATGGTGAATACTACTCAAGTCAATTGAGTCAAAATTGAACTTTCAAATCTCAAATGGGTGACATAGAAATTATTGAGTATATTGTAAGGTTTAAAAACCTAGAGTATGGCATCATAACATCAAGAGGAAAGTAAAAAATAATATTTGGAATATTTAAGTATTGTTTTGAATAATTTATCCACTACATTCAAGTCTTTTGATATCATATTTTATAGTGTCCCTTTATTTATCAATGTTGTTGTGACTCCTTCCCTTGAGGAGATTTTTTTTAATATTTCTAGTTTATCTCACTATGGATCTATCAAAAGTATGCAGAATGGGTACTCATTGGATGTGTAATTTAATTTTTCATTGAATGAGTGCCTACATTTGAAATTTTAATAAACCTGTAAGAAGATAAGTCGAAAATACGATAAAAAAAAAAAATAGTTTTATTTCTTTCCCTCCAAAAATATTTACCCTTATGGTTGGTATCATCATTTTGAATCCTATTGGTTCATTTAAGTTTATTTTGATAGTACATTTTTTTTTTGAGGCTCATTTTTTGCCTCAAAATTCCCCTAATGATAAGGAAGGGAATCTCTTTAAGTCTTTCCTTTATTGTCCTCAAGAAATTGAGGAGCTTGTGAGATCTATAGTAGGCGCCAAAGAGATTTCAATGAAAATGTTGGTTCATCTCACAATGCGCATTTATAATGCACTCTACATATTATTCCTCCTCTTCTCAATTACAGTGGATTACTAATTATGTAGCTACCCAACATATGAGGAAACATGAACACCTTCTCTCTAATTATAGGCATCAACACAATGGAGAGAAACCATATTTTAGTCACAATTAAACACTACAAGTTTTAGGTTGTGGTGATGTCATCATAGATATAGCTAAGTTTGAAAATGTTCCCCATGTTCCAGTGGTTAGGCCACACAATATTTCTATTTATTTCATTACAGACACCAAGGAAAATTTTAGGGGTTAAATTTCACCTATGAGCTAATTTTCCAAAAATATATATGCCAATTTCCATTTTTTTATAAAATGAATCTCCCAAAATCTATAAGATAAAAGTATTTTACACTAAAAATCACCAAAATTTTCTAGAAACTATATAAAATCCTTAAATTTTTTAATATTTTTACAAAAACATAGTCAAACATTTTATATTAAGCATTTTAATAATTAGTAATATTCGTTAAGGTTTCTATGTTTTAAAATAAGTATGGATCCTTAAAATTTTCCTTGACCCACACAAAAAAAAAGGTGGAATTATGGCTAGATTGATGGGTTGTAAATGAGATGAGTGATCATTTTAAAGTAACTTTCCTTAGCGAATTTTGATGAATCCAATCATATTTACAAATTAGGGAAGTCTCCTTCCTTGAAGAAAAAAGGGTATGTTAGTATGGTGGCCAATGTCAATGACTCGAATATCTTATGGAAACACTATTTTGATACTAACTTTGGATCTTCATAACATATGAGTCATATACCTTTCATTTATTGAATTTCTCGGTGGTATATTGAGGGGTGTGTGATGGGAAAACATTATCAAGATTTATTTCCTAAGGAAGATGCAAGGCAAGCTTCTCAACATCTCGAGTTGATTTATAGTGACATTTGTGGCCCCATGGCCACATATTTTATTGGGGGGGGAGAGACAAGTAATTCCTCACCTTTAGTAGTGATTTTTCCTAGTTTCTTTGGGTATACACCATTAAATCCAAATATTATGTGTTTGGGAAGTTCAAGGAATTCAAAACTCTAGTGGAGAATCAAAGAAAGAGGAAGATAAAGCGCATCATCACTGATGGAGGGGGCATGTTGGAACCCAAAGGTTTGGGGTGAATATTACATGCGTGCATGTCAATAGTTGTGTGATTTATGAAATAAGGAGTGTGTGTCAGTCAGAGTTCCACAATGCACATCGTGAATCAATAAGATATTGCATGCATGTCATATCAAGAAGAACATCTTCAAGAATCTTCCTGAATGATTAAATCAGGAAGGAAGCACGAGATATCATGGAGCAGTTAAGGGATGAGTTGGAAAGTTAGTTAAGGTTTCCATGACTCTAAAGAGGCTACATGGGTTGCATGCAGGTGGAAGAAGCGTGTGGGAATGGCATTCAACATAGCGAGTGGAGTAGAGGAGAAAGTGACAGAGAACCATAGGGGAGAAAGAGAGAAAAAGGAGAAACAAAGACACCGAGAAGAGTTCTCTTGGTTTGGAATGTGGAGATTCTAAGGTCTACAGCAAAGAAGAGAAGAGAAATGATTTTTCATAGTTTTTGCATGAGTGTTTTTGTGAGTCTAGTTTTCTATATAGTTGGAACAAATGTTGTAAGAAGTTTGCAATATATTTAGTGTATTACTATGGGGAGAGTCTGATATAAATCACATGGCACCTTGAAATGCATGATCGATAAAATGTATGATATCACAAGGAGCTATTTCTAATGAATTATGAGTATGTTGTTCCATGTATGCCATTGGTTGAATAGAAATAATATAATTTGTTGTTATTCCTATCATTTACTGTGTTGGTTATGAGTTAAATGGATGAATTTAGTAATGTTGCATGCTGTTAATCTCATAATGAATTGCAATGGAATCTGTGAATTTCATCCTAAGTGGCTTCCCTGTGTAGTTTAACCCTTCATCGTTGACACAAGACCATATGGTCGCTATGATTCTCATGGTGTCTCAGGTGAGACCTTATTCATTCTTTGACTTAGGATTAATATGTCAATGCCTCGGGGTTTTGTTGGTCAACTTTGGATGAACCATGGATCATCAACCCCCCAGCATTAAGAAGGATGCGTGCAAGCAAGCCAATAAATGGTTATGTTTTCGGGACATGAAGATTTGTTATTGCATGATGAAGGGAGAGAATTAGGTGGTATCCATATTGGGAGGAAATGAAAGATTGGTTACCTGCTAAAGAAGATGAGTTTTCTTGACAAGAGACTCAAGGTTTGATCACCAACATGGAACATCAGAAGGAGAGGTATATCTATACTGACTTGCATGATATTTATATTTTGAGTTTCCGTGTTCATTGTATGAATGGTTGAAGAGGAATACTGCTACTAATATTGCTTTGAAGCCTCAAGAACCACTGGTTTGGGACCACACTACAGTTGATAGGCTAAAGGAATTGGATAACAAGTGTGCTCGAGAAATCAACTTTTGTTTTTCTTGGGTGAAGTAGGATATATTATTGATTTTGTTGTAGAATACAATGATTCTTTCAATGAGGCTAAAAGAAAGTTTGTTGAAGGTCCTCAGAAAAGGATTCTAAAAGAAATCCCATTGTGGATCAAGATCTTGTTCATGGAGAAAGGGTTGATGTGCATAGATCCCGATAGGATGGCTAAGTAGACTCCCCTAGTGCTGGGGGGATGAAAAGAAGGCAGGGGGGAGAGAGAGGAGAAAAGAAGAGAAAGAGATGAAATATATGGAGGAAGAGTTTAGTTAAGAAGGAAAGAAGAAAAGAGGAGCAGAAAGAAGGTAGCAAGGGGTGAGAGATGAGGGATCAGGCCCA
Organism: Picea engelmannii; assembly: GCA_009831015.1. NCBI lineage: Eukaryota > Viridiplantae > Streptophyta > Pinopsida > Pinales > Pinaceae > Picea > Picea engelmannii. The sequence continues at coordinate 89,160 of ML796081.1, forward strand.
TAATGAATAGGAAGGAGACTTCACGTAGAGGATGTATGGGAGAGATTATTGTGCCAGAGAGGAGCACAGATGAGGATAGGTCTACGAAGAGGAAAAAAAATTGGAGTAGGGTATCCACTTAAGATATCGGAATTAGTGGTAGTAGGGGATAAGAAGATGAAGTCAGACCCCTTTGGATTTTGCAAGATGTTACAACTTCAGAGGAAGATGAGGTGTAGTGTAGAGGTGCAGAAGTAGGAGAGGATAATGAAGGCCCCCCATGAGGAGGGGAAGAGGATTTATCAATAGTATATGGTCTTGCATGATTGCAGGTAGGAAACTCTCTGGGTTCCCTCATAAGAAAATATGGGATAAGATGGAGGTAGATGTTGAGGTTTCTAAGATCCCTTTAACTCAATAGTAGGAACCAAACATGCCTTAGAGGCCCAATTATACTCTGAGACGTTTGATGGATGGAATGGTTCTCCAGATCTTTCGATCTAGCCAATTTATCGATGGGATTTACTTAGTGATTTATAGGATATCTTTCTGTGAAAGCTCCTCCTTCAGATTAAGCATTTCTATTTTTTGTCTTTTCTTTTATTAGATGAGTCTAATAAAATAAGGTGTGATGGTATAAACCAACTTATAGACGGGATTATTAACTACTGAATAAGGCTAATCATGGGATAACCCTCATTCTCTAGCATGCAGACAATGATATTCACACCTATTACAAGTCTAGTAATAATACATTAACTTGCCAGTATTTCACACTGACTGAGATACAATTATTGGAAGAAAATACACATGTAATAACGTAATTACAAGAAAAATAGTTTCCTTAGCTCTACCATCAATCACATATTAACACAATGATTCGATTTTCATCATTTAGAACAAAAGAACTATTAAAGTATTGAAAAAGATAGCTTATCAAAAGATTCAAAAACTCTTACTCGTTACAGCATCAACCACTGAAATAAAAATTTGGAAGTAGTTCCTCCTCAATCCAATCACATAACGCCTTTGATGAAAAACAAAAATTTTCTCTGGTTCTAAAAAGAACTTATTAATTAAAGTTGCTCAGAAATAATTATTTACAATTCTCGAAAAGAGGGTCTCTTCCCCAAAACCATCGACCCTTTCCCAAAAGATCAATCCCCATATTTATAAAGAATCACTAACTCAAAATATCTACTAAAAGTTTGAGTTAAGTAAAACAAAAGAGTGACACGTGGTGCTTGATCTCTTTGTTCCCTTAAGATCATCTAGTGGTTCTACTAGAGTGGATGACTCTTCTCATATTCTGACCACTTGAGGAAGAGATCCTCACATGTGTTAGCATATGATAATCTATTTGTTCCATCAGGGATGAAAGGGTTTCCTTCACATCTATTTCTCATTCTCTATATTTGATCACTTTGGCACTTAAACGATGCAGAACTGCACGAGCCTTGAAAGGATGTTCCATAAAATTTTGTACTTGATCCGGTGTCATGCTCGCCACCTAAGCGATCTCTAATTTCCATGTTGAGTCTTGTTCTGCATGTCATTTTCCTATTTCATGCAAGTCGACAAAGTCATCGGGTGATCTGAACTCTAGGAGGCCAATGTATTTCATCTCCTGATTGATATTTTCCCAACTTCTTTTGCACTCGGCCCACCTCTTTTGTATCTCTCGTTGAGGTTCGTGGGCCATACTTATGAAGTATTTGGTTTTCTCCCTGATTTGGGAGATGTTGTTATCCATTAGCACTCGAATTCCATGTGATGCAGGAGCATTGCCAGCAAGTGAAAGTGGAGAACAGTTGGATATACACCAACGCGCATTTTGAAGATATTTTGAATATCAAAAGAAGAACATTAATGTAATAGCTAAAAGGATGTAATTTCTCTTAAATGTTTTGGGGATTGTAATGTAGATATTTAGCATCTACTCTCATTTGTCGGTTGGAGTCATTTAATGTAATAAATGTAAATTAGTTGTAGTCTTTAATTTCGATAAGATAGCTTAAGGTTGTAGGAGAGAAAAACTCAAGAAGACTCCCTTGTATGTATTGTATTAGCATTCTTATTGTAATTAAGCAGTAGATCTAGAGAGCATAGGAGAGAAGATAAGAACATAGATTGTAGAAGTTGTATGAGTAGATAATTGTTGTTATTGAACTCATGTACATAAGCACTTGAATTAATATAAGAGGGCTTTAATCCAATTTCATGGTGTTGTTATGGTTATTGTTTGCATCTATTGAATGATATGTTTATAGTTTGCTTGAATACTTTGTTATGAATTTATTTCAATGTTGTGTGTGTACCTATGATTTCATGTTGAATGTATGAAATCTGTGAGAGAGAGAACATAAGTTTCAATTTTTTCTCTTCCTGATAATTCATGCAAGGAGTGCAATGAAAGTCCGCAAGGAGTGCATTAACAGGCTCTAAGTTTATCTCAGAAAGCTTAGGAGAGATATCATTGTTATTATACCATCACAAGTGAAAGTATAGCATAGAGCCATGCAAGGTGCGCGCAGGCCAGGTCAAAGTCTTAGAATTTTCCAACCCAAGAGAGTGGCTGAAGAACTTATGTCACAAGGAGTGCATAGAAGCTAGAATCGTAAGATAATTATATATTATCATGAAGGCCGCAAAGGGTGTGTGTAGGATTTCTTAAAAATCCTTGAGTTTGCAATAAGAATCAAGCTCAGGAGGGTTGATGCCAAATTGTTTGGCCAGGAACCATTAAGATATTGAATAGACGGTGGGAATTATTGGAGGGAGAAACATTGATACCCATGGACCATTAGATATGGTGGAGTTGCAGGGAGGATAAGGCCGAGAGTCTTTCAACACTCGCAAGCTCAGGAGAGATAGTAGCCATTAGATCTAAAGGAGAGAGAGTCATTTATTGGGGGCTCCAAAATATTGGCATTTCAGAATTCAGGAGTGTGGAGTAAGTTGTAACTTTGAAGTCATAAGCCATGAAATCCTGATACGCGAAGGAGGGACATGGAACATCGGATCATGGGAGATGAGGACCATCGATCTTCCATAGAGCCATCGTGATTTTTCATTTCAGGAGAAGGGGAGGTAACCATTTCGCAGATCCTCGATACGTGAAATCGGGACGTGCTCAAAGGTTGGGCCACAAGCCGCAGCCGAAGGTCACATCAGTGAAGAATTAAAGGGAGGAGCTAGGAACCATTAGCCCATTTTGGGGTTTCAGGAATCGAAGGAGTGGGGGTGACTCGCAACGAAAGTCCCGAAGTTGCGAAACACGACGCGCCTTTGAGGTTAAGTTTGTGGTCATGTGGAGTGGTGGCTCGTGTCTAGTACATGTTCGCACGAGTGGAGCACATAAAAGGAGACCTATGGTTATATGTGTGAAGGGTTCTAGCGGGGACCAAGGATCCATTTCGGCTCGGGAATTTGAAGATCCAAAGACCGGGAGGTCAGTATACCCTGCTGAGGTAGGGGCACTGTGTCAGGTGGTATCAGAGCTAACAACTATTGTTTTCTATAGAGGTAAGACAGAGGACAATTGTAATTTGAATTATGTGTGGACATATTGAAACAATGTCACCCAGAAGATGTCAACAAAGAACTATGCCCGATCGAGTTTTGGAAAGGGAAATGAGATGACTTCATGCTCGGTTAGATGCTATGGAGACAGCACAAATACGAACACCTAATACTGGAGATCTCAGTGAGGATGAAAGAGAGAATGAAGAAGGAGCCAAAGAAGAAGCTGTAGTTGAAGATGTTGCAGGAGAACGTCTATTTAAAGTTGTTGCAAGAATAGGTGCCAAAGAAAAAAATGGACATCCCGATGTATGAAGGCAACTTGGATGTTGAGGAGTTGTTAGATTGGTTTAGATATCTGGATAAATATTTTGATTATGAAGATATCGAAGACGACAGGAAAGTAAAACACGTTGTCACTAGACTGAAAGGACATGCATCATTGTGGTGGGATGAGCTGCAAGCTGACAGGCATTGCAAAGGAAAACAAAGAATCAAAAGTTGGGATAGAATGGTAGCAAAGATGAATGCCAAGTTCATACCCAGATATTATCAAATCACTTTGTTCTGAAGAATGCATAATTTGAGACAGAAAGGGATGACAATAAAGGAATACACTGAGGAGTTTTACAGAATAAATATCAAAGATGGTCACCGCGAGAGTGATGATGAAAAGGTTTCCAGATACATGAATGGCCTAAGATATGATATTTAGGATGATATGAGCATGGTGACAATCAGAAATGTGGAAGATGCTTATTAGGTTTCTCTGAAGGCTGAAGAGAAATTGGCTTGAAATAAAGGTCAAAGGGGTAGAGGTAGAAGTTAGAGCAGAGGCAAAGGCATTGCCCATGATAGAGTACAGAAACCCAAGGATGAAGAAAAGAATCCTCATAATCACTCAGAAAGGGGAGAAAGTTTGCAAGGAAGACAATACGCCGATAGGAACACTTTTCCTTGAACAAGAGGAAGAGGAAGAGGTAGAGGAGGTGAAATAAAGTGTTTTGTTTGTAGAAAGATCGGACATGAGTCTTGGGAATGTCCCGATATAAAAAGGGATGGAGGAGGTGAAGCTCACGTTTCAGAAGAAAAATAGAGAAATGTTGAGGCAGAAGGCGGAAGATCCTTAATGATGAGGAAAATTCTCTTGAAGCCAGAGAAGGAGGTGGAGAATCTAGTCCATAGGAACATTATTTTTAGGACTGCTTGCATGGTATGAAAGGTGATAGTTGAAAGTGGAAGCACGGATAATATAGTATCCACAGAGATGGTGGAAAAACAATAATTGAAGACAGTTTCACATCCAAGCCCATATAAAGTTTTGTGGTTGCAAAAAGGACATCAGGTAACTATCACTAAATAATTTTTAGTTGAATTTAAGATAGGGGGTTATAGAGATGAGATATTATGTGATTTTATTCCCATGGATGTCTGTCATATTTTTTGGGGGAGGCCTTGGCAATATGACAAAAATTTTATTCATGACGGAAGAAAGAACACCTATACCTTGGAAAAGAATGGTAGGAAACATATGTTGCTGCCAATTGAAAATAAGAAGGCAAAAGCATAAACAAGAAATACTATACTTCTCATGAGTGGGAAGGAACTTCTTAGAGAATTCAAGAAAGATGAAGAAATGCAATTTTTTGTGGTTAGAAAACCTAGAGTCATCTTGACCAATACCTCAATAGATGATCTACATAAGGAAATTCAGGAACTGCTAGAGAATTTGGTTGATATAGTGGTGGACTATTTGCCTTTTTCATTGCCACCCATCAGAAGTACAAGCCATTGTATTGACCTTATACCAGGAGAGATTTTTCCAAAAAAGGCAGTGTACATATTGACGCCACGAGAGAATGAATAAGTCAAAAAGCAAGTCCAGGATTTGATGGACAAAGGGTTGATTAGAGAAATCTTGAGTCCATGCATTGTACCAATAGTGTTAAGTCCGAAGAAGGATGGTGGATGGAGGATGTGTACAGACTCGAGGGCTATAAACAAAATCACCATCAGGTATAGATTTCCTTTACCCAAGATGGATGACTTGATGGATTGCTTGAGTGGGGAAATTTTTTTTTCAAAAATTGATTTGAAAAGGGGATATCATCAAATTCAGATGAGGGAAGGTGATGAATGGAATAAAGAATTCAAGACAAATGAGGGGATGTATGAATGGCTTGTCATGCCATTTGTCTTAACAAATGCGCCAATTACTTTTATGAGATTAATGAATGAAGTCTTGAAATATTTCATTGGGAAGTTTGTAATTGTGTATATTGATGATATATTGATCTTCAGTAAGACTGAGGAAGAGAATTTGAGACATTTAACTCTAGTGATGAAGAGGTTGCAGCAAGAGAAGTTGTTGATAAATCTGAAGAAGTCATCTTTCATGAAGACAGAACTCATTTATTTAGGTTTTGTAATCTCTTTGAATGAGTTGAAGATGGATTCGGAGAAGGTAAAAGCAATCAAATAATGGCCATCACCAAGGAATATCTTTGAAGTCAGAACCTTCCATGGACTAGCCAGTTTTTACAGGAAGTTCATCAAGAATTTTAGTGGAATTTGTGCACCAACGATGGACACAGTCAAGAAGAGACATAAATATTTTCATTGGACAGAGGAAGCAGAGAAAAGTTTCAAGTTGTTGAAGGAGAAGATAATTGGACAACCAGTTCTAGTTTTTCCAGATTTCAGTAAAACATTTCAAGTGAGATGTGACATGAGTGGATTTGTGATTGGATCAGTCTTGAGCCAAGACAATAGACCAGTTGCATACTTCAGTGAGAAACTGAACGAGACCAATATGAAATATTCCACGTATGATAAAGAGTTCTATGCAGTCATGCAAGCATTGAAGAAATGGAGGCACTACCTGGTTCCAAAAGAATTCATTTTGTATAGAGATAACCATGATTTATAGTTTATAACAAGATAGGAGAAATTGAACCAGAAACTTGCAAAATGGGTTGAATTTATGTAGAACTTTACTTTTTTTATAAAGCACATTTCTGGAAATGCTAACAAGGTTGTTGATGCACTTAGCAGGAAATGTTTGATTTTGCAGGAGTTTCGGGTGAAGACCTTAGGTTTTGATAACCATAAGGACATGTAAAGAGATGATTCAGATTTCAAGGATTCTTATGAAGCATGTGAGAATCATGTTCTAAGGGACAGAAGCTAATGGATTGAATACTTGATTCAGGATGGGTTGTTGTTTAAAGGAAATCAGTTGTGTATCCCGAAGAGTTCTATGAGAGAAAACCTTTTGAAGGAAAAACATAGTGGGGGATTGGCTTGACATTTCATCCATGATAAAACATTTGTGCAACTGAACAGTTTGTATTATTAGCCAGGAATGAGGACAGATGCCAGGAAATGTGTCAAAAAATGTAGAATTTTCTAGAACACAAAGGGGGAAAAGACAGAATACAGGGTTGTATCAACCATTTCCAATACCAGAGAGGCCATGGGACGTGGTAAGAATGGATTTTGTGTTAGGATTGTTGAGGACACAGAGAGGTTGTGATTCCATATTCGTGGTAGTCGATAGATTCTAAAAAATGGCACATTTCATTCCATGTCAGAAAACCAGTGATGCAACACACATTGCAAATATGTTTTTCAAAGAAGTTGTTCGACTTCATGGTTTACCCAAGAGTATTGTTTCAGACAGAGATACCAAATTTGTTGGTCATTTCTGGATGACACTATGGAAGAATCTAGGAACAAATTTATCTTTTAGCTCAGCATATCACCCTCAGAAGGATGGACAGTCTGAGGTAGTAAATCGAATTTTGGGAGACTTATTGAGGAGTTTAGTAACTAAACACCATACACAGTGGGATCAGATTCTACCACAAGCAGAATTTTCATATAATGACTCACCTAACAGGAGCACAAGATAGAGCCCATTCCAGATAATGTATGTAATGCAGCCAAGAGGAGTATCTGAGTTGAGAGACTTAGAACAAAGTGATTTCAGGAGTGTTGGAGCAGAGGATTTTGGAGTAGAAATGCAGGAGCTTCAGAGTAAAATCAGAGAGCGATTGCAGAGTTCTAGACAAGAATATAAGCACAGAGAAGATCAGCACAGGAGAGAGCTTCAATTAAAAGTGGTATATTTAGTCTTAGATCACACGAGAATAGAAAGGTTCCCAAGGGGAATGTATAATAAGATGAAAATGAAAAAGATAGGGCCATGTAAGATTTTACGAAAATTTGAGGCAAATGCTTATGAGATAGAATTGCCAGATGGTGTGGTAATATCACCCATATTCAATGTAGCATATATGTATCCTTACAAAGAAGATGAAGCATAAGGAATAGAGAGTCAGAAGGAAATTCAGTGGGTCAAACAGATGTGTGTAGTTGAAAATCCGCAAATGGAAAAAATCATTGATCAGAGAGTTGGCAGGAAAACCCGAAGGAAGATATATCTTGAATATTTAGTAAAGTGGAAGGGACACCCGATTGAGGATTCCAGTTGGGAAAGTGAAACAGATATCCAGAAACATGGACAGACGGTGCAGGAGCTCATGAACGGGAGTCCATGAATTTTCAGCCAGAGGAGTATGATGCAGGAGCATCGCCAGCAAGTGTGAGTGGAGGATAGTTGGATATACACCAGTGCACATTTTGAATATATTTTGAATTTCAAAAGAAGAACATTAATGTAATAGCTAAAAGGATGTAATTTATCTTAAATGTTTTGGGGATTGTAACGTAGATATTGAATGTTTGCTCTCATTTGTCGGTTGGAGGCATTTAATGTAATAAATGTAAAGCAGTTGTAGTCTTTAATTTCGATAAGATAACTTAAGGTTGTAGGAGGGAAAAACTCAATAATACTCCCTCATATGTATTGTATTATCATTCTTATTTTGATTAAGCAGTAGATCTAGAGAGCATAGGAGAACAGAGAAGAACAGAGATTGTAGAAGTTGTATGAGCAGATAGTTTTTTCTATTGAACCCATGTACAGAAGCACTTGAATTAATATAAGAGGGATTTAATCCAATTTCATGGTGTTGTTATGGTTATTGTTTGCATATATTGAATGGTATGTTTACAGTTTTCTTGAATACTCTGTTACACATTTGTTTCAATGTTGTGTGTGTACCTATGATTTCATGTTGAATGTATGAAATCCATGAGAGAGAGAATATAAGTTTCAATTATTTTTCTTACTAATAATTCCTGCAAGGAGTGTAGTGAAATTCCGCAAAGAGTGCGTTAACGGGCTCTGATTTTATCTCAAAAAGCTCAGGAGATATATCGTTGTTCTTATAACAACAGAAGTGCAAGTATATCATAGAGTCGTGCAAGGTGTGCGCAAGCCAGGTTGAAGTCTTAGACTTTTCCAACCCAAGAGAGTGGTTGAAGAACTTATGTCACAAGGAGTGCATAGAAGCTGGAGACATAAGATAATCAGAAATTATCATGAAGGATGCAAAGGATGCGTGCAGTATTTCTTAAAAATCCTTGATTTTGCAGCAAGAATCAAGTTCAGGAGGGTTGATGCCAAATTGTTTGGCCAGGAACCATCGAGATCCTGAATAGATGGTGGAAATTCTCGAAGGGATAAACACCGATACCCATGGATCGTTAGATACAGTGGAGTTGCATGGAGGATAAGGTTGAGAGTCTTTCAACACTTGCAAGATCAGGAGAGATAGTAGTCATTAGATCTGAAGGAGAAAGAGTCATTGATTGTGGGCTTCGAAATATCAGCATTTTAGAAGTTAGAAGTGTGGAGGAAGTTCTAACTTTGAATTCATAAGCCGTGAAATATCGATACGCAAAGGAGGGACGTGGAACATCATATCACGGGAGACAAGGACCATCGATCTGCCATAGAGCCATCACGATTTCACATTTCGGGAGAAGGGGAGGTAACCATTTCACAGATCCTTTATATGTGAAATCTCAACGCACTCAAAGGTTGGGCCCCAGGTTGCAGCCGAAGGTCACATCAGTGACGAATTAAAGGGAGGAGCTAGGAACCATTATCCCATTTTGGGGTTTCAGGAATCAGAGGAGTCGGGGTGACTCGCAATGAAAGTCCCGAAGTCACGAAATGTGACATGCCATTGAGGTTAAGTATGTGGTCACGTTGGTGGTCACGTGGAGTGGCGGCTCACGTCTAGTGCATGTTTGCGTGGGCAGAGCACACAAAAGGAGACCTATGGTTATATGTGTGAAGCGTTCTTGCGAGGACCAAGGAGCCATTTCGGCTTGGGAATTTGAAGATCCAAAGACCAGGAGGTCAGCAGACCCTGCTGAGGTAGGGGCACTACGTCACCATGCTCCTCTATATCTCGGCCCTTCTGTACTTCGCAGATAGAATCGATTTGTTCTACATCCTGGTATTCCTTTTCATACCATCTCTCCACATATTTATAGGTTTCCGGTCCCATGTGAGTGTCTTCTTGAAAATCGACTACACATGCAGTAAAGAGATTTCTTTCACCCATGAATTCCGCATATGCATCTTAGAATTCAGTCTTCAGAAAAACTGTGGCTTGCGTTGAGTCTTGGTAATATTTCTCCAGATGGTGCAGATGGTCTAGATCCTTCTTTTTGGAGGCCAGTTCCTTGTCATATCACTTTTCTTGATCCAGTGTGGCATTAGTGATAGCCATCCCTGCGTCGATTAGCTTGGATGTCTTCGCATTTTCTGTGATGAGCAACTTCTCTTCTGTGGTGATGAGAATCACGTTATCTAGCATGAGCCTCCTTTTCTTGTTTGTTATCCTCATTATGGATTTCCTCTTCATGTCGTAATAAATCTCTTGTATATCGATGACCTCATCAATGGGCTCATGGATTTGTTGATCTCCCTAGGTTAGAGTGTTTCCCAGGCTTCCTGTCGTATATATTTTTTGTAGGACTGTATCTTGTTCTTCTTTGATAGGGGAAACTTTTTTATTTTCCAATGGCTCAACATTCGTCTGGTGTTCATCAGCTGATGAGGTATCAGCCTTAATTGGAGATATATTCACAGGCTCAACACTTACTTGGTGATCAGTTATTGAGGTGTCGATCTCTGGTTGTTGCAATTCCTCTTCTTATTCACCGAAACCTAGCTCATCCCTAGAGATGTATTTTAGGTTCCCTGATAGGTTGAGAAGTTTAGTGTCTAAGGTACTCTCAGCCTTATGGTCACCCTGTAGAGGTTTTGGAATTGATGCATTAGGATTTGGAGCAGATGTTCTGCCTGGTTCTTTCTCCTCTGTAATTGGTATCAGCGTTATAAGTGAGACCTCTGAAATCTCTTCATAATCATAGATAGTAATTAGATAAAAAAGGGTATTAGGAGCACTCATTTCACCTGGTGTTCTTGGAATCTCATGTTGGGTTGTAATGGTCATTGGTGATCTAGCCTGTGGTGACAGAACTCTGGGGTTTTCCAGATCGACGGTTTCCTCCAGTGGGGTTGATTCTGAGTCATTTAGCTCCTCTCTAATGTTGATTGGATTGGTCGGGGTGATCCTCATAGGTTCTAATAGTTGAGGATCATTTTCTATTTGTTGGATGACTCTTTGGTCTTATTCTAATAAAAGCATCCCCCTCCTTTGTTCCTTTGTGTGTTCTAATGCTATGTTTTCTTCTCTAACCCTGAGAGCTTCTTGAGTCATTTGTTCTATCATTTCAACTTGGTCATCCATACTCATAGCTTTGAACCTAGTCATGTTTGGGTTAGATTTTTTCTGTAGTACCTCCTCCCAGTCCTGAGCACATTCTATAAATATCTCGTCTTCAAACTTATCATGTGCATATGGCCAGTAGAAAGAGACTTGTGACGCATGATGGAGAACTAGGCCTTTAGAGTCATGTTTTTGAAATCAGCTTGTCGAGGACCTGTATTCTAGATAGCTCAAAACCTATTATTTAGCTTGTGCAATATCCTTCACTATGAAAAACCCTATATGGAAACCATAGGATATGAAAGCTCATTTCTTGTCCTTAACCAAAGTGGCATTATATCCCTGCAGGATGGTCTAGTAACATATTTCCCCTGCGAGGATTCATTATGGGACATGAGCGGGGAGTAAATGCGATGTGTCAGTGGCCTTGAACACCCTAATATAAGTCATGGTTTTATCTAGGTACCAGTGGCCTACTTTTTAAATCATTTTCTTGGCCTCTACCGACAATCTTGGGAATTCTTTTTTGAAAATAATAAAATAAACTAGAGCTATGAATTCATCGTAGATGAGAGCACAAGATGTTTTTGTACCTGATTTCCCATAGGATGTTGAAGTAGAAATGTATTGGTATCTCGATGATGTGCAAGCTCAGGATCATCTCGGCGAAGACATTCCTTGCACATATCATGTCTAGAAGATATGAAGCCATGTGAAAAGTGGGCACTTCTCCATCCTTTGGTGTTTGAGCCTGGAATATGTTGGTGGTCAATTGTTTAGATATGATTTCACCCTAGTTGAAGATAATCTCGAAGATAGCCACAGTGTATGCTAGGGGCATTCATGCCTCTGAGAACTTAGCGCAATATTTCTCCCTTTATAATCAGCAGACTAGAGCCATTAAATAAATGTATGGCTCCCTTAGATTTGTTTTCTCATACCAACCATTGCTTCGGTTTGTGAATTTATTGTCTTCCTTCCACTAGGAGGCCATTAATCAGTTGGTGTCATGGAACTCATAGAAATTTACTACAAAATTTGTGTTTAATTGCTCCTCCGGGTCCCTGATCTTGTAATATTTTTGGACCTCTGTCGAGATAAAAACACTGACACAATTGTCATTCTCATCAATGACTAGGCACTTCATCATGTCCGTATAATCGATTATCCAAGCCAGAGTCTTAATGCAGGGTAAGACTGGGGTTTGGCGGGCTACCATATGCAAGCATGACCGCCGAATGTTTGGAAAAACCTAGTCGTCGACCACCCTTACATCTGGGTCATTGTGGTGAATAAATTATGAGTTATCTTCCCAGTTAATTCTGTTGAACAAATATCCCCATTGTGGGAGAATTATCTTTGATCCAGTGTTTTCTTCTATATCGCCAAAACTAGGGGGCTGAGAAAATTCCTTCTTAGTTGATGTTTTGATGATCAGCTTCACTCTAGTAGAAAATTCCAACTGCCTCACAGCACCAAGAGAAGATCATTCACCGACCTCTGCTTCCTTCAATTTTGGTTCCCTTGGCGAGTGTCTAGTCGTTGGCTTCCTTGGAGGCATTTTTCTGCAAAGAGAGAAGAGTTAGACACCGTGTTACAAAGAGAATATTGATATATATAAAATGTGACTATCAAATGATAAAATTAGCACATACCTCTTCTTCGCACTAGCTTAACTTAGTTTTAAAATTATGAGAACCAAGTGAAGCTCTTGAGACACTCTTGAAACTCTTGAGACACTAGCTTCCGCTTCTAGAATGATCTTCCTCTAGATGCTACTTTTGATAGACATATTTAGTATAAATAGGAGTCGAGGGTATGAGAACCCTAGCTTGGATATTATTGTAATAGAGCTCTGCTTGACTGGAGTTTGCCGCCTTGAAGAGGCCCGTGAACATTGCTCTCAAAATCAAAGTGTTATTTTTGTTGTTATTCTTATATCATTTCAGTGTTATTGTGGTGATTATTCTGGTTATATTGTTTTTATTCTTCCATTTCTAGCATTTTATTTCTGTTCTGCATACTTTTTATATCTGGTATATTACAAGTGGTATCAGAGCACTTTCCTTGGCATAAATTGTGGGAAAAAAAATTTCAGGGTAGAGACATAATCCGGTGTCTTTAAGCCATAGAGATCTGTTGTTACGTGCATAAACCCGCAGTTGAGGGATTCATACACATAGGAAATACAAGTGGTTCTTAAGCGCACATCTTTTGGCCACCCTTGTAACCCCTTTTGGTACCCCTTCGAGTGGTAGTGCATCAAACAACACCTATGTATGGATCGGCCTAGATTTCCTGAAGCCCTCTTTAGATAAACCATCAGCCGCCTGACTGCTATAGTGCCACCGAGAATAGCACTCGAGAAGATAATCTCTAGTACCTGGGTAGTCGGGTAGTACGGATAAGGGTACGGTCTATCCTTCTTAGTTAGTTTCATGAGATATTGGGCCGAGTACTACTCTTGGACCCCGCACATATATCAGATAGCTATAGCACAGGGGAAACCCTTGTCTGTAGAACCCTTGAATACCTAACCCTTGGGGACAGAAACATAAACAAATTAAAATAGATAAGATCTATTGTCGCGCAACTCTGTTCGGGTTGCCAAGTAAATACACATTTATTTTTGGTTGAGCATTTGGGCATTTCCTCTCTGTAGTATTCCTTCAGTTCCCCCATCCTCATGGCCCATACCTATATCCAAGACTTGGAAGCTCGCTTCAACACCTTGCAATCTGGTCTCATCAAGACCCAACAAGAAGTAAAACAACTCAATGTCAATGTTGTCGCCATCAATACAGCCATGCAATCCTCAATGGAGTAAATCAAACAAGACCTCACCACCCATCTTGAATCTGTTTTTTTGGCACTCTGCACCAAAATGCATATCCCTACAGATAACCCTTCCTCTTCCTCACCTCCCCATACTGAAGGTGACCATTCCTCTCATTCCCATAACTTTCAAAACCATCACTTTCAATGTGACCTACACCTTTCATGGGTGGATGTGACCAAATTTGATGTCTTGGACCCCACTGGTTAGGTAACCCAAATGGAACATTATTTCTCTTTATATGGCATTACATTTGACTTGGCCAAACTCCGGTATGGTGTTCTCCATCTAGATCAAGAACGTTGGCAATGGTGCAATGGAGAAAAACTTATCATCAAGGGTATATTGCTTGGACAGACTTTGTGGAAAATCTTTATGAACGCTTTAATAGTGACACTAACCATTTGGGTTGTTTGACAAAGTTGGAACAATCAGGAATAGTGGAAGACTTTATAGCTTCCTTTGAGTGCCTGGATTTTCAGACAAAGGGCATGTTTGATGCCTTTTCCGAGAATTTTTTACCAATGGCCTCAAGGATAAGATTTGGTCCCATGTCCTCATGGCTCGACCTCGGAGTTGGGTGGAGGCTACTAAAAGAGATAAATAAGCACAATAGGTTGTATCTTCTCAAAACCGAAAACCCTCCTTTATCCCTCACCCTAAACCAGTCAATCCCACTACTCCCTCTGCTCTCCTAAAGATCCAAAAATTGACCAGGGATGAAATGGTTGAACGCCAACTCAAAGGCCTTTGTTATAATTGTGATGACAAATATTTCTCAGGCCACAAGTGTAAGGAACAAAATTTTTTTATGGCCATCTCTGAGGATATTTCAGAAGAGGATAATGAAATTCCCCTTGTGTCTGAGTCACCAGAAACCCCCAACATAACCCCTCCCTCAAACCCTCTCGAAGTAGAACCGGTCATTTCCCTCAATGCTCTCACTGGCTTCTTCGTCCCCAAACCCTCAAGCTAATCGGTTACATCAAGCATTGGAAGGTCATCATTCTGGGTGATAGTGAAAGCACCCATAATTTTATCCATCGTTGCATTGCCCAAGAAACTCATTTCTACATCCATGTTGTCAATAATTTCCAAATCATGATTGCCAATGGTGGCTCCATGAAATGTGGAGGGTGTTGTGAAAATGAGCATCTCCAAATTGGTGACTACCACCTAAAATATCATATTTTTTCTATAGACATGGGTGGGTGTGACATTGTGTGGGTGTAGACTGGCTAAGGACTTTGGGTCCCATTCTCATGGATTTTAAGGAATTAACCATGAAATTTGACCAGGAAGGCCACTAATATAAGTTCCAAGGCATCACTGTAGGTTCACCTGAGATCATTAGTTCCCATCGCATGGAAAAGATGCTCAAAAAGGGTCATTCTAGTGTTATTTCTCAACTCCATGCTATCCAAGCAACAAAAACACCCTCGGTGTCGCAATACCTTCAAGCCATCCTTTCTAAACATCAAGTGGTCTTCTCCACTCCCCAGGGACTCCCTCCTTCATGTGGGGTTCATGATCATTCCATTCTGCTTGTACCCGGAAGCCTTCCTCCCAATATTCGTCTGTATCATCACCTATTTTCCCAAAAAAATGAAATTGAGAAAATGGTCCAAGAAATCCTTAAAGCAGGCGTTGTCCGCCCTAGTACCCGCCCCTAATATTCTCCTGTGGTCATGGTCCTGAAGAAAGAAGGTTCTTGGAGAATGTGTCCTGACTTCCGGCCCTCAACAAACTTACCATTAAAGCCAAATTTCCCATTCCTGTCATTGATGACCTCCTAGATGAACTGATTGGCACCCAATTCTTTACTAAACTTGATCTTCATTCGGGATACCACCAAATACATATCAAAGAGGAAGGCATTCCCAAGACTACCTTTAGAACTCATGAGGGCCACTATGAGTTCTTGGTCATGCCCTTTGGCTTGTGTAATTCCCCCTCCACCTTCCAAAGCCTCATGAATCATGTCTTCCGTCCTTTTCTCCATAATTTTTTCTTATTTTTCTTTGATGATATCCTCATCTATAGAAATACTTGGACATAACATCTTTCTCATGTGGATCGAGTTCTCCATCTACTCTCTCAGCACCAACTCTTCCTAAAACAGTCTAAATGTGCTTTTGGTGCCTCAGACGTAGAGTACTTGGGTCATCTGGTTGGCAAGGATGGCATCAGGGTGGATCCTAAAAAGATTGAAGCTATGAAAGACTGGCCTCACCCAAAGACTCTCAAAATCTTGCATGGATTTCTGGGCTTAACAGGATATTATCGCAAGTTTGTTAAGAATTACGGAAATATTGTATCACCTCTCACTACTCTCCTAAAAAAGAACTCTTTCACTTGAACTCCAGCTGTTGCTCAAGCTTTTCAAACCTTGAAGATGGCCATGTGCACCACTCCAGTCCCGGACCTTCTTGATTTCACAAAGACCTTTGTCTTGGAATGTGATGCTTCAGGGAAAGGAATTGGTGTTGTCCTTATGCAAGAGGGTCGGCCTTTGGCCTTTACCAGCAAGAAACTATTTGAAAAAAATCTGTACAAATCTATCTATGAAAAGGAAATGTTGGCTATTATGAATGCCATTGATTTGTGGCGCCCTTATCTATTGGGGAAACCCTTCCAAATTAAGAC
The DNA here is from genome assembly GCA_009831015.1 of Picea engelmannii. Taxonomy (NCBI): domain Eukaryota; kingdom Viridiplantae; phylum Streptophyta; class Pinopsida; order Pinales; family Pinaceae; genus Picea; species Picea engelmannii. The sequence goes on from ML796081.1 coordinate 105,798, forward strand.
AGACCATCAAAGCCTCAAGTATTTTTTGCAACAATGCCTTTCCTCCCTGAAGAAACAAAAATGGGTAACTAAGCTATTTGTCTATGACTATGAGATCATTTACAAGAAAGGAAAAGAGAATGTGGTTGTGGATGCACTTTCCCGTAAATATGAAGATGAAGGATCCCTTTTTTATCTTTCCTTCATTGTACCATATTGGCTCCAAGTTGTTCGCCAGGAATGGCTACAAGATCCCAAACGTTCACAGTTGATCCAACAATTGCAGTCCAGTGCTCCAGCTCCCCCAGGGTACTCTTGGATCCATGATGAGCTTAAATCCACGGTGATTTCTGAGCTTCATGCTACACCAACAGCGGGGCACTCCGGGTTCACCAAAACCTATGACAGGGTCAAACGTTCTTTTTTGGGGGATGGTATGAAACAGGACATTCATATTTTTTTCATCGAATGTGATGTGTGTCAATGCAACAAGGGATAAACAGTCAAATCTCTGGGCACACTACAACCTCTCCCGATTCCACCTGCTATTTGGAAGGACATATCTATGGATTTTATTACAGGCTTATCCAAATCAGTAAATAAATCAGTCATCATGGTGGTTGTTGATCGCCTTTCCAAGTATGCGCTCTTCAACACCCGTTTACATCATCCACGGTGGCTCAAGTTTTCATGGATCAGGTCTTCAAGCTCCATGGCATGCCACACTTTATTGTTTCTTATCACAGCCCCACTTTCACAAGCAATTTTGGGCAAGAATTGTTCAAGCTACAAGGCACCCAATTGCATCTCAGTACAGCTTATCATCCCCAGACTGATGGTCAAACAAAAGTTGTCAACAAGTGTTTGGAAACATATTTGAGGTGTTTTGCCTCGGAAAAGAAAAATCAGTGGGCTCAATGGTTACCCCTAGCTAAATGGTGGTAAAACACTTCATACCATACAGTTACACGCATGACTCATTTTGAAGTGGTATATGGACAGAAACCACCTTATGTTCCCTCATACTTACCTGGTGTCTCGAAGGTCCAGGTGGTTGACCAAAAACTTACAGTTCGATTGGATATTATCCGTACCCTCAAAGAGAATTTGGTTATGGCACAGAATCACATGAAGAAACAAGCAGATCAAGGTCGCTTTGAACGTCAATTTGAAGAAGGAGATCAGGTGTTTCTTCGCCTGCAACCTTATAGGCATAATTCCCTCAAGGTCGAGCATTGTCAAAATCTAGCACCCAAATTTTATGGTCCTTATACCATTCTCAAGCGTGTGGGATAGATGGTCTATCAATTAGCTTTTCCCAGTCATTCAATGCTACATCTTGTTTTTCATGTTTCGTGCTTAAAGAAGGTGATCGGAACGAAGTGCCAAATTCAAACCAACCTTCCAGAGTTAGCCGAAGAAGGATCCATTTGGCTACAGACACAAGTAGTTTTGGACCAGCATGAGCATCACATGCATTAGAGAACCATCAAGGAAGTGTTAATCCAGTGGAAAGATACAAGTCCAGCAGATGCCACTTGGGAACCAACTACCATTCTGTAGCAATTTCCACATCTCAAGCCTTGAGGACAAGGCTTTTTTTAAGGGGGAGGACATGTTAGGGTCCTAACCTGCACATAGGTGGAACAATATATTCGGATGTAATAAAGGTCAATATTAATAAGGCCTTCCAATAAAATAGAATAAGTCGAATGTAAGAAGACCTAATAGAATCTTCTGCTTCTAGAAGGATCTTCGTCTAAATGCTTCTTTTGATAGAGATATTTAGTATAAATAGGAGTCGAGGGTATGAGAACCCTAGCTTTGAGATTATTGTAATAGAGCTCTACTCGACAGGAGGTTGCCCCCTAGAAGAGGCCCGTGAACATTTCTCTCATAATCAAAGTGTTATTTCTGTTGTTATTCTTATATCATTTCGGTGTTATTGTGGTGATTATTCTAGTTATATTGCTTTTATTCTACCATTTCTAGCATTTTATTTATGTCCTGCATACTTTTTATATCTGGTATATTAGAGGAAAACCGTCTTTATTGGCATCATGGTATTCCAAGACCCCTTGGATTTCGCTTTACTCCTTGGGTGACATTATTTCTATGCCATGAAAGCTATTGTGCCCACTCTTTTTTGTGTGATATCTTTCCCTCACGATGGAAGAATTGTGACTATTGATCAACTTTCATTCATCGGTCTTGACTGGATTACCTCCCTCAATGGTTATTATATGAAGATGGTATTTCCTCTGACACATGTTAATTATGTGGCGTTGTCTCCCATGACTTCAGCTTCTGGTGATTTGGATCCAATAGTTGACATGGTGATCTCTTCGATCCTTCCAAAGTGTGTTTCTTTCGTCGAGTGAAGGTCTCTTGGAATCCATGACCGAGTCGCGTCCCTTGACATGGTGTCCTTCCAGAGCGTTTTCCTCTTGTAAGCCATGATCAAGGAGAGTCTTTGAGCATGGTTTTCTGATTTCAAGCTCATTAAAAAATGAAACAAGCTTTGAGCATTGTTTTATGATTTCAAGCTCGTTAAAAAATGAAACCAGTCACGAGGATAGTTTTTTCTTCTTTGTGGTAACCTCGTTAAAAAATGAAATAGGGGTTATGAGCATAGTTCCCGTTTCTATGTCAAGCTCCTTAAAAAATGAAATAGAGGTCTAGGGTTTCAACCTGGATTCTTGAGCATAGTTCTTATTCCTGTGTCAAGCTCATTAAAAAATGAAATAGTTTTTCCCCCTCTGCATTTGGGTCAAGTCCTACGTATAGTATTTGAAGCTTCATCCCATCTTCTTGTTCCATTGGATGAAACGAAGCTTCGGGGGCATTGCTTCTAGCCTCTAGACGACTTCATGTTGAAGTTAAGCCACTAGCTTCTTAAGTTGGGGGCTAAGTACCAACCATCCCTGGTTAATGTGTTGGGAAGTCCAAGCATAGTTTTCTATGGTTCAATCTTGTGTAAAAATGAAACCACCTACCTCAAGCATAGTTTCCTCTAGTTCACACTTGTGTAAAAATGAAACCAGGTCCAAGCATAGTTTTGTTTAGTTTTAATCTTGTGAAAAAATAAAATCTATCCCAAGCATAGTTTCGTTTTGTTTTAAAGCTTGCGTAAAAAAGAAAAAAAACTCGATTTTAGTCTTTGTTCTTTCTCATGCTCATAAATACATGAGAATAAGTTACCGAGCTTAGTATTTGTTCTTTCTCATGCTCATAAATACATGAGAATGTAATTGACTATACTTTTATCACTTTTTTGGACTCGTAAAGTTTATACGAAAAATGAACCCCCTGGAGTTCGCTTTAAGCTCTTTTTAGACTCTCTAAACATGAAAATATTTTCGAGCGGCCTTGTTCTTTTCACGCTCGTTAAAGTATTTGAAGAAAACATTTGTTGAGTGATAGTTTATCTCTTTTTCGGTCTCATCAGACTACTTTACGAAAAAGGAACTGAGAGAGTTCTCTTTAAGTGTTTTTCAGACTCTCTAAACATGAAAACCCCCCAAGCTTTCTTTCTTTGGACTCATTAAATAAACATTGAAAGGCCCATATGGGATCAAACCACTCCTTCTTAGGTTTTTTTAACATACTCTGAGGGACTCGTTCGAAGGATGAGCTTACATCAACAAGAATATGTTATCCTCCTCAAGCTTGCGTAAAAATAAAGAGGTACTCTCCAGAAATGGTGGGGGAGGAATTGGGATAGAAATGTATCTAAACATGTATTCTATGGAAGAGTCACTTTTTGAACATGACATCCTTTCACTCACTTTATGTCTAGGTTGGAAAAACTGCTTGTCTCTTGATCATACTCCTTTATAAGATTACAAATTGGTATGTGATCCCTGTTGTTGCGTCCGTTTTTCCAAGACAATTTTTGTGTCGTCAATATGTTCAAAAATAAGTTCAACCCATAAATCCTTCTATTGTGTCAACCATTTCTATAGTCCTTAAGCCTTCTATTACGTCAGCCATCCCTTAGTTAGTCTTGAATCCCATATTAACCTGATCTACTTCAAATCTTATTACCCGTTTCATGTCATTGATGGGAGATTATTGGCATAGGGGCAGACCTAGGGTTCAATGCTACAACAACACACCAAAAAAACCCTAACTACTGGCCCTTTCGGAAACACCTGTGAAGCAAATGAAGTCTCACCCAAGGTAGAGGCAGGGGTGGTTTTAGGACTCCAATGTCTGCAACCTTAGCTGGGACACAGATCTGTGACTGTAACACCTTAACAAGGCACTTAGCAGTTATAGTTCATCAATATCCAGTCTTAGTTTACAGCATAGTTAAACCGTAATTACAGAGCATTGCAGTATTTAACTAGATCTACTATATTCAAGCACTAAGCACATCCACATAGGCCAGATCTAGTATTCATCCATACTATTAAGAACATAGAATTAACATATATATCTACCATTCATCTATATTGAAGCACTAAGAAAGTTAACATATAACACATCAATACATCGCACAAAGCAGAGCAACACAGCATGTACGTGGTTCACCCCCACCCTGGGGCTATGTCCACCAACTCTTCATCTTCTTTATTATCTTATTCAATCGGTTACATGCACAGAGCCACAAAAACCCTACTCCGCAAAGGACAGGATATATACGCACCTCGCTAGATCCTCCTTCCCCGGGCTAGGTTACAACACTAAGCCTCTTCTCAATATCTTACACTCGTTTGCACTGAGCTCTGCAAGACTCATACAATATGCACAAAATCAATCTCTACTTAGCACTTAGCACTTTCGATCACATAGATCGAACTACCGAACTATTTCCTACATCGCTTAGCCTTCTATTTATACTTTACAAAATAGGCCTAAACATGGGTAAACCCATGGGCCAACATCCCCATACCCATTACATAATCTTGAATCCCAAAAAGGGGCTGAGATCCCGCGATCTCCACTTCATCTTGCGCTCTGCCTTCGACAACCTGTCGAAGTCCCAAAAATAGGTCAAACCTAACCAAGGATCCTCAAAACTTGGTCAAGGGCCAACAGGCCCCCAACACTCACCTATGACTCATCCTGAATCACTCTGATCTGGATAATTCTGCCTCAAAAACCTCGAGCTTGGCTCAAGTTTCTTTGACTTGTTGTTGTGCCATGGCCTCATGTTTAGTGAACTCTTGTATGATTACTTCGTTGGCAGGTCCCTCTAGACGTTGTTCAGCTGCAGTGACGACTTGCTCCAGTTCTGCTCCTTGGCCTTCAATCTCTGTGAATAGCTGGCAAGCCTCATCTTGTACAGGTTGGATCCTCTGAGTCACTTCCATGACTTTGATCTGAATGGTGTGGACCTGCTGCTAGGCAGTGTGTTTCTCTTTGGATCGCTTCATCCTTTCAACAGCTGACAGGGGCTTCAACTATGCCTGTATTGTTTCTTCTTGATACTTCACCTCTTGGAGCTGTGACTCCAGTGTCTTCAGTTCTGGATTCTCAGTGAGTTGCTCATATTGGCACTGCGATCATTCAATTTCTTACATTCCATGGAGAGGCCCTTGATTATTTCAATTGTGCTTCGATCAGTTTCTTCTCTTTGATCCCTTACATCCTACGGAGTGTCGAGCAATGTGCGAAGCTCTAAGTCTGTTATTCATTGTTGTAGCTGTTGGATAGCTTCTGTGAGCTTCTCTACTTGATGTGTGACTCGGTCTTCTACCTTTGGTTCTAAGCTTGTCATAGAACGAAGTGCTCTGTTGACTGCTTCTTTCACTTCGAGTTGTTCTGCGAGCAACTGTTCCTTTTTTTGTTGAATTTGTCCTTTCTCCTTTTCAAACTTCATCTAGAGAGCAACCTTCTCCTACTTTGCAAGTCTGTGTTGTTCTACGAGTACTCCTTTCACTTGCTTCAAGGCCTGGGTGGCTTGTTCTGTTTCTTCTTGTTCTCAACGAAGGCGAGCTTTGGTTTCATTTGGTAGTCAATGTAGTTGGGCTAGCTCATATCCCAACTCTGGTTCTCCCGATGGCAGGGGTGGCTCTACTGCGGAATCAACTAATCTGTAGCCTCAGATTCATGGTTAAGCATTCTTGGTGCAAGGTTTGACAGAATAAATAGATAATGAAGCAACAGATCTCTCCAACGGGCAATAAGCCTCCATTAACTCAGTTATGTCCAATACGGCGCGGTCCCAACGGTCTGATGATGAGTTGTCTAACGATAAATGCATTTCTACCCATTCACGATGTCAGTCTAACGGTTATATTGTTCCCAACAGCTATATTGCTTTGCTATGGCGAAGTGTCATGTGACGTTGTTCTGATATCCTAGAGAAGTTCCTATTTTGTAAATTTTCCCTTTGTGAAGTTCCCTCTGGACCCTTCTGTAAATTTTCAATATTTTCTCTCTTCTTGTTGATATTTCGAGCCTTCTTTCCAGTCAGCTTCATCTCGTTATTCCTCTTTCCATTCTGATTCTTGTCTTCTTTTGGCATAGTAACTTCGCGTTGTTGAGATTATTTCCTAAGATTCAAGGGTAATACTTCTTCTGTATCTAGGATAGGTACTTTAGTCTTCTGCAAATATTCTTGGGTTCTTCCAACTTCGACATCCAAGTCTCTGGTCCTAAGTAGCTTCGATCTGTTCTCCTGTTCTTCAATCAGTTGTGTGATCCTCCTAGTCATGAAATCTTTTAATTCTTGTTTTTTCTTCTCTAAGACTTCTTCTTCTTTCCTTCTAGTCTGGTCCTTCTCGATCCAAGGTCTTCCTAGTAACATAGTAAATGGAGCGTTGTTCTCAGTCAATTTAACAAACTCAAAATATTCCTCTGTCGAAGTTCCATTGGCATTCATAGATATTTGGGTAAGTCTTCCACATAGGGTTATCAGGTTTCCTCTGAATAATCTTATTCCTCCCAATGAAGGAATCATAGCAGGCTATCTATAAGATTTTTAAATCTTATTCCTCTACAAATGATCCCCAACCTTTCCTGTACTGCGCACTAGGATCATAGTAGCTAACATGAAAAAAAATCTTTCTAGGATCCTGCATCCATTTGTTAGTCCAAACATTCTCTCTATGCATAGGTATAACATATCTTTCACTATTCTTATCAGGTCTACTCATATCAAATATTATTTTAAATATCAGTGCCCTAGTTTTCAAGCCAGGACAAATCTTATCAAACATACCTAGATCTATACTTTAGAAACAAAAATTTCCACTAATCTTATCTTCAGCAGAGCACAAAGCTTCCAGATCTAAAACTTTTCACTATTCTTACCTTTATGAGAGCACAGATCTTGTAGATCTTACCCTTTTAAGAAAAAAAATCTCACTTTTACCTTCCTCATAGCACAGAGCTTTCAGATCTTACCTCTTTTCTTCAAATCTGACCCTTCTTCTTAGCATAGAGCTTCACGGGTCAAGTGGAATATTGTGCACTAGGGAAACATATCTACACATAGAGCTTTCATAGTTTTAGGTCGAATCTTCGCACAGAGCTTCTTCTTCCTCAGTTCCCAACAATCACAGTTTCAATCCCGACAACGGAACCATTTGTTGGCACGAGGGCAGACCCAGGGTTCAATGCTACAACAGTGCACCAAAAAAACCCTAACTATCGGCCCTTTTGGAAACACCTGCAAAGAATATGAAGTCTCACCCAAGGTAGAGGCAGAGGTGGTTGCAGGACTCCATTGTCTACAACCTTAGCTGGGACATAGATCTGTGACTATAACACCTTAACAGGGCACCTAGCAGTTATATTTCATCAATATCTAGTCTTAGTTTACGACGCAATTAAACCCTAATTACATAGAATTGTAGTATTTAACCAAATCTACTATATTCAAGCACTAAGCACATCCACATAGACCAGATCTAGAATTCATCCATACTATTAAGCACATAGCATTAACATATCTATCTACCATTCATCTATATCAAAGCACTAAGCAAGCTAACATTTAACACATCAATACATCACACAAAGCAGAGAAACATAGCATGTGCATGGTTTACCCCCACCCTGGGGCTACGTCCACCAACCCTCCATCTTCTTTATTAGCTTCTTCAATCGGTTACATGCACAGAGCCACAAAAACCCTACTCCGCAGAGGACATGAGATCTGTGCACCTCGCTAGATCCTCCTTCCCCGGGCTAGGTTACGGCACTAAGCCTCTTCTCAATATCTTACACTCGCTTGCACTAATCTCTGCAAGCCTCATACAGTATGCATAAAAGCAATCTCTACTCAACACTTAACACTTTTGATCACATATATTGAACTATCGAACTATTTCCTACATCACTCAACCTTCTATTTATACTTTACAAAATAGACCTAAACATGGGTAAACCCATGGGTCAACATCCCCATACCCATTACATAATCCCGAATCCCAAAAAGGGCCCTAAAATTGGTCGATATCCCATGATCTCCACTTCGTATTGCACTCCACCTTCGACAGCCTTTCAAAGTCCCAAAAATAGGTCAAACCTTACCAAGGATCCTCAAAACTTGGTCAAGGGCCAACAGGGATACATTAGGGCCCTCTTGTGATGAGTTTTTTCCTGTCAACTTCAACTCATTATCTAGGAATTAGAATTAGAAACTAATTGGTACCTTGGAACTTGAATGCCTCAATGGTAGGCTTCCTCACTTTCGACAGTGGTTTTTCATTATTGACCCCTGATCAAAAGATTTCGTCGAGTGTTTGAATTTAGATCATTTATTCACATTCGTTGGATTGTACTAGAGTACCTTGGGATTCATTGACATTAATGGTGATTTCCCTCTCACTTTTTAACGGTATTCATTAATGACCAATAATCAAGTGGTTTCTAACATGTTTGACTTCAGCACATGTATTCACATGGTTATATTCATACTATAGAGTGGTGGAGATGAAGACCCTGGATATTTTCTCACATATTCAGGTTGCGTTGGTGTATATTCAGTTCGTACTATTTCATAGATCCACATTGTATGTCTCATGGCTATGTTCAAATTTGAGTCTTTAACACATAGATCCACAGTGTATTTTTGGTGGCTATGTTCAGATTTGAGTCATAATGGCATGGATCCACAGTGTATGTTTGGTGGCCATGACCTGTATTACTTGACATGGATATTTTCATGTTGGCATTTATGCTTTGACTCATTTGTATTTTGAGTATGGGAATGCCTACCTCAGTGATGATATATTATTGTACTGTATTCCCTTGTTTGTTGGCAGGTTTTCAACCGACTGTTCCTTGTTCCGTACACACACTCGACAAAGTCTTTCATCTATCACTCTGTTCTAACTTCATACTTTGGGTGGCTCTCTATTACATATTATTTTCATCACCCTTATGACCGTTAATGATGTAAACCTATATGTTACCTTCAAAGGGGTCAATGGCCTGAATTCCTGAAGAAAGAAGGGAGAAGAACTTTTACTGAGAGAATAAGTTGTATTTTCCTTTGTAAAAACCCTATTAAATAGGATTTCCACAAGTTTCTCTATACATATGGTGTGGAAATTCCTAATTTTCACAAGCTTCACTATAGCTAGGCTCTATAGTTTCTGTAGGTTGCACTATAGCTAGGGAGCGGAAATTCCTGTATGTGAGAAAAACGAGCGTCTTCTCGATGCTTCTAGAAGGAGAAACTTTTATGGTGAGGTGGCCTCTGAGTGGTTTGGATCTTACTCACTTTCATGATTTAGTGGGATCATCCTAACCTCCTCACCTTATCCTCTTCATCTTATAAAAGGAGAGGAGCTCCCATGGGGAAAGTTAGGTTGGAGAATTCTTAATTTTTGTAGCTTGGAGTTTTTGGAGCTTGTATGTTGGCTTTGAGATTTTCTTTGTCAAGATAGATTGTGAGTAGCTATCAGATCTATAGTCACAGAATCCATGGATCAAAGTGTGTGGGAAGAAAGGAACTGTTGGAAGGAACTTGACAACGTCAAGGCATCTGGTTTTATCTTTCTTCCACATTCTTTAATACAGATATGCTTTTCTTTCCTATATGAATGTTATTTGTCCATATTGTATGATTCCTTGATCATGTACATAGTTTCATATCAAATAGACTATTTTATTCTTGTCTTCGTTGGATTGTGCTTATTTGAAGATATTTCCCATAAACCTTGTGACGGAGCTTGGATTGCATTGGCGAAGTCAGATCTTCAATATTTAAAAGGTATGTTCTAGATCCATTTCTCATTTGATAATTGAAATCTAAGGAAAGAGTTGTGTACTGTCTTGTTTTGTTCTAGTTTCGTAGTGAAGCTAGGGGGATTGATTTGTGTCCACACTTAACAATTAGCCTGATAACACTCCGATGCTAGCAAGCATCCATAGCCCTGGTGGAGTTATCTTCATACCCTCTCTGACTTTGCACTCATTTAATATAATTGATTTATTTCTGACAGAAATTCCCTGAGTGAGTTGGAGAGGAGGGCGTATGTTATCTGCAAGATGAAATAGTTAAGGTGAAATTATTCCTAGCTCTGTCTAGAGGTACATGTGATCCTTTCCAACTTGTCATATTTCCCTTTGAGCTTTACTAGACCACCAGGAAGACACTTCATCACTTACCAAGGTTGTTTGTTTTGCAAAGACAAGATATAGATCTCCTTGAAGAAATTTGTAACTGCCCAACGTTTCTTATGTTGCACATAAGCATAATTTAGGAGCAGAGTTTGATACACCATATTTATTAAAGTAGACCAATGCTTTAAGGAACAAAACTTTATTGCAGGAAAATACCAAGAAAAATAAAAGACAAAAATAAAAAGGAATCTACAATCAATCTACCCTAAACCTACACATTTATCCTAATCATAATGTATTCTAAAGAAACATGAAGAAGACATTTTTTTTTAACAGAAATATTGTTTTAGGGCTTGTCCATTCACTGGGAGGATGTCGAGTTCCCCCCTCAGATTTTGAAGCCGATACGTTCCTGCCCCAATTTTATCAGATACCTAGAAAGGTTTGAGCCATAGATTCTGAAACTTTGAATGTTTTCCCTTAGGTTCGTTTTCTCTATCCCATTTTAGGACTAAGTCTCCTACTTCAAAACTCTTCTCTTTGGCCTTATGCTTGTCAAACCATCTATTAACTATATGTTGATGAGCGACGAACTTAGACTTTTCTTTCTCCATTTCCTCTTCAAGCATGAAGAGAGTATCAAATCTTTGTTGAATAACTGATGAAGGTTTTCCTCTTGAACACTGAGCAAGCTGAAGTGATGGAATATATAACCCATTTGGAAGTTTGGCTTATTGTCTATATACCAAAAAGTATGGAGAGTTTCCTATAACTTCCTTGGGTGTTACTCTATCTTCCCGTAAGGAATTATGAAGTGATCTATGCCAATTCCTTTGATTGTCTGTGATTGTTTTCTTCAATATCCTCACTAGGTTCTTATTAATATATTATGCCACCCCATTTCCTTGTGGATAGTAGTTTGCAGAGTATCTTATTATGATTCCTTTGTCCAGAGTGAACTATGTTAATAGAGTAGAATAAAACTAGGAAACATTTTCAAAAACAAGAACGGAAGGCATCCCAAACCTTGTGATCAGTTGTTGTTCTATGAATTGGATTACAACCTTTTCATTCACGTAAGTCAGAGGGATGGCCTCTGCCCATTTTGTAAAATAGTCTGTAGCAGTTAGTATGTATTTATATTGTTTTGAATAATTTGGGGTAATATCCCCTATGATGTCTAACCCCCATTGCTCGAATAGTCTGGATATGGTCACTAGTTGGAGTGGGACAACTGCCCTTTTTTCTCTACCAATGCTCATTTGACAAGATTTACAGTTCCTAGTGTATGTATGAGTGTCCCTAAATAGAGTACACCAGTAATAACTGACTCTTAATATTTTGTGATATGTGCTATTTCCTACAAAGTGTCCACCCACAGGACCATCATGGAGCTCCCTTAGAACCTTTTTTGCATCTTCACATTTGATACATCTCAAGAGTACTCCATCATAATTTATGCGGAAAAGTATTGAATTTACAAGGCGATATTGTGCATATTTTAGCCTGAGAGCTCTCCTTTCCTTAGGGATTAGGTTTTCTGGGCAAGTCCCATGATGAAGGAGGTAAATAAATTTTCCATACCAAGATTATTTCCCTGGGGGAATGTATAAATCTTCACTACATCATAATGATGATTCGTTCTCCCACCCGGAGTCTTCATTTATTAGATCTTGGGCTTATGCGGCCAGTTTACACAATCCTTGTCCCTTAACTAATTTGGCAGGTTTTATATCTAGATCAAATTCTTTTACAACTGCCATCCAATTTCCCCTTCTCTCCCCCATCTATTTTTGAGTGAATAAGGATCAGATTGCGGGATGAGGCACAATGAATTTGGTGTGATTTTTTAGCATGCAAGATCTGAAATGTTTTACTGCTTTGTACACCACATAAGATTGTTTGTCTATAGAAGGGTAGTTCAATTCGTCTCCTTGGAGATTAGTTCTCATAAATAATACCGGAGTCTCATTGTTATCATCATCCTTCTGGGTCAATACTGCAACTAAGGACTGGTCGGAGGTGAAAGTATAGAGGAAACAATATTTACTAAAGTCAGGACTTCGCCGCACCAAAGCTTGAGATATTGCAGTCTTGATATTATTGAAAGCATATTTTCACTCGTCATCCCACTTAAAATATGCATCCTTGCGAATCATTTTTTGTAAGGGTTTGACAGTTTCAGCGAAATCAGGCATGAAATTTCTCACAAAATTAATTTTCCCAAAGAACAATTGCATAGCCTTCTTGTTATGGAGCAAGGGAAGTTGAGTTATTGCCTTTATTCGTTCGGGATCTATACTTATTCCTACTTGAGATATAATATCACCTAGTAGTTTCCCTTCCTCAACACCAAATATAGTTTTCTTAGAGTTTAAAGATATTCCATATTTCCTACACCTTTCAAATATCTAGGTTAGATGTTGGATGTGGTCTTCTCTACTCTTTGAATACATAGTCACTTCATCCAAATATACTACTACACATTTTTTAATCAATCCCCAAAAATCTACGCCCATGGCCCTTTGGAAGGTTTCACCTGCATTAATCAACCCAAAGGGCATGCATTTATAAGCAAATGTTCCCCACTTGGTTCGGAAGGTAGTCATCAATTGGTCTTCCTCTGAAACTAGGACCTAGTTATAACCTAAGAAACCATCTAGAAGGGAAAAAAATTCAGAACCAGAAATGGTCTACAAGAGTTGTTCCATGGGTGGGACTGGGTAGTTATCCTTTTCTAATGCTCTATTAAGGTTTCTGAAATCTACACAGAGGCGGATCTCCCCAGAATTTTTTCTGACAGGAACTAAATTTGCTACCTAGGCAGAGTGTCTAACCTGAAAGATAATCTTAGCATCTAGAAATTTATTTAACTCTTGATACATCCGGGGTTCCATAGATGGATGGTATTCCTGATCTTTTGTTGGAAGGGTTCTACTCCAGATTTTACCCGGATTGTGTGTTGGATAATGCGAGTGTAATAAGTTTTCAATTCTCAGTAGGACCATGCAAAAACATCTTGATATTCTCTAAAAATTTTGAGATAAGATTTCATGTCTTCTTTAGACATTGTTTTACCTAGATTTACATTCTTATGGTTTTCCGGGGTTCCTAGGTTTATAGTCTCATATATGGTACATGAACTCCATGTCTTTGTGTTCCTTGACCCTTTAAATCGTTCCCTCAGGTCGAAAAGGTTCTCCAAATTGGCTACCCCTTTCAGTATCATGTGAAACCTTGGTTTAATATTAGAGTGATATGTCCCATTCTTTTGTTCATGGAAATTGGTTTCTTCCAATTTTTCTTGGAATACCTCATCATCAATAGCCAAATCTTTAAAATTCTCTTGATTAGTTAAAAATATACAATTTGTTCATCTCCTTCAAAAACCTTCCAATTAGAAATATTTTTGGGTACTGATGGTTTGTAGACTAGTTCCACAGTGAACCTGGAGGCTTCATAGTCTTCTAAATGGGATATCCTTGAGGCTACAGTAACTAGGGAATCATCAAGAGTATTCTTTGTCCTGGGAACAACAGTAATATTGAAGGCCTCAAAATGTTTTAGTATTATGTGCACCTCTTGTTGGTAATTTATCAAGTGGGTTGAATTTAAATGGATAGTATTCTTCACTTGCGTAACGATAATTTCAGAGTCCCAAAAAAAATTCAGTTTTTTAATATTTAAGTCTATGGCTTTCTCCAATCCCTGAACTAGAAATTCATACTCAGTCGTGTTATTGGTGCATTCAAATTCTAGTCTGTAGGATAGGAAATTTTGCTTCCCTTTTGGGTCAATGAGGATACATCTTTCTCCCGACCCTTCTTGTGATTTAGAACCATCAAAGTACATCGTCCAAACTTGTGAGAGAAATTTAGCAACTTCTTCAGGCCTAGTTATTTTCTCATCTTTGTATACCTTGTATGTTGTTTCCAACAGAGGTTCCTGACAGAAGATGATTTCTTCTGCCGTTGCTAGTAGATTCAATTGAGAATTCATTTCAGATTTTTGAGTGAGAGGTACATCAAACGAGATAGGAGCGAAATTGTTGTAATCAGAATCGCAGGAGTAGTTTCCTAGCACGGGGAAATCTGTCGATGAGGGTTCGTTGAAGGCTTCTAAATCAGTGAAAGTATGTTTGATATATATTTCCCTATCAATCCTAATCATGTTGGTATGTCCATTTAGTGGAAACCAGAGGTGAGCCCATTTTGTGCTAAAGTATCCATTCAATTTCTCAGACCAATCTCGACTAAGTAACAATCCATAATCTTTTGGGATATCTACTACAATTATGTCAATTACTTGAACAAATTTTGGGTGTGTAGCCATTCTGATCATGACATCCTTATGTTCCCCAATAACATGTACCTGTGTTCTATCTAGTTGTATAATTTGTTTATCAATTTTGAGCGGGATTGCGTTCAATTTCTTGCAGATTGATAATGGCATGACATTGGAGGATGCCCCTGAATCGACTAAAAAATTATGCAGGTTTATGTTGAAGACTTCAAACGTTACAAGGAAATGTGAGACAAAAGGCTTTCCTCTTTTGTCTAAAGAGAAAGCGTTCACATTTTGTTTGTTTTTTAAATCTGTGGGAGATAGGACCTCACCTAGATTAGTGCTTGTTATAGGGGCTTCTATTGACTTTAAGGCCTGTAACAGAAAATCCTTTTGTTGGGGAATTCTGCACATGTCCATGACCGAGACATTAGCCTTCAACTACTTTAAGTTTTATACTATGTTGTATTCCAACTTGGGTGACTCTCATGTGTGTATGTTTATAGGGTTTCTTTGGGGGAAAAAAGGTTCTTTCGAGTGATCATCTATTTGTTTTCCTCTCGAGGATTGGACAATGATGAGATCATTTGAGACCGGTTGACCCTTACTTCACGTTTGCAAAGACAAAACCCCAGTGGGTGGTTCCTGGAATTCAAATACATCATCCATAGGCATCGGCAAGTCAGGATCCCACAACAACATGGATTTTTCTTCCAGTGGCTCAACTTCCTCCTGATCAGCGATGTTCACCACTGAGCCACTCGATTGTTTGGTAAGATAAACTTCATCTAGGAACCGATTGGCCATTAAATTCATAGCGTGCACCCACTGGGGACAGTCTCTTTCAAAAAATTTCTCTTGATGGTATGTACAAAAAGAGTCATATGTTACATTACCCGGGTCGATGTTTAAGTTGGTTGGGGGAGGTTTAATCGCTTTGAAAGGTGGTTTCTTTTAAAAAATGGTTTATAAGGCCTTTTAACTTGGTTTCCTTCCCCAGGACTTCTTTTCATGTCTACGATTTCATTTGAAGTTTCTTTATAATCCATTGTAGGTGTTCTATGTCCCCACCTCAATTTTTGGGACCTTGTTTTGTTTGTTTTCCCGGGGATCTAGTCAATAAAAGTCCTCTCCTAGGTGGAGGTTGAACTTCCTTCTTAACAAGAGAGACCTGGCCCTCTTTGCATCCCTTCATTTGGAATTCAATCATTTTGGCTTCCTTGAAATTTTCAGCTAGGGTATGTTTGGCATCCCTCTTTACAAACATGCAAATGAAAGCAGGGAGAGCATTAGCATATACCTCAATTTGCAACTCCTAAGTATGTTTATCTTCGGGTTGAAATTTGTTCAGGATAGTGGTAAGCCATTGATTGAGGTCTTTAGCCTTCTCTATTGAAGTCATGGTGGTGGTGAACAGCTCAGCCATTAAATCTCCTGTGGTGGTTTCTTCTGCAAATTTGTCTAAGAAATCCTTTTGAAACTTCATCCAACTAGTTATGGATCCCACGGGCAAGTTAAAATACCAAGTTGAGTCTGAATTCTCAAAGGTATAGGGAAAAATGCTACACACTACATCCTCATGTTGTACGTTTATCATTCTTATAGCTAGTATGAACTTTTTGATATGGTCTTCAAGCAATCTGGATGTTTCAGGGTCGAATTTGGGAAGTAATTTTTACGAATGTCGAGGGAGGTTATGTACCCATCCTGGGATTTCCAGAGCATATCTGGCCAACTAAGGTTGATTATTTTGAGGTTGATTTCCCCTTTATTCACTATTATCATTATTATCCTCCATGTCATCTGATTTCGAAGCTGAGCAATTCGAGTTAATCCCTCCTTGTCAATTTAAAAATCACCAAGCTCAAAGTAGTTACCAGTTGGTGTTTCAAGGATCAAATTAAGGGGTTGCTCGATCTTAGTGAGGGAAAAATATATCAAGTCTTCTACTGTGTGAACAAAAACCTGGTCAGGGGTTTCGACAATTGGTTTGCTTACTTGTTTTCTATGAGGAAGTAACGAGGTTAAGGGTAACGATCCAAATTGTCAAGCATAATCTCTTATGATTATTTTGAACTGGTTCAACTCCTCATGGGGAAGAGTGTAATTTATTTCAAATAATAGGTGTTATAATTCCTCGTTTTGGGGTGAGTTACACTTTCGGGAGTACTCTCTGTATGTGGTTTGTCTTGAAAATGACTAGCCATGCATGTAGGTTGTTTTGAATCTGTAGGCTATGCAAAACATATTACCATAAATGTCATTATCCATGCATTCATTCAACCCCTCCTTCTAGCACTAGTTCTGTTGAGGGGTCTGAGATCCCTTTAACTCAACAGTTGGAATGAAACCCGCCTTAGAGTCCCAATTAGACTCTACAGCATTTGATGGGTGGAATAGTTCTCTATATATTTTGATTTAGCCAATTTATCGATGGTCTTTACTTAGTGATTGACAGGATATCTTTCTGTTAAATCTCCTCCTTCAAATTAAGCATTTCTCTTTTTTGTCTTTTCTTTTATTAGATGAGACTACTAAAATAAGGTGTGATGGTATAAACCAACTGATAGAGGGGATTCTTAACTACTGAAGAAGTTTGAGAGTGGGATAACCCTCGTGCTCTAGTGTGTAGACAATGATATTCACACCTATTACAAGTCTAGTAATAATATGTTAACTTGATAGTATTTCACACTAACTGAGATACAATTATTGGAAGAAAATAGACATGCAATAAGGTAAGTACAAGAAAAATAGTTTCCTTAGCTCTACCATCAATTACATATTAACACAATGATTCGATTTTCATCATTTAGAACAAAATAATTGTTAAAGTATTAAAAAAGATAGCTTATCAAAATATTCTGAAACTCTTACTCGTTACAGCATCAACTACTAAAATAAAAAGTTGGAAGTAGTTCCTCCTCAATCCAATCACATAACGCCTTTGATGAAAAAAAAAAAAATCTTTGGTTCTAAAAAGAACTTCTTAATTAAAGTTGCTCAGAAATAATTCTTTACAATTCTCAAAAAGAGGGTCTTTTCCCCAAAATCATCGACCCTTTTCCAAAGGTCGTTCCCCATATTTATAAAGAATCAATAACTCAAAATAGCTGCTAAAATTTTGTGTTAAGTAAAACAAAAGAGTGACACATGGCGCTTGATCTCTTTTTTCCCTTGAGATCATCTAGTGGTTCTACTAGAGTGGATGACTCTTATCATATTCTGAACATTTGACGAAGAGATCCTCACATCTATTAGCATATGGGAATCTGTGTTGGTCCATAGGGGTTGAAAGGGTTTCCTTCACCTCTATTGTCCATTCTCTATATTTGATTTGTTTGGCACTTAAACGTTGTAGAACTGCATGAGCCTTGATCGGATGTTCCATAAACTTTTGCACTTGAACCGGTGGCATGCTCACCACCTACCCGATCTCTACTTCCCATACTGAGTCTCGTTCTACATGTCATTTATCTATGTCATGCAAGTCGACATAATCTTTGGGTGAGACGAACTCTAGGAGGCCAATGTCTTTCATATCCTGATTGATCTTTTCCCAACTTCTTTTGCACTCATCCCACCTCTTCTATATCTTTCACTCAGGTTCCTTGACCATAATTACCCAGTATTTGGTTGCCTCCCTGATCCAGGAGATGTTTCTATCCATTATCACTTGGATGGAATGTTCCTCTATATCTCGACCCTTCTGTACTGCACTGATATAATCGATTTTTTCTACATCCTGGTATGCCTTTTCATACCATCTATCCACGTCTATATAGGTTGTTAGTTCCATGAGAGTGTCTTCTTAAAAATACGATACACATGCGATGAAGAGATGTCTTTCGCTCGTGAATTCTTCATATGCATCTCGAAATTCACTTTTCATAAACATTATGGCTTGCGTTGAGTCTTGGTAATATTTCGCTAGATGGTGCATATGGTCTAGCTCCTTCTTTGCAATATCCAATTCCTTTTCATCTAATTTTTCTTGATTCGGCATGGCATAATTCATAGCCATCCCTACACCGATTAGCTCAGATTTCTTCACATTTCATGTGCTGAGCAGCTTCTCTTCCCTAGTAATGAGAATCGGATTATCTAGGGTGAGCCTCCTTTTCTTGGTTGTTCTCCTCATTATGGATTTCCTCTTCCTATCATAATAAATCACCTATATATCAGCAACCTCAACAACAGGTTGAGGGATTTGTTGGTCTCCCCAGGTCAGAGTGTCGTCTAGGCTTCTTGTCGTATATATTTTCTCTAAGACTGGCTTTTATACTTCTTTGACAAGGGAAACTTTTGTATGTTCCAATGGCTCGACCTCCATCTGGTTTTCATCGGCTGGTGAGGTATCGGCCTTAACTGGAGAGACAATCACAGGCTTAACACTTACTTGGTGATCAGTTGTTGAGGTGTCGATCTCTAGCTGTTGCAATTCCTCTTCTTGTTCACTAGAACCTAGCTCATCCATGGAGTTGTCTTTCGAGGTCCCTGATAGGTCGAGAAGTTCAGTTTCTAAGGTACTCTCTGCCTCATGGTCACTCTGTAGAGGGTTTGGAATTTATGCATTGAGAGTTGGAGAATATGTTCCCCCTGGTTCTTTCTCCTCTGTAATGGTATCAGTGTTATAAGTGAGACCTCTAAACTCTCTTCATAATCATAGATAGTAATTAGATCAAAAAGGGTACTAGGCACACCTGTTTCACTTGGTGTTCTTAGACTCTCATGTGGGTTGGAATGGTCACCAGCGATCTGGCCTGTGGTGACTAAACTATAGGGTTTTCTAGATCGGTGGTTTCCTCCAATGGGGTTGATTCCAAGTCATTTAGCTCCTCTCTGATGTTGATTGGGTCGAACGGGGTGATCCTCATAGGTTCTAATTGTTGAGGATCATTTTCTAGCTATTGGATTACTCTTTGGGATTCTTTTAATAACAGTATCCCCCTCCATGTGCCTCTGTGGCTTCTAGTGCTATGTTTTCTTCTCTAACCCTGAGAGCTTCTTGAGCCTTTTATTATATCATTTCGACTCTCTTATCCATACTCATAGCTTTGAACCTAGTCATGTTTGGGTTAGATTTTATCTGTAGTACCTCCTCCCAGTCCTGAGCACATTCTGTAAATATCTTGTCTTCAAACTTATCATGTGTGTATTTCCAGTAGAAAGAGACTTGTGACGCCTGGTAGAGAACTAGGCTATTAGGGTCATGTTTGTGAAATAATCCTGTTGGGAACCTCTAGTCCAGCTGGCTCAAACCCTCTTGTTTATCTTGCACAGTATCCTTCTCTATGAAAAACCCTACATGGAAACCATAGGGTATGAATGCTCGTTTCTTGTCCTTAACCAAAGTGGCATTATAGATCTGCAGGATGATTTGGTAACATATTTACCCTACGATGAGTCGGTCTTGGAAATGAGCAGGGAGTAAATGTGGTGCATCGGTGGCCCAAAACACCCTAATATAAGTCGTGGTTTCATATAGGTACCAGTGGCCTAATTTTGAAATCGTTTTCTTGGGCGCTACCGACAGTCGTGGGCATTCTTTTTTGAAAACAATAAAATAAACCTGAGCTATGAATTCATCACAGATGAGAGCATAAGATTTTGTGTACCTATTTTTCCACAGGATGCTAAAGTAGACATGTAATGGTAGCTCGGAAACATGCCATCTCAAGTTCATGCCAGCGAAGACATTCCTTGCACAGATCACGTATAGAAGATATGAATCCATGTGAATAGCAGGTGTTTCTCCATCCTTTCATGTCTAAGCCTACAATATTTTGTTGCTCATTTACTTAGAGATGATTTCTCCCCAGTTGAAGATACTCCCGGAGATGGCCACAGTGTATGCCAGGGGCATCCATGCCTTCAAGAACTTAGTGCAATCTTTTTCCCCATATAATCGATAGATTAGAGCCATTAAATAAATGTGTGCCTCCCTTAGATTTATTGTCTTGTACCAACCATTGCTCTGGTTTGTGAATTTATTGTCTTCCTTCCACCTGGAGGACATTAATTGGATGGTGTCATGAAACTCATATAAATTTACTATGAAATATGTTTTTAACTGCTCATCCGGGTCCCTGATCTTATAATATTTATGGACCTCTGTTGGGATAAAAACACCGACACAACCGTCATTCTCATCATTGACTAGGCACTTCATCGCATCTGTATGATCGATTATCCAACCCAGAGTCTCAATGCAGGGTAAGACCAAGGTTCGACAGGTTACCATATGTAGGCATGACCGTCGAATGTTTGGAAAAAACTGGTCTTTGAGTGCCCTTACATCCGGGTCGTTGTGGGGAATAAATTCCATGTAATCTTCCTTGTTAATTTTTTTGAACAAATCTCCCCACTGTGGGAGCATTATCTTTGATACTATGCTTGCTTCTATATCACAAAAATCATGGGATTGAGAAAATTTATTCTTAGTTGATGTTTTGATGATCGATTTCTCTCTTGTAGCAAATTCCAACTGCCTCGCAGCGCCGAGAGAAGATCCTTCACCGACCTCTGCTTCCTTCAATTTTGGTGCCTTTGGAGAGCGTCTAGTCGTTGACTTCATTGGAGGAATTTTTTCTACAAAGAGAGCATAGTTAGACACCGCGTTGCAGAGAGAATATATATATATATATATATATATAATGTGACAGTTGAAATGATAAAATTAACACATACCTCTTCTTCGCACTAGCTTAACTTGGTTTTGAAATTCTGAGAACCAAGTGAAACTCTTGAGACGCTCTCTTTGCTTCTTTGACTACTCTAGAAATGGGAAACTTATGTGCAGAATGTTGGGGTTCGAAACTATCTTAGTGATTTAAATAGAGAGAATACTTACCTTGTCGCATTAGTTCTTCAATTCGGGGTGTAAGTGCGGTTCTACAAAATCTGTCACCAAATCTGTATATGGTTTATCGGCGATTTCAAATTAATGTTATTCAATCGGTGCATGGGTTAGAAACGTATGCAGAGTGAAAAAATAATTGTTCTATTAAATGGAATAATCTGATCTTATTTTGTGTTGAAAACGTCCCATCATTCTGCTAATTTAAATGGGTGGATCGAGAGTCGACGCTTTTCTTTAGAAAATGTTCGTTGATATCTCTCAGCAAAAACTTTGACGTTGATCCATCTTGTTGTACAACGATGATGTGGAAATGCTGACCTAGAAGTGTGACTAGGACATGGGGAAACTTAAGATGACTCAGGATGAAGATAGGTCATACAAAATGCCTACATGGAAAAGACTCGGCGATTGATATCGACTTCTTCGCTTAGGAGTGTTATTGGGAATCAGAGATTTTCATTAGATAAGTGTTTTAACAAATAGGTCCTACCCTACCGATGTCGAAAAAGTATCAAGGATAAGCGATCAAAGATAAGTTTAAAAAAGTGCTCCCATATTACCCCCCTCGAAACTTTTCATTGTCAAAAATGCGTCGAGGATCGGTGAGTGGTGATGTGTCAATGTTAAATTTTTCCATGATTTAAATCTTTGAGATTTCACCAACCCCAAAAAAACGCATCAGTAATCGGTTATTGAAGGTTCTTCATGGCCCATGTCAAATTTTATCCCTCTCATGTTTCGTCGACGTCGATGGGATATCAGCCATTTTGTTATCGGACTAATCGGTAGGTGCGGACACTAACAGATCTCCCTAGATCCACCTGGATCTAGAACAAAACAAGACAGGACATGACTCTTTCCCTAAGTTTTGACCATTGAATTAACTAGTAGGAAGGAACAAGTAACATACCTTTATATCGCTTCCAAGGGTCTTTGTTGCTCCATCTTCGCTCCAGTGCTCTCATGAGGTCAAGACCAAGACAACACAAACCAACCAAAATGAAGATAGCACAATATATTCAACAGTCAACCTATGTGTATGATCAAGGAATTACACAATAAAGTGAGAATAGCTTTATGGGAAAGAGACATGCCACTGTATCATATTAATTGAAAGTAAAGATTACAACCTGATAGCCTTGATGTCGCAAGCTTCCTTTCGATGGCTCTTGGCTCCAACACACACACACTTGCTCAATCCTTGCATGAAGAAGATCAAATCCTCTTGATAGACTTGCTAGAGTCTCCAAGCTGTTGTTCAGCGAAGTCCACCACACAATTCTTTCACCAATTCTCCAATGAATCTTGCTTAACCTTTTCCATGAGAATTCCCTCAATATATAGGAGAGAATGAGATAGCTACTTGGATAAGAATGATCCCAAAATATCAGGGAATCTAGTACAAAGATAACCATTCGAATGCCAACCCATTCTTCTAGAATATTCCCTTCTAGAAGCATCGAGAATTCATCTTTTTCCATGCTTTAGGAAGAGTTCGCACCCTAGCTATTCAACACAGTGTGAGAAGTTCGCACCCTGGCTTAAAGAATCCTGCGAGAATGGGTCATTCTCGCACCCAAATGTATTAGCAGCTTGCGAACCTTCTTCAAAAATGAGTTTTCTGGGAAGAGATGAAAGTAACTTTTCTCAGGAGAAAGTTCTTATGAAGAGCCTGAGTACACCATCATCAATACATCATCATGATGACCAAAATCATGGGTAACACATTTCCTGAATCTTCTTTGAGAACAACCAGCACAAATCTACTTTGTTTTTTACCAATTCTGATTATACATCGGGGATCGACGATGATTGTTACTATGTGTTCATTTTACTGCTTGTATTTTTCCTATTTTGAACATATTCATGTGGGTCACAATTTTAGCTGTGGATTCTTAGTTAAAATTACAAGTTCTTTTTTTAGATACAAAGGTTTCACTTTGACAGGTCCAAATAAATCCAACTTGATTGATGATGAGACATGGAAACAAACTTAGTGATCCCTACACAATGGACTCAATTTAGAAAGCAGAACAAAAGAAAACAAGTGGTACCCAAAAGAGAAAAATTTTCATAAAATATTTTAGGGTGTGTTGAGCGCTCAACAGTACCCCCCTTTGAACCACCCCCATTATGCATTTGTAACCAAGAAGAAATAATAACAGACAATGTGATGATAGAAGTAGAAGGAGTAGGAGAAGAAAGGAAAGAATATGCGAGTGAAGAAGAGGATGAATTCAACAATATTTCACAAGGAACATTATCAATACTAAGATCCCCAACACTGAGCAGTAAGTCAGGAGGACACAGTCCTAGATTGATAATGGTGAATCGGGATACAAGTATGATGCTACATGTGTTCTGTGGGATGGGTAAGGAATATGAAGAGAAACATTGGTTTACGTATGAAGCTACATGGTATGTGAATAGGATCACAGACGAAGCATCAAAGATTGCATAACTAGAGACCACTTTCACAGACAAAACCCTAATGTGTTACATGAAGTCTAAGGACACTGCACCAGTGGGACAAATGAGGTTGCTAACAGAAATTAAGAGAGATCTACTTAAGTATTTCCAGAAGCCTAAGTTAGAATCTCAATGCATTATGAATATTAAGGAGATCAGGTAGCAACCAAGAGAGACCATGTGGGATTATGACCAATGGTTCAAGATCTTGTTGGGTAGGATGACATTCTAGATACAAGAAGTTCAACACATAGAATGGTTCATTGTGGGGATCCTTCCCCATATCCAAGTTTTGTTTACCCAAGAGAAGGTGACTACTCAGGAATAGGTGGTGGATATTGTGATGCACTTGCAAGCTACATCAAGAGGTAGAGAAACATCAGTAGGATTGTTGCAAGTGAAATTCAAGCTTACAAACTTGACGATGTAGTTGCAATATATCGTGAAGGCGAATGTGGTGCGTGAGCATGTATGGTGTACTATGTCTCAATATGAAGTTCAAACCAGGGAAAAATGTCCTAATTGGGAAATTATCTAGCGACAGGTGTGCTGAATCCATTTCTAATAGGGCATTAGACCGAATGGTGCAATATTTGTATACAATTGGGGAATATACCTCCTTACTTCCCAACAATGGAGAAATATCAGAAGACTCACCATACTTCGTTTTGTGAATTCTACAATTCTATGGCGCACGTTGTGAAAAAAATTTGGTCACTTCAGTTGATGTAGGACTACACTCACAATGTCTTTCAGGTCAGGAAGAGGAGAAGGGTGGTGACCACAAAAGTGATATGAGAGGTGGATATCGAGGAGCTCCCAGGGGTGGATATGGATGTGGTCGAGGATGATGATATGAAGGAGGTGGAGGAATACCTCCCACTTATTTTAACTGTTGAAAGATATGTGATGTATCAATATTTTCACTACTACATATGGGCGGATTATTCCATGAAATATTTCCACGCTTCCACTAGTTTCATATTTTTTTTAAACAGGGAGGGATTTTCATTGATATTTCCATGAAAGTTCGTCTCAATATCCATGAAAATATTATTTTAACCTAGTCGTGATTTTTTTGTCGCAATAGCGACGAACTTTCATGGCAATAACGATGAAAATTTTGCCTATCTCATTGGCCAGTTTTAACGGCTAGTTGACTATTTGATTTATATATACGTGACTTTAAAAGACTTTGTGACACAATTGCTATAGTTGCGACACTATTCTTGGCTTTTGTTTGAGCTGTTTATTTTTTTCGTCACCCCCCGGTTGAACAAATCCAATTCTCAATCTACATAGCTCAGATTTTGAACTTGCAAGGTTAGTATGTTATTTTTTATTGATGTACTCATTTAACTTGTAAATTTTTGTTCAAATGTCCAAATTTCATGTAGCTTGTTTTTTCCTTGATAATATAGTATATGTGTAGTACCATATTTCATGTCTTTGGTTTTTGGATCTAGTTAGTATATTCTATGGAAAAGGGTATGTGGATTCCATAATATTCTAGGTTTATGGAATCCACATACCCTTTTCCCTTCAATTGTAGCTATAATATCTCTCTCTTTTCATTGATAAAGATGTGGAATTGCTCTTGAAACTCAACCCTGATCGGTGAAATGATAATAAATGATTGTCATTTTCTTCTCTCTTTTATTTTTAAGACCTAACAAAAAAACACCAACAAAGATTGATTGAAGCTTTGATACCACTTGTTACATCCCTAGTACCCAAAAGGGATCACACTTGCATAAATTGAAAATAATATAACAGTGACAATAATGGTTGGGATACTTGCACACCTAATGGCTGGCTAGCACTTACTAATTCAATTATATGAAAGAAGAAATCTCCATGAATAAAATATTAAAGTTGATTGTTATATTGATAAATGATAAGTTATGGTATATATAAGATAGGGAGGAAACTCATGTTTATAACAAAAAGGGTAATAGCTGCAATATATTGTAACATTTCCCTCTTCCACATAAATTATTTGCTATCCTCAACATTTCCCTCTTCCGCATAAATTATTTGCTATCCTCAACATATTTTAATAAATAATGGGTAGGTTGGCATTAGTGAAAAGATAGCCTGTTGATATTACATATAATTATTAATGTACGAGAGTTCATCCATTATTTAAGCATGCAAAACAAAACCCAAGACTAAATATTGTGGTTGACGTGATCAGGTCTATACATTTTGCAAAACAAAGTACGAGAATTTCCATTATTTAAGCATGCAAAACAAAACCTGAGGCTAAACGTTGTGGTTGACGTGATCGAGTGTGTACATCTAGATGGTGGAGAAAGTGCACTCATCAACTCATTGGGAGATGAAACAAAGTCTCAAAATCCAAAGTGTATTCTTACATTTACTACACATAGAATGCCGGTAACATCAATCATTATTTGTACTTTTAATTAATACGTGGCTATTTG
>ML796081.1:135289-153387 GCA_009831015.1 Picea engelmannii
AAACCACGAAGAATGACACCTCGCCTATGGAAGTTGGAATATATTAGAAATCATCAAGGTACGCAAATTATTTATGTATGACCTATTATATAAATCTTTGGTTAATTTCATTAGTATTAATTTCATTTTGTCCCATTAATTAGGGTTAATTTCAATTTGTTGATGTTTCATGAATGTCGTTAAGGCACGAATGGGCTTCCACGAGGAATGAAAAGTTACCCGATGTAGTTCAGTAGATTTCCATACTACGAGCACCTACAAATAGTTCATTTGTTTGATACAATGCATATCGGGAAGAACATAACGGAATTGATATGGCGAATATTAGATGGAAGGACTAATAAAGAGAGAATTGGAAAGATTTGTTGTGACATCTAGGAAGCTAATCACGCATTGCAAAGTGTTATTATTAATTCTAATGGCAATGGTCGTGAAAAAAATACTAGTCTTCCTTGGTTATTGACGGAGCAACAGAGCAATATTGTAAAAGAGGTCATTCGAAAAATTAGGTTTCCGACGGGGTTTTTGTCGAACATACAAAATATCTTAACTAAAAAAGGTGATTTTGGTGGGGTTAAAACACATGACTGACATACATTCATTAAGGTAATTAGTAGGTTATAATATATTTCCTTATTGGTACGCATTTTTTGGAAACAAATAATAATTATTTGTTTTTTGTTATAGTGTGTTCTACCTTTATCTCTCCCAGACGACTTTGACAACAACATAAAACAAATTATTTATGTACTTGGCAAATTCATGAGGTAAGTATTGTTTTATAAGGAAAATGTACTTCTTATGTGATTTGTAGTGGAACTTATTGACATATTATCTGTTATATGCAAATTTATGTATGCCTTGATATTATTTTATTGCATCGACATTTGTAGGTGGCTATCATCAAAAGAAATCCATAAAAAAGATATAAGGTATTGGAAGAGAGAAATTCCCTGACTAATGTGTCAAATGCAACAGTATCTACCTCCAGCATTTTTCAATTCACAAGAACACTACCTCATACACCAAGTTGAGGAGATTGAATTATGTGGACCAGTACACACAAGGTCGATGTGGATGGTGAAGAGGCAGTTGAAGTCACTGAAGGATTTTGTTAGACAAAGAGCACGTCTGGAGGGTTCTATGGTTGAGGGATATATGGTATATCAATACATGGTGTATATTAGTCAATATCTACCAAAATTAGCAGAAAATATGAATGTGTCTCGCATTTGGCATCTCAACTCCATCAACAAATTTGAAGGGGAGGTCCTATTGGGAAAAGGTAAAATGAGGACTGTGAAAGGTAATTATTATATGTTGATGTAGATTTAATATATTACACATTTATTAAATTATTCCTTTATTAACAATAACTAATTAATGATATTAAATTTTTATGCTATCATATAGCTACTCGAGAGTGGGATGCTTTACATTTATACATTGCAAACAACCTTGATTGGATGGAGCATTGCATAGAATATACTGAAGATTACTTCGGTAGGTTATCATGCGAAGGGGTGTGTAAGACGATTAAAATGGCGCATCGTCATCGAGATCAATTTCCTTATCTTACATCAAGGGAATTTGATTGATCCTTTGGTTTAAAAGATAAACAGGCAAGTTAAATTTTTACCCACATTTTCCTAGTTTTTTCCCAATTTTTCAATGTATTTGGTTTGTTTAATTATTGAAATATATATTTAGTAAGTCCTATATGAGGATTATTAATTGGAAATTTAATTTTTACTTGTTTTCCATGTTGCAGTTGAAACATCACAAGGCTATGTGGTATAATGGTCGTAAATTTCATATCAAAATGTTGGATGATAAGATGAAAACCTCAGATTGTGGGATAACTATAGTGTTTAAGGTCACCAACATTTACTCTAGAAGTGACAGAAATCTAGAAGAAACTGAGAATAGGTACTATGGCCATTTGGAGGATATAATTGAGTGTCATTTTAATTCCTTTAAAACAATTTTTTTAGGTTAAATGGTATAGGCTATGGATGCATGAACGTGATCCTGAAAGAATTTTTATTGAGCATGATAATGGATTTACCGTGGTTAATACAAGGGCATTTGAACCGGGTACAGAGCCTTATGTTCTTCCAAGTCAATGTGAGCAAGTATTTTACTCAGAGGTACCTGGTAAAGCAGGTCGGTCATACATTGTTAGATATGATCCAAGAGGCAGAACAGTAAAGTACAATCATGTAGCTGAGATGAAGATGATAACGAGGAAGAAGATTATAATTATGTAGATCAGGAGAAGGTGGCTCATGTAGTCGATGTGTCAAATGAAGAAGTTGAAGAATTTGATCATCCAAATGTAGGAGACGACGATCTCATTGACGATATCGATAACTATAGTAGCAAAAACAACGTTCATGATGATGTTGATAGGAATGATCCTTTCACAAATATCGATTCTGAACCAAATACTGATACAGATGTTGAGTTGTATGAAGAAGAAGATGACTGATATTTAATTATTGAAAAGAAGAGGTATGTGTTTATATCTTTTATATGTTTTTAGTTTGTATAATATAGTATATGATACATGTTCTTTAGAATTTCAAATTAGGTAATATGGGGAAATTGAGAATGATGTGAGGGGGGGGCATAATTAGAGCTTCCACCTTCATGTGGTTTCCCCTGTTTAGTAGAGAATGAACTATTCTCGAAACCAATAGGATCTATGCGTAATTGTACCTAATCATACCAACGATGTAGGTATGTCCATCATCAATTCATCATTATCATTCTCAAAATTATCATTCTCCAAATATCTTATACAAATTTTACAAGGAAAATGTACTAGGACTAGACACGGGCAACAGTGACCTATGAATGGGGCCAACGTTGAAATTTTTTCAAACTATTTATGAATGCATTGAAATTTGACATGGATAGACTATTCGCATGCCTTAACGATATGGGAGGGTTTCTGGACTCAAATTTGACTCACACACCCACTTTCTTCCATCATCAATTCATCATGTAAACCATAAACCCTAATTTAGTGGAGTCATCGATTTGTTCCCAGTGAATGGATGCATTGTTGTTGACATGGAATGGGACAACACATGTACCTTCTTAATTTTATTCCTTCACTTGATGTGGGCTTGGTCATTCCTAGCCTTGAATTGAAAGTTTCCCCTAGTCTTAGTTGTCACCCTTCATAAATTTTTTCACCCAACGATCATTATATTAGAAGGTTGGAGGCATGTGGTCATTGGGATCATGAGGATTTATAACCCCACAATAACAAGAGACATTAATTGATCAACTTTGACTAGATTGAAAGGTACATGCAATTGAAAATACTAACAACCCAAAACTAAAAGGGATCAATACATCGACTATCAATGAGAGGTGATCTCGTCGTGGTGTGTAGGAATAGGCCTAGCACCTTCAAAATTATCATTCTGCAAATATCTTATACAAAATTTTACAAGGAAATTGTACTAGGACTAGACACGGGCAACAGTGACCTGTGAATGGGGCCAACATTGAAATTTTTTCAAATTGTTTATGACTGCATTGAAATTTGACATGGATAGACTATTCGCATGCCTTAAGCCCATGGGAGGGTTTCTGGACTCAAATTTGACTCACATGCCCACTTTCTTCCATCATCAGTTCATCATGTAGCCGAGGATGAAGATAATAACAAGGAAGAAGATCATGATTATGCAGATCAGGAGTAGGTGGCTCATGTAGTCAATGTGTTAGACGAAGAAGTTGAAGAAGTTGATCATCCAAATGTAGGAGACAACGATCTCATTGACGATATCAATAATTATAGTAGCAAAAATGACGTTCATGATGATGTTGATAGGAATGATCCTTTCACCAATATCGATTATGAACCAGATCCTAATACAAATGTTGAGTTGGATGAAGAAGAAGAAGATTGATATTTAATTGTTGAAAAGAAGAGGTATGTGTTTATATCTTTTATATGTTTTTATTTTATATAATATAGTATATGATACATGTTCTTTAGAATTTCAAATTAGGTAATATGGAGAAATTGAGAGTGATGTGAGGGGGGGGGGGAGCATAATTAGAGCTTACACCTTCACGTGGTTGCCCATGTTTAGTAGAGAATGAACTAT
Source organism: Picea engelmannii (assembly GCA_009831015.1). Classification (NCBI taxonomy): domain Eukaryota; kingdom Viridiplantae; phylum Streptophyta; class Pinopsida; order Pinales; family Pinaceae; genus Picea; species Picea engelmannii. The sequence goes on from ML796081.1 coordinate 139,420, forward strand.
TCTCGAAACCAAGAGGATCTTTGCGCGAATGCGCCTAATCATACCAAGGAATAAGCCTAGCACCTTCAAAATTATCATTCTCCAAATATATTATACAAAGTTTACAAGGAAATTGTACTAGGACTAGACACGGGCAACAGTGACCTGTGAATGGGGCCAACGTTGAAATTTGTTCAAATTGTTTCTGAATGCATTGAAATTTGACATGGATAGACTATTCTCATGCATTAACGATATGGGAGGGTTTCTAGACTCAAATTTGACTCACACGCCCACTTTCTTCCATCATCAATTCATCATGTAAACCATAAACCCTAACTTAGTGGAGCCATTGATTTGTTCCCAGTGAATGGATGCATTGTTGTTGACATGGAATGGGAAAACACATGTACCTTCTTAATTTTCTTCCTTCACTTGATGTGGGCCTGGTCATTCCTAGCCTTGAATTGAAAGTTTTCCCTAGTCTTAGTAGTCACCCTTCATGATAGTTGTCACCCAACTATCATTATATCACAAGGTTGGAGGCATATGGGCATTGGGATCATGAGGCTTTATAACCCTACAATAACAAGAGACATTAATTGAACTTTGACTAGATTGAAAGGTGTGTGCAGTTGAAAATACTAACAACCCAAAACTAAAAGGGATCAATACACTCACTGTCAATGAGAGGTGATCTCGTCATGGTGTGTAGGAATAGGCCTAACACCTTCAAAATTATCATTCACCAAATATATTATACAAATTTTACAAGGAAATTGTACTAGGACTAGACACGAGCAACAGTGACTTGTGAATGGGGCCAACGTTGAAATTTGTTCAAATTGTTTCTGAATGCATTGAAATTTGACATGGATAGACTATTCGCATGCCTTAATGATATGGGAGGGTTTCTAGTCTCAAATTTGACTCACACACCCAATTTCTTCCATCATCAATTCATCATGTAAACCATAAGCCATAATTTAGTGGAGTCATCGATTTTTTCACAGTGAATGGATGCGTTGTTTTTGACATGGAATGGGACAACACATATACCTTCTTAATTTTCTTCCTTCACTTGATGTGGGCCTGGTCATTCCTAACCTTGAATTGAAAGTTTCCCCTAGTCTTAGTCATCACCCTTCATGACATTTGTCACCCAACGATCATTATATCACAAGGTTGGAGGCATATGGGCATTGGGATCATGAGGCTTTATAACCCTACAGTAACAAGAGGCATTAATTGAACTTTGACTAGATTGAAAGGTGCGTGCAATTGAAAATACTAACAACCCAAAACTAAAGGGGATAAATAAATTGACTATCAATGAGAAGTGATATCATCGTGGTGTGTAGGAATAGGCCTAGCACCTTAAAAATTATTATTCTCCAAATATCTTATACAAATATTTCAAGGAAATTGTACTAGAACTAGACACAGGGAACAGTGACCTGTGAATGGGGCCAATGTTGAAATTTTTTCAAACTATTTCTGAATGCATTGAAATTTGACATGGATAGATTATTTGCATGCCTTAACAATAAGGGAGGGTTTCTGGACTCAAATTTGACTCACACGACCACTTTATTCCATCATCAATTCATCATGTAAACCATAAACCCTAATTTAGTGGAGTCATCGATATTGGAAAAAATAATGGCTCCTAATTCACTCCCTCTCAATAGAAATCGATCAGTTATTTCTTCTATATGAGCTTGCCCCAGGGAATCTGTATTCCTGATAAGCCCTAAATCCGCTCGGGTGGGTGGAAGGAATATAATTAACCATCCTTTTGGCTTGTTTGGATAGGGATGGGTTCTTTTAGCCTATTCGTTTGATCTCCATTTCCTACTAATCTCTTTTTTCCTTTGTTTCAAATGCTTGGATAGTAGCCACTACTGAAGCATTACTAAGATCATAATCAATGGAGATTTGACTTACTTACTCAGTCTCTCTCAAGGCATTGTTGGTTTGGTATATTCTTGACTAGCGGAGGAACTTGGGTTGCCCGACTTCTGTGGTTCCTCATAATCCTCTTGACTGTGGGGTTCCATTTCCATCTGCTCCTATATAGGTTGTTTTTCCTCTTTTCCCTCATGTATAACCCAGAAATAGGGTTTTTCTTCTATTCCATGTTTCACCCCAGGCCCTTTCCTCACCCTTTGCTCGACTGGAATGAAATATCCTTCCTCCCATCTTGTCTGGCTGATTAGCCTCTTTTCCTGTAGATGTTGGTTCTCCTGGGAGGATTCTTCTGATTTCCATTGGGAGTGGGCTCATCTTTCTCAGATGACTCTTGGCATTATCTCGATATATAACTATATCTATGTCATTCTCAGCATCTTAAGGGTGGTGCTTCATAGTCTAAGGTTTGCTCCCAGATCACCTCTCTAAGATGTATTTCCATGGATTCAGGCAATGGTTACTCCTATTGTAAATACGTAAATAATAGAGTTGGTCAAGGACATAAATGAAATATCTCTCACATTCCACCATAGGTAGAGATTGCTCTTAAGGCGCTACCTACTGAACTGATTATTTCTGATACTTAAGGCATTTCACCTGCTAATCCGAGGAGTAGGCATTTCGCCATATGAATCGGGCATTGAGCTCCTCACATTGAACCTACTTTCTAAAGTCTATAAACAGAGTGAGTCTATCTCTTATGTACATATTATCAAGTTGTACAAGAATATCAACATACAGAATAAGAGTCGTCGGAAGAAGATCTACCCTTAATCAAGAAAGAAGAGTGGCTTACCCTTACTTTATAAGCCAACAATCCATTTCACCCGCGAGCCAATTGAAACCAAGCCATTTCCCGAGCATTTCTTTAATCTTCTCACAACAAGATCGAGACCTAATTTTGGCTTAGGGGTTAGGGTTTAGAAACTATACCTATTAGAGGTTAGGGGTTATAAGAGTTATAAGAGATTATGATTAGGGGTTGGGGTTTATGTTGGTTTTAGGGGTTATGGAAGTTGGTTGGGGTTATAAGTGTTATAAGGGTAGGGGGTTATAGGGGTTCATTAAGGTTTATATTAGTGAAGGGMRATATGGGATATTAGGGCTAGTTAGAGACTATCTTGGTTATAGATTAAGGGAAATATTGATTATTATTGCTATCAATTAGGGTTTGGTATTTATAGTTGTTAGTGGCTAGGTGTTGGGTTATATGGGTTACTAATTTAAGGGTTAAGGGTGATAAAGGTTAAGAGTAGAGGGTGATAATGATCATAATGGTTATGTTTTAAATGAGTTAGGGGTTAAATGCCTTAGGAGTTATGGTAACTGGGATTTACATATTTGATAGTGGGTGAAATGTTAGCCTTATTTTCTTCCTTAAATGCATCAGGGGTTGTTATGGGATGTTTAATCCAATCAACATGACTGAGAGGGATAGAACATGTTTCCTTGATTGTGAATTATATAGGTGAAGGTAGTTGGGGTGCATGCATCTTACAGGAGAAAAAAGAATCTATGACACATTGTATCCCAAGTATAGTATGGATCATGCATGGCCAGAGTATGTCTTCATCTGAATGGAAAATGCGGGTTGTAGAGGTTAGGTCATTATAGGATGACGAGGCTTGTGGGTGTGATTTTTTTCTTCCATCTATGTCACATGTGCATGATAAATCATTAACCATCGAGGGGTCGAAAAATGTAGAGAAAATGTAAGTGAAATGAGACTCCAGTTGTTAAGTTTCTATTGATTCATCTTGACAAGGTGAGATTATGCTAACACCTAAGAGTGATGAAGGGTTGTTGGAGGATATTGGCCTTACTTACTTGTAAATAAGTGATATATGGAAATAGAATCTAGGTTATCTATCATTAGTGGTGGAAATATTTTCTACCGAGGTCTTTCTAGAAAGATCATTGGGGTGGGAGGGGGGACATGGGTGCTACCTATGCCGAGTTATGGTGGAATAGGTGGTTGGTCATATATTAGTGTTGTAGTAAATGCAATATTTAATAATTAATTTTAATATATTATATATAATATAAATTAAGTTATAATATATATTATATATAATTATAATATATATAATAAACCAAACCAAAAAAAAAAAAAAACATGTGCGTCGTGAAGAGAGAAAACGAGGAGACCACATGAGAAGAGTCGAGGATAGAACAAGAGATCATTCGAGGATAGATTAGGAGAGAACACCATGAGTAGATCTGAGGAGATCACAGAAGGAGTAACTCCCCAAACCCTGACATCTGCACAAGGGAACATCGGAGAAGGAGATCAAGGGCAGAGGAGACTAAGCTAGAGGGCGCATGGAGGAGACTAAGCTAGAGGGCACACTGTGAGAAATATTGAGAATGGTGAGTGGTAGTTCCACCAATCCCACCTAGAATTTTTGCATTGAGATATGGTTTCACCAAGTTGCCTCTATTTTTGTTTTCCCCTTGTCTACCAAAAAAAACATGTTTTGACTGTGTGGAGCTTGGAAAGGTCAATTTCAATCTCATTCAGCCACCCTCTCTTCCCTGGATTCAACTTATAGTAGGCATATAATGCATTAAAGATCAAATCTGAGCAGTAGGAATAGCCTTCTATTGAATGAACAACCCCTTATTACATTGATATTCATATCTAATACAAAAGGGGTGAAACTTTAAAGAAGGTTTTACAATCATAATTCAACCTCTCTTTCAACAAAGAACATCCCTCAACAAAAAAATGTGGCAGAAATACATAAATGTCAACCTTACATACATATGAGCTCCACGAGAAAGAAGAGAATGGAAGCTCCAATATATCAAACCCTTGCTCCCTTCACTTGCAATTACAAAGTCTTTGGCCTTAGTGGGGTTTTTGTCCCCCCTAAATTTATACCTCTCAAATGAGAGGAAGTCTCCTTATATAGCTTCTCCCTTCAACAACTTTTCAATAAAATACTACAAAGAATACTCTAGCAGGTAATGGATCCATCTTTTCCTCCAAGAAATAATAATCAAATCTCAACAAAATGTCTTGTAGCCTCCTTAGAGTAGGGTTCTCCTCATTGTGGGCGAATAAATCCATTAAAGAAATGTTGCAATAGTTTTATAGGGACACATATATTTCTCTCTTGCAAGGCACTCCTCATCTAGGTTCTTTTTTAGACTTGGAGGAAGTGTTAGATGCTTCATTACTGACATGTGTCAATCCAATAATTTAAATGTTCCCTCAAAATCTACCATAACCCCTCCATTCACTATGAAGTATTCCATATAAGACTCAAAAGGTGGAATTCTTCTTTGCTCTTGTGATGTTTCCATGGTTAAGGTTTTCTAGGATGGTGAGCAAGTCAATTTATACCCCTCCAATGAAGGGAATTCCTCTAAGAGTGTGCATTTGGCCATCAAGTATGCCATAAAACTCTCCAATGCCTCCTTAGAAGGTGGGTGCTCATCTTCATGTATGTAGTCTTGCTAGTGGAATGTGCCAAGGGGTACATATTTCCCCTATATATGTAATTTATGCCTCATACATTGTGAGATGACACTTTGGTGGTGAGGAATTCCTACAAATATGTAATTCATGATTGAGAACTATGAAGACACCCCCAAAGGCATCCTCCAATGGAGAAACATGCATCAAAATATATAGATAAGTGTCCCAAATGGTAAACAATTTCCACATGTGCAATAGTGACTCCAAATATGTGAACTCAATAAAAAAAACACACCTTCAAACAGGTAGACATGCTCCAACATGTGAAAGAAAGGTAACACATGGATCTCTATAACTATCTCTCCTATGCATGATAAACCAAATGATTCTCTTGTGATATTTCCATGGTTTAGGTTTTCTAGGATGGTCAATAAGTCAATTTATACCCCTCCAATGAAGGGAATTCCTCTAAGAGTGTGCATTTGTCCATCAAGTATGCCATAAAACTCTCCAATACCTCCTTAGAAGGTGGGTGCTCATCTTCATGTATGTAGTCTTGCTAGTGGAATGTGCCAAGGGGTCTATATTACCACCAGATATGTAACGTGTGCCTCATACATTGAGATGACACTTTGGTGGTGATGAATGCCTACAAATATGTAATTCATGCTTGAGAACTATGAATACACCCCCAAAGGCATCCTCCAATGGAGAAACATGCATCCAAATATGTAGATAAGTGTCCCAAATGGTGAACAATTTCCACATGTGCAATATTGCCTCCAAATACGTGAACTCAATAAAAAAACACACTTTCAAATAGGTAGACATGCTCCAACATGTGAAAGAAAGGTAACACATGGATCTCCATAACTATTTCTCCTATGCATGATAAACCAGATGATGCTCAAACTAGATTGGCAATACAATTCTAATGACGTGTACCAATCTCCCAAAGTTCACATCTCCGAGTAAAGTGTTGTTGAAAACAATGCCTCTGAAAATGCGAATGAACCTTGCATTTTCAGGCTGTAAAATTTGGCTCCATATGGGGACTACACACTCTTCCAAGGTGCAATAGAACTCCAGAATCTCTAAGAGATGTCGATGTGCATGATGTACCTACAAAAAAATTAGGAACTCTAGAAATAGATTGTGTGATGGATCCAAACATTCACATCTTTGTCACTCCCAGTACAAATCTCCAATTTGAATATAGTACAAAGAAAATTGAGAGTGCTCAAATCTAACTACTCACTCTCAAGAGGGTGTACAAATAAGGCACAAGACAAGATGCCAAAGGGAACATAGCATAAATAAAACATAATGCTTGCACATTGCAAACATCGAATTTATTCTTCATAGCCTACTTTAACAATATTAAGATATAATGCTAATTGTAATCAAAGAGCCAATGTAACCATGCAATCGGATCATAAATCATGACAAATCTCTCTGTGTTTGTTAATAAACCAAAACATTAAAACAATGAGCTTCCCCCATGTGTATGTTGGAACCTCTAAATATGTGTTCATGAAGAATGAGTATGATCATTTATGACATAATGGAATGTTAAGTTCATACTTGGGTTGATTTATTCTACTACATGAAAAGTCCATCCACTGTTGGATAGGGTTGATATACAAACAATCCTGAAAATATTTTTCACTATATTTATAAATTTGAAATGGAATATCACAATGACTTACCAAACCCTTGTTGAGGATGGAAAATGCGGTGGCTATTGAAATTTATTCCTCATGCAAGTAGGTAAGAGCATCACAAGATTCTTCTTTAGGAACAAGAGAGAGTACGTTATCCTCAATAGAAACTTCGCAACTCTCATTATTCAAGTCTTCTTCTTGAGATGCAATGGGTTCTTCAAGCTCTTCATTCTTTGGATGTGCTAACGACTCTTCTTCATGAAGTGCAACCAACTCTTCAAGGCCTTCATCATTCTTTCTATCATGATCTACAATACATTCCTGTTTTTGAGGTGTAACAAGCTCTTCAAGAGCTTTATCATCACATTCTAGATTTGCAATATCAAGGTCTCATATCTCATGTGATAAAAGGATTGGTTGGTCCCCTATTGAATAATCCTTTCGAGACTTATCGTCATGCTTTACATGGCCGGATTTGAGAGGTTTTTCTTGAAAAATAACAACCAAAGAGTTTAGTGCTTCATATTTATCATTGAGTTCAACTGCCAAAATATGTGAAGGGTTATTTTGATGTGCAATCACCAATTCATCTATTTCTCTTATTTTCTACAATCTTCTTCGCAACCCACTTCTTATTCTTCCCATAAATGACACCTTGAACCACCACAAATGAACTCTCCAAAGAATCCTTTGCCAATTAGGTATATAGGTAACACTAACATTCTTGAACACTAGGTATGGGTCTCAAGGCCTTGACATGGTCAATGGAGGAAACATGAACTTTATGCCTTAAAGGAAGCTTTCAACAAGCCAAGGCCAATAAGGATGCCTCGTATAACCACACAAGGCCTTATGAGGGTATTCCAACCTATGGTTGGGGATTTCAGTGCCACTAGGTGTTTTTGAGTAGTAGGTATGTGTCTCAAGGTCTTGGAAATGATATAGGGAATAAGGCCATGCCTTAGGTTCTAAATAAATCTTTGAGTCATCTAGAGCCATGAACAATACCTCAAAGTACCACACATAAACTCCAGAGGGGTATCCTTGGCCTCTAAGAAATGATGTTAGTGCTCTCACAAGGTTTTGAGCATTAGCTATGGGTATGAAGGCTTTGATATGGTTAAGGGGGGAACCCAAGGCTTAGTCGAAGTACAAAGATTCTAGGAATCCATGGCCAAACATGACACCTCAAATTAGCACACCCAATCTCTCAAGGTTTTATGAAACTTCTAGGGCTCAAATTTCATGAATGACACCTCAAACCACCATACATGACCTCTCGAGGGTATATTTGGAATTCAAGTAGGAGTATGGGCATCAATAGGATATTTTGAGTGCTGGGTATGGGTCTTGGGTCCTTGGACAAGATCGAGAGAGGAAACCCCCTTAATTGTAATATAATAAATCATGTATTATTTTTTTAATATAGTTTATGAAACAAGAATGAAGCCATGTGGTCTGAGATATAATGATCCCATGTTGTAAATATGTGATATGCATTGTGAATATTCCAAGTTTGGAGCTCAAGGCCAAGTCCCTACTAGTGAATGCATAAGAGTCCAAGTGGTGGGCTAACTTTACAATGTGGTGGGTATATTTCTTATAAGAAGTTCATGGTTTTGTAAAAAGGGAAATGCACAATAACATAAATCCACCCCAATTGTTTCTTGAGGGAGAAACAAGGGGACTATGATACCACAATAGGGGAAGAGGAAATGGAATTTTTGGTTGATTTAGCCTTATCATTGTCCTTGGGGTACTATCTTTTCTTACATATGTATCCTTACAATGTTCCCATCAATATTTGACTTTTGGGTTGGTCTAAGTAAAAGTCTCATATGTGTCATATCCTGAGGAAGAGAGAGGGGTCTCATGCAAGTAAATGTTTTGCATTTTCTTTCCCATGTAGGATGGTTGGAGAGAAACCATGCTTAGAATTTCCACAATAGTTGAGACAATCCTTTAGACCTACAACCCATTGTTCCTCATTGATTGTTCAAATTTCACCACTAAAGTGTATGGATGTATACATACCCTACTCCCCTTTGGATTTGAATGTGTGACCTCTTAGGAAGAAACACATGTTCTTAACAATGTGCTTCCATAGAAGGCGCTTTCCAAATATGTGAAATTTTCCACTAAAGGCGCTTTCCAAATATGTGAAATTTGCCACTAAAGGCACTTTCCAAATATGTGAAATTCTAGGATCATGGATTTCCAAACTATCGATCCCCACTCGAACTCTTTGATAGGTCTCAAATCCTGTTCTCCACTGATCATTGGGGGATATACAACTATATGCAACTTATTCAACTATATGAAACTATATTGCAACTATATGAAACTATATTGCAGCAATTGTGTATGCAACTATATGCAAATAGGAAACTATGCAACATGCAAATTATGCAACTTAAGCAACTTTATGGAACTTATGCAACTTTACGCAACTTTATGCAACATGCAACTTTATGCAACAATGCAACTTATGCAACTTTACACAACTTTATGAAACTTTATGCAACTTACGCAACTTTACGCAACTTTATGCAACTTTATGCAACATGCAAATTTATGCAACAATGCAACTTTACGCAACTTTATGCAACATGCAACTTTATGCAACAATGCAACTTATGCAACTATGCAACTATATGCAACTTATGTAACTATGCAACTATATGTGACTTATGCAACTATATGCAACTATATGACGGATAAGTGTGGCAATTTCAACTTTATGCAAATAAACGCAACTATATGCAACTGTGTTGTACCAAAAGCGTATATTGGCACGATAACTTATCTTCTTGTTTTAACAAATGTAGGTACCACCAAATAGGTATCTGTCAGATCTATCTTCCTTGAGTGATGATCAATATATACTAAGAGAGGTTGAAAGTGAGACGTGTTGTACTAGATCTACCAGTTCTAGATCAACTAGGTTGGAAAAGGTAAGGAAAAGATTTTGTACCCGCATGCAATTTTTTATTGCCAATGGAGGGTCATGTAATTATGATGTTGAGAGCATAGGTGACATTGAGTTTACCTTGCGGTATAAACATCTAGTGCAACGATGGGAACCTAAGGAGCTACCTGAAGTGGACACAAATTTCTTCATCGGTGGGAGGATGTATCGCATTGCTCCTTCGTCCTTACATGGATTGGGGTTATTTTCCATGGATGGATTAAAGGTCGGCTATGGCACTATAAATGAATTGATGGAGTATGTTGAACCATTATACAAATACAATCATTGGTTGATGTTGGTCCTATATACACAAAGTATGCGGAGATACGGAGTTGCCGCAAATTATATACAACTACTAGATAACAATCAAAATAAAGGGGCAACTATGTATATTGATGGAAGGCAAAAAGATACTAGAAACATTGTGGGATTTATAAATAGTACATGCCCAATGGAAACAACTAAGAAACCGAATTGCATATTTGAGGCATGTGAATGAAATCGTATATTTGTATGTGCAACAAAAACAATAGTTCCAGGTGAAGAGTTGTTGATCGATTACAACTTAAATCGAATAGATGGAGGGGGTGTGACTATGGGGATAAATATCTTACATACCATTCAACTCAACCTTTGATCAATCATTGTTACAATTTATCGCTGCAATATTTCAAATTTTTACTGCATAAAGTTTTTACAATTACTTTGATAACTCTTGTTGATTAATTTATTGTCTCAACATCTATCCAGGGTGACCATGGAAAGGCACCCAATTCACCTCAGCAGGTAAATGTTAAATACAGTAAAAACTTATGACTACAACTACTAAATTTCCGAAATTTCATTATTTTTTTTCTGTTATTACTGCAATATTCCATTTTCTTAATGCTACAGGTGAATTTCATAACTTTTATTGATTGATTTATTGTGTCAACATCTGTCCAGGGTGACCATGGTAGAAAATCACCCGCTACATCTCTCCAGGGTGACCGTGGAAAGGCACCCACTATGCCTCAGCAGGTAAATGTTAAATACAGTAACAACTTATGACTACAGCAACTAAATTTCTGAAATTTCATTATTTTTTTTCTGATATTACTCCAATATTTATTTTTTTAAATGTTACAGGTGAATTTCATAACTTTTGTTGATTGATTTATTGTGTCAACTTCTATCCAGGGTGATTGTGTCCAAGTTTCACCCGCTACATCTGTAAAGGCACCCGCAGTGCCTCACCAGGTAAATGTTAAATACAGTAACAACTTATGACTACAACAACTAAATTTCTGAAATTTTGTTATTGTTTTTCTGATGTTACTGCAATATTTCATTTTTTTGATGTTACAGCTGAATTTAATAACTTTTGTTGATTGATTTATTGTGTCAACATCTGTCCAGGGTGACCGTATCCGAAAATCACCCTTTACATCTGTCCAGGGTGACCGTGGAAAGGCACCCGCAGTGCCTCACCAGGTAAATGTTAAATACAGTAACAACTTATGACTACAACAACTAAATTTCTCAATTGTTAAAGTTCATCTCATTAATTTTATTCATCAATGTATTGTGGCATGGTCAACATGGGAAGGCTCCCACAGAGGATATTTATGAGGATGAAATATTTTATTCCACTGACCCAATGACAACTGTAACGAAGGCCTTGAAGAAGGCTAACATAGAATATCTAGGTTTTATTAGCCAAAGACCCCTGACACAGGAGGGAAGGGCAAGAATTGTAGAGCTACAAAATACAATAACTAATTTTGGGGTAAGTGGCATCTTCACATATTTTTATTAGCTATGACAATTTCATATCCATGTTTTAGTTTTATATTTTATATATGATCTGATAAAGAAAATTTTTCCATTTGTAGGAGTTTTTAAACCCCGTGCGTGGGGAACCTGTCAATCCTGCAACTGCTATAGGTAGAAATGATGGTCCAATGCAAAAAAAAGGTCACCATAGCAAAGTGCAAGTGAGGATTTTTTAGCCTTCTGAGGGTCCCCTTGAATCCATTAATGAGAGAAATGATTTTGACCAGCATGACATGTCGGAGCATGATGAGCTGGAGCCTGGGACTCCACATGATGACTCTGGAGAGGAGCATAGTGTAGATGGACAAGATACTATTCTGCATGGAGCAGAACGAATTAAAAGCACCGGATCACTAGATGTCACCTTTCTGGTGGATGACGCATGTGTTTCGATCAAGATTCAGAGGATTGCAGGTAATTGTCCCATTAATTGATTCATTTTTTTCATGAAATTGAAATGGACATTTGTTGATATTATTATAAATTAATGGATAACACGTTTCTATAGGAAATAATGTTTTCTATAGAAACTTACATGAAAAAGCATTGGAGTTGTTTGGCCCCACCATTCGCACATGGTGGAATGGCCAAGATAGAAAAAAGAAAGATGATTTAATAGATCACAGGTAAACTTGTTCGACAACACGTTCAACAAGAAAGTGGTTACAAAGTTAGCCAGCAAGAATTTAAAATACACCAGGGCCCAGTATAGGGATAAATTGCCAATAGACCTCAAGCACAAGCACCCTCCCGTGGTTCCCGAAAAAGAGTGGAAGGCGCTAATAGAGGATGCAAAGGAGAACTTGTTTAAAAAACAAGGACGACAACCACGAGCTGGTCAAGCAAGGTACAACACATGTCATATTATCAATGAAATATGAGCATTTATGTTTTTCTTTCCTGTTTTAAGTAACAATTCTGATATCTAATTTTTTTCAAAAATTCCATATGTAGGCTACCAGACACCTCCAAAGAAACAAAGGCCAGAGTGGAAAAACACGGCCAGCATAAACTAGGCTAGGGTGGCTACAGAAAACTAAAATCCCAAATAGTAAGATTTAAATGATTAACTATGGTTAATATTTATTTAACAATCGCGAACAAATATATGTTTTTGTTATTGGTATTTTTAATGGTGTTATGCATTGAAGTTAAATATGTTTGACACTGTTTCCACCGAGGAATAAGGAAACCGCAGTAACATGCTTGTACAGTCTATTCATATTTTATTATATCACCCTTAACTAAGTATTTATGTTTGTTTTCAAGCAACAGTGCTACCGCAGTAGTGAATCCAGCGGTATTCAACAAACATCGCATCATATAAGGGTGCACATGTCCAATGATAGTGTAGAGCAGAGTACCCATTCCGGTATGTATGCTTCAGAATTAGAATTATTTACTATGATTGTAGATATTTATTTCCTAACTTATACTTATATATTGTCTTCTCAAAATTGAAGAGCATGTAGCTCAGAAGGGTGAAATGCGAGACCAACCAAGTGGATAGGAAATTAATGCACCAATTGTCGCAGCTACAGAGACAGGTAAAGATAAATAGTGTAATGTTAATCAAAATAATGAATCATTTATTTCAATTATATTTCAACATATCGATATGATCATTTTCATTGTTCCAGTTCACGACCCTGAACAGATGCCAGCCAACCCTTCTCAACGATGTACCAGAAGTATGGTACATGAGCACACACAAACAATAGAAGGACAGGGCACATGAAATACAATGTCCTTGGATGGTTATGATATCCCAATTGTCAGTTTTATGAATGTAAAAAAAAAAAAATCAAAGAAAAATTAGATGTATAAATTCATGTCTTGTATTTGGATCTTTATCGATGTTTATATGTTCATATGTTTTGATGACTATCCTAGTATAGCATTAATGTCTATATGTTTTCTATATAAAGAAAATCATTTGTTGCGTATGGGGAATTGAGAGCGATGTGAGGGGGGGGAGGGGCCATATGAGCTTCCACCTTCATGTGATTGGCCTTGTTCAGTAGAGAATAACCTGTTCTTGAAACAAAGAGAAGCTCATTAAGGTATGCGACAACTTAATATTTTTCTAGAGTTATTTACATAACTAAATGCATGCTTATTTGCTTATTAATTATTTACTCATA
>ML796081.1:157742-169111 GCA_009831015.1 Picea engelmannii
AGACTCGAGACATGCATATCTATACAAGTTTTGTAAGGTTTTAACCATTTGCCAAAATTTGAGCTAGATGTAGGTAATCCCTTATATTCTTCAAGTACATAAGAGTTTAACTTTAGAGCTATGGTCAAATAAAAACCAAGAGGCCTTAAAGGAAATTGACCATGTGTTTTTGTATATATTTATCATACTTGATTACCGAATCAAAATGTTGCAGGATACCATTCACATGAAGTCTGGGCTTTGTTGTGACTTGGATCAGTTGACAAGGATTATAAAAGCTTATGATTTGAGTGAATTTTTTTTTGTTTTCCCAACAAATAATTCATGTAGTACTTCAATGACTAAACTATGATGTACAATTCCTTATCTTATTTGGGGTATATTTTGATTGCACCAACAAAAGTTTCAAGTGTTATGTTATCCAACTCCTTCATTGTATCAAAGGTTCCCCCATTATGTATCATGCGACATTTGCTTTGATTTCAAATGAAATTGAAAGTTTCATTAGATTTAATATTGATGCATTACAATTCTTTCATGTCAAAGCTTCAGTTACTTGGTTTTCAATTGCAATGAATTGAAATGTTCTACTTTCCTTTTCTAATGTGCATTGAAGAGACACTTCATTCCTAAATAATTTTCTAACCCCATGAATTACCTTGGTTCAATTAAATTATTTGGGATCAATCAATTTACAACGAATTTTATATTTCTTAGGTCAATACAAATTTCACATCCTCTAACTACAAAATCCATACACAACAATAATTGTTTCAAGCTCATATTTCTTCATGTTGGCTTGCAATTAATTGTGTTGAAGGGTTAAAAATATCATCTCCAAATGTTTCAAATGATCTTCCCAAATCTTGCTAAAAGTCAAAATATCATCCAAGGAGGCTACAATAAAGGTGTTTGAGAAATGGTCTTAAGATATCATCCATCAATATTAGAAGTGTTGTCATAGTATTGTGTAATATAAATTGAATAATGACTCACTCATGCAATCCATGTGTTTTTTTTAAAGTAATGTTCCAAATTATTCTGTGTATATTGTCATATTGGTATCCTTACTTCTAATCCAACTTCATGATAACACATGCTTCCAATATTTGGTTGATTAATGCCTTGATTATTTGTAGGGGATATATATATACACTATAATCTTGTTCAATCTAAAATATCTACACATTTTCTCTGACATCCATCTTTCAATAGAAATGTCGGCTACACCTGTGGACCTGCACACCTGCTACACTTGTGGACCTGCACACCTGCTACACTTGTGATCAATGAATTACTTCCTATCTTGTTGAATGCCAAGGTCACCATCCCACTTAGGACAAATTTCTATCATAAGTTGTTTTTAAAAAGAACTTCTTGCATCTTGTTGAGAAAGTAGAGACATCGTAATATGGCATTACCATATTACAATGTAATATGGTAATCCCATACTACATTGTACTATGGGATTACCATATTACAATGTAATATGGTAATGCCATACTACATTGTACTATGGGATTACCATATTACAATGTAAAATGGTAATTCCATACTACAATGTAGTATGGAATTACCATATTACATTGTAATATGGTATACCATATTACAATGTAATATGGTAATACTATATCTCGTGTATTTTTATTTTTTAAACTTAAAGGACACATCACAATATCGACGATAGTTCGTCAGAAACCAATTTTTATTCGTCGCAATTTTTCACAGTTTTGCGTCGCACATACAGCATCTGCGTTGTAAGTTTTTGTCTTGGCATAAATTTTCGTCGCTATTTCCATGCTTTTGCGCCGCCACTTTCCACAATTTTTTTTACATTGCCACGGTTTTTCGTCGCAATTTGCCACGCTTTTGTATTGCACATACAACATCTACGTCATAAGTTTTTGTCTTGGCATAAATGTTCGTCGCTATTGCCACGCTTTTGCGTTGCAACTTTCCACAATTTTTTTTACATTGCCACGGTTTTTCGTCATAATTGCAATGAATTTTCGAACCAAGTTCGACGATGCATAGGGTTAAACCATCTTGATGGTGATGACACATGGAGAACTAATTTCATCGTTGTTTCCATGAACACCTGGTTTGTGGATATAGCGACGAAAAAAAGTCTTCGCTTTCGTGGAAATTGTGACAGATAAGTGTGGCAATAGCAACGAAAAACTGTCACAAATTTGGTCATATGTACTGGTGTTTGTACTAAACCACATGCCCTCTGTGGGTACTTCTATAGTATCGATCATGTCACAGAATATTTTCCCGACTTATGAAAAAAGTGGGAATAGAAAAAAGCACACTACAACATGGTGACTACAAAGTTTCTCCAGAATCGAAAGAAGGATGAGGAAGTTGATGTGCATGTGATAACTCAAGGCAAAGCAAAGGATGAAGACTAAGGAAAATTTTGAGGTGATTGAGATCATGGATGACTCACATACCTTCCCTTCCCTACTTTGTATTGATTGAGCATTCGACAATAATGTTTTGTTGAATTTGAAGAAGTGATAGATGTCATTTGAGACGCACACCCTGCGTGTGATTGCACCATTAGATCCAAATGAAGGTGATGGATACAATGAGCATGTGAATGAGGATGCATAGATATCCATTATTGAAAAAATATATCAGATCATAGGGCGCGGGGTAGATTATATCAACCCCATGGAAGATGGGGAGTTAATTTGGAGGAATGTGAAATCCTATGATATTGATTTGAAGGATGCCATGGAAAGGTGGAAAAATAAGTTGTATGAAGTCTCTACTAGGATATGTGCACAAATTACCACTATGACACACAAAGATGAATTTGGTCCTTATTGGTTCGATGGGATGAATTCAGTGGACACTTTCATTTTCCATATGCAACATATTCCCTTACTCCATCAGGTACGTGCCCTCGATACATTGTTAATAGGTATACCCGTGTAGTGGTGGGAAACACATCGGGGGAATATCCATGAATGGGAAGCTATGGGAAAATACATAAGGGAAAGTTTAGGCTAAGGGTAAAAATATGTTGATACATGTGTTCTTTATAGAGGAGTTGGTTATCCCAACAATAGTAGTGTGCACGAAGAATCTATCTGAAAACCCAATGTTCTCTGTTGATAATCAATTTTGTTTGTTCGGTTCCTCTACTCCTATTGAGTGAACAAACAATTTTCGCTTTCCTAAGGATGAGTTGGGAGGTATGAAGATTCCCCCAAATCCAGTTGCAACTAGTCTAGATCCTCCATGGAAAATACTGAGAAGTTGTATTCACGTGAAAAAATTTCGTGACTCGCCAAGGGTCAATGAGGAAGATTGATACTTGGTGAATCGATGCAGGGGTGTGCAAGAATCATGCACAATGCCATAGAAGAATAATGCTTCACTCATGTGTAGATCCGTCAACATCACATTAAAATTAAAGGCAGTGTAGGCACTTATGTGTCATAAATATCGATCTATCTGTCACACGTTCTCTAGGAGTTAGCACTTTTTGACATAACTCGGAGGTAAATCTCAAAATCTCGTCCAGAGATTTTGCACATTTGACAATAAAGGAAATTTTAAATGTACCATGAATATGACAGGACAAAAGAAAGTCTAATGTGGATCGGTGGTAAGGTAAATTTGACGATGGCCATGTGGTGAAATGGTCCTTACACACCAAATTACAACCGAAGGGGTGACAGGACGGTATAGGAAGTTATGTCCAGGTGGTCCCTGAGGAGGGTAGTACTACACTCTGAGTTATAAATGGCATAGTGCATTTACTAACATATCATCAAGTCGTACTCGGATGGAAACCTTCCCTCATAGGAATTAATATTTCCCCATTTGAACTCATGGGTTACTATTTGTAGTCTAAGTCCATGCCCTTAGAGACACACAACAACAAGAAAAAGGTACTTGGTGATGAACAAGCACACATTCGACGATTCCAACTTGGTACTTTCCTTCATCCACCAAGATATCGACAATACGAGAGAACCTGGTGAACAATGTTGAAATCCTTACTCTGACACCTAGGTATCTTGTTATCTAGTGATTTCCTTATTGCAAATAAGATTAGCAACTTAGAAAACAAAAATACACTACTGGAATATTGAAATCAAATAAATATAGTGGAAGCAAAACTAGAAACCAAATCATGCACACATAAACACCAATATTTTTGGGTAGATGCCTCTGCAAAAACCCCAGGTGGAAAACGATTGCTAAGAATGATTTTATTATGATATTAGGGCTTTCGTAATGGGGATAATGGCCCAGTGAGAGAAATACAAATACAGACAAACCTGGTAAAGTTTGATCTGTTGTACGACCTAGATATGGAATGATTTTCAAGGTTTATGCACATTTCCTTAAGTAAGCCCATGTATTTAGGCATGTCTCCCCTAACGCCCATGTACATGGACAAAAGGATTGTACAGAAAAAATCGTACAACTTGACACTTTCTTGTGGCTTATCTTGACTAAAACCCACTTGTGTATGTCTTTGTTCTCTCTTCTCCTTGACTTGATCTCTAGATGGAAGTCCTTCTCCATCTATCCAAGATCTCCTTGAATCACAATCCTTTGTGATCCAACCTTCTCTATTTCAACTCCTTTCTCCTTCACCCTAGTCTTGCTTTTACAATATTGAGTTATAACCTAAACCTAATCTCCAAAGTGATTGATGGTTGAGATTACTTCTCACCTCAATTGAGATCAATGGCTAATATTAAATGCTAATCACTTTTAGATTTAAATAAATAAATCAACTAATTAATAAAATAAATTTACTTTAATAATTCCTTTAATTAAAGTAAATTCAAGGATAAAAGTATTTAGATGATTTCCACATGTCCAGACACATAGACCTATGTAGAAATATATGTTTGATGCTACAAAACATCAACACTCCCTCTTGGCGATAAAGGTAATCTACATCACTCCAAGTCTATTTATGAAGAACACAAACTTACCGATCTCCAAGGGTTTGTTAAAAATATATGCAACTTGCTCATCTATGGAAATATACTAAAGCTTCATTTCTCTCTTATGAATCATATCTCAAATGAAGTGGTATATGATCTCAATATGCTTAGACCTATCATGGAATATTGGATTCTCCGAGAGTTTGATACAACTCAGATTATCGTAGTATATCACCGTAGGCTCCAACTCCTGATAAAATAAACCTGCAAGCAATTTGCAAAGCTAAATGGCCTCAAATTTAGCCGTACTCATTGACATGTACTCTACCTATGCTAAACTAAGTGCTACAAAATTGTTCTTCCTATTGAACCAAGTAATCATTGTTGATCTAAAGATTAATCAAAACCATAAGGTGTTCTTTTTTTCTACTGCACTCACTTCCCATTATGAGTGTGTATATCCCTACAAATCCACTCTATATCCTCCAAGATACCTCAATCCATACTCCATTGTACCTCTCAAGTACTTGAGCACATGATTCACTGCTACCCAATGCACCTGCCTCAAATACACCATGAACTGACTCAAGGTGTTCACAAAAAAACATGTATATGGCATACTATTGACGAAATACATCAAGGACCCTATCAGCTTCCTATATATCCAAGGATCCACCAACTCTAAATCTAAAATCACCACCTTATTCATATTGGTAACCATAGGTGTATTCATTGATCTACAGTCCTCCATGTTGAATCTCCTCAAGATATCAAATGCATGCTTCCCTTGTCCAAGGAAGATCTCTCCTAATACCTCCCATACCTCTAACCCCAAGAAATAATGCATCAATCCAATTTCCTTCATCTTGAACATAGTATCTAAATCTACTTTGCACCTACAATAAGCTCCTCTGCACCTCTGAGAAAAAAATCACCTACGTACAGAACCAAGATGACTGGATCCACCCCAAAAAGTATGAGGTACAAGTTAGGATCCACCTCATTCTTGGTAAATCCTATGCTCTAAAAGTATCTTTCAATCCTAGAATACCACAACCTGGGTTCTTGTTTGATTCCATACAAGGATTTCTTAATCATACACACATGAGACTCCCTCCCATGTACCTCAAAGACCTGAGTCTCTTCTATGTAAACTTCCTCCTCAATGATATCGTTGAGGAAATTTGTTTTCACATCCATTTGATGTATCCACCTGATAATTGAAGAAATATAAATAACAACTCGAATAAAAGAATACTTGGTGACTGGAGAAAAAGCATCCTCACAATCCACTCCCTCTTTCTGGGAAAACCCTCTCACCACAAACCTCACCTTGAACTTCGCGATGCTACCATCTACAGCATGCTTGATCTTGTAGAGACACCTGGGACTCACGACTGACTTCCCCTCCGGTCTAGGCACTATGTCCCAAACATCATTCCTCATAATAGAGTTGTACTCTTCTACCATGGTAGCCCACCATACCTACTGATCTGCGGCTTACTCAAAATTGGAAGGGCTCAAAATCAATGATGATACTCATAAGCGCCACATAGTTTAGAAACTTCCTCGGAGGCCTGCCCTCTTTTACCACACTCCTAGGAGCCTCACCAGTATCCCACAATGTTTATAATAGACACTTGGGTCTCCTGACAGTAATAGAAGGGGATAAATCCTCCTCCCCGCCTAAAGTCTGAATCACTGAATGTTTCTCATCCTTCATATCATGTTGCTTCTTATCTTCTGTCATTGTTGATGACTCATGATATCTCCTAAATTCCAATTTCTCCTCAAACTTAACATCTTTTCTCACAACTTTCTTCCTCTGCACTAGAATGAAGATCATGTAATCCTTTGAGGTCTCGTTGTACCCCAAAAATATACCCTTATGTACCGAAGGATCCAACTTTGTCCTCTTCTCCACATGCACATGGATGTAGAATAGAAAAATAAATATCCTCAAATGTCCTATCTCTGGCTTCAATCCTAAAAATGCCTCCTCTACAGCCTTGTTCCCCAATAACGTATGAGGACTCATGTTCTTAACATACACTATTTTGTTACATGCCTCTTCCCAAAGAAACATAAGAAACTCTAGGTTGTGTATCATATCCCTTGTAGAACCGATGATGGATCGATTATTTCTCTATGCAAACCCATTTTGTTGAAGGTTGTATGAGACTATCAACTCCATATTCATCCCCGCCTCCTTGAAAAAATACTTGAAATCATTGGAGGTGTACTACCCCGATTATACAACCTCAATAACTTGATCTACTTCCCTGTCTGGTTCTCCACTTGAGCTCTAAACTCTTGAAACCGATTGAAGACCTCATCCTTGGTATTCATAAAGACGATCCAGGTTCTCCTAGAAAATTCATCAATAAATGTCACATAGTGTGACGATCCATGTACTGATGCTACTCACATAGACCCTCTCACATATAAATGGATAAGATCCATTATCCCCTTGGACCTACTCTCACTTCATGGAAATCATCCTTGACATTATTTCCAAGTGCACGCCATCTACACAGTCCATATTGCTCAATACTAAACTCTAGAAGACCTATAACAATCCCACTCAGAATCGGAAATGTCCTCTAGTGTAGGTATCCCAATGTCCTATGCCACAACTCACATAGACTATCACTGGAATGTACCAAGGCCTGGAAAATATTTCCCTACAACTTGTATAAATTTCCCTCTCTAACCCCAATGACCATTGATATGTCCAGGATAGATTTCTCTAGACGTATGAGTACTTTACTTCTCTGAAAAGTAACGACAAAACCCATTTCCTCCATAGTTTAGACTAAGAGAAAATTCTTCTTAAAACCTGGTATGAAAAACACATCATGGGAATCTAAAGAACCTCCAGACTATAGTTGGAATGTAATTTTCCCTCTCCCTTCACTGCATACTTGGCATCATCACCAAGTTCCACATGAACATCTTAGGCCCTCTCCATCAGACTAATAAATATCTTTTGTTCTTCTATCATATGACAAGATGAACCATTGTCCAAGAACCACACACACCTAATAACTGTGTTGGTAGAAAGGAGAGAAACTAGTGAGAAATCATTCTCAATATTTTCTACAAACTCATCAAGTTGTGTCTTTGTTAATGTTGTTGTCTGCATTTTTTCTTTACCCTTCTTCTCTGGACACTAAGATGCATAATTTCCATTCTTATGACATGAGAAACACTTGATTTTACTCAATTCCTTCTTCTTTCCTGGTTGTGATGAACCTCCATCAATGTTACCCTTCTTGCTAGAAATATTTCCTTTTCCCCTCCTTGTCTTACTGACAAGAGACAAGTTATCATCACTACTTCCCTACTTGTTTCTCTTATAATTATCCCGAGTCTCTTTTTGGATGCAATCATCCCATAGTATCTGCCAATATAGGAGATGTTCTCGAGCACATACTCCCTTGACAAATGGTTCCCATGACTTGGGAATACCATTCAATGCCACATTCATGAGCTCTGCGTCCTCCATTTTCTCCCCTATGGCTACAACATAATCACGCACCTGTGTGATACTCATGAAATAACTAGTAACATTTTCAGATCTAGACATCTGCACCAATCTAAGTTTACTCCTTAATACCATCTTCCTATTCATATTAGTGCTATGGAATAAACCTACCAAGGAATAAAACATCGCTTTTGTTTTCTTCTTGATGAATAAGTGATGAATAAATGATCCTTCATTGAATCCAAGATACTCGCTCAAATTTGGTCTCCTTCTTCAATTGAAATTCCAAATCTGCAACATCTATCAGTGGAATAACTACTTTTTCCATTAATTCCCAAAGGTCATACTCCTTTAACTCCAAACTCACTCTTTCTTTCCAAGTTAGGAAGTTGGATTCTCCAGCCAATATATCTTCAACTCTTAGTGGTGATGTTTCCATCCCTAATACCTAATAAATTGCTCTCAAAATAGCATATTGTTGAAACTTCCCTTGTACTGACCTATATGGAATTGTACATGCCTTTCATCATGTATGTACGTGACTTTCCTTAATGGAACCCACGTATGTATGCGCATGTGCTTACTCCAACCCAGGTATATGCGAATGTCTCAAAATTCTCCCATGTATGTATGTGCTTTTTCCTTCTGCAACCTGTGTACAACTCCGTAAAACTACAAAATCTTAGTTTTTCCTTAGTATGACTATTTCCCTGAAATTTTCCCTTCGATTTCTACCTGTTATTTATGGATTTGTTAAGATATCTTGCAAATCTAATAGATATTCTATCAACTTCTATGGATATTATATATAGCTTCCTCTCGTAGCATGTGCTCTGATACCATGTTTAAATCCTTACTCCAACACCTAGGTATCGTGTTATCTAGTGATTTCCTTACTGCAAATCAGATTAATGGCTCACAAAAAAAAAATACATTGTTGCAATATTAAACTCAAATAAATATAGTGGAAGAAAAAGTAGAAACCAAATAATGCACACAAACACCAATATTTTCAGGCAGATACCCCTAGAAAAAACCTAGAGGGAAAACCAATGTTGAGAATGTTTTTATTATGATAAGATTATGGCTCCTGTAACAGGGATAATGGCCCACTAAGAGAAATATAATTGCATACAAATTTGAAAATTTTTGATCTGTTGTACAACCCAGATTTGGCATGATTTTATAGGCATACGCACCTTTCATTAAGTAATCCCACATATATGTGCTTATCCCCACTGAATCCTATGTACATGCAAAAAAGAATTGTATAACGAACTGCTTATGGCTCAACACTTTCTTGTGGCTTCACCTGACTGGAACCCACGTGCAGTTGCATCTATTCATTCTTCTCCTTGACCTGATCTCTAGATGGAAATACTTCTCCACCTATCCAAGATCTCATTGAATCACAATCCTTCATTATCCAACCCTCACTATCTCAACTCCTTTCTCCTTCACCCTAGCCTTGTTTTTATAAGATTGATTTATAAATTAAACCTAATCTCCAAAGTGATTGACGGTTGACATTACTTCTCACCTCACTTGAGATCAATGGATAATATTAAATGCTAATTACTTTTACCATTTAAATAAATAATTCAACTAATTAATAAAAAAACTTTACTTTGGCAATTCCTTTAATTAAAGTAAATTCAAGGATAAAAGTCTTTGGATGATTTCCGCACATCTAGATACATAGACCTGTGTGGAAATACATGTTCGATGCTACCAAACATCAACAAATACAACTCCAAATGGCCTCATCGAGCAAGTTGCAGGCCTGTAACAAAGTGAAGGTGTTCATGGATAGAGAGATATCGGATTCATCACAACCCAACAATGTTATTTTTACGGACTCCCGGACTAAGAAGTTTTAGTACGTCCACTTCATTGACTACGTCATCCGACACCCAATTCAATTCCCAACGTTGTTTTTTTCCGACTACACACCGGATATTAGGAGTGTGGATGGACAAGCACTTGTTATCACACAAGAATGGGCCAATCCCCTTCGAAAGGTTGGCATACTAACCCCTTTCAACTGGGGTGTCAAATACAACCTGTGTCTACTTTTGACTTACTCGGATACATGGTGGCCTCCTTTGGTCAGGAGAGAAATACCTCGTTGATGTAGAAGCTATACATTGAGTCACGAAACTTCCCATGCATGGAGAGGGACCAAAAAAATCACTAAAATTGAAATATTCCACACGAGATAATGTGTATGGAAAGTATGACACATTTCGGGGAACTCGTGGGGTCGTAATTCCATAAATCAATGATCAACGAGTTTTATTTTCCACCCAACCGCTTGCTTGTATGTTATTTTGGAAATGAAGAAAAGATGAATTTTTGTTTGGTGTCATCATAGTCATCGAAGGGTGCTTGGGAGATGTTTGGTTGTCCTGAGCACATTATATCCTCAATGATTTTTTTTTATTATTTCTTGGATGCTTGTAATTTTGGGAAGGATTTCCACTATAGTTGGATCATGTTACTTCTTTCCATGATTCTTTGAAGAACCCCTCTAAGCTAAGAGCATTTCATTGTTGGTGGCCCAACTTTTGTGGCCCCCTGATTCCTACCCTTGCAAGTCAACAAATATATTGGTGTTCAAGCCACCAATGATAAAATCTTTCAGAAGTGGTACCAATAACTCCTCTAGGAACTCGCCTCACAATTGCGCATCTCATGCACCATCGTCGATAGGTATGCCAATTCTCTTGAATTTGAATGTAATTTTCATAATGTATATATCTATTCTAGTGATGGCAAGGGAGATTCCATGGTGATGCTTCCATTTCTCATCACGGAATAATATATCCAACAAGGGGTGGTAGAGTGACCAGAGCATATGAAACCAACCCATGAGGATGAAATGGACACTCTTGAAACTCCCTCTGTTAAGAACCAAATATCAATATAGCATAGAAAAACCTCAGAAAAAGTACTCAACG
>ML796081.1:172545-183143 GCA_009831015.1 Picea engelmannii
CTTGCCATCAAACTTCCTCATATCGATCTTAGGAACGTGGTTGGTCTTCAACCCAAAGTTGGAGTTTCTCCATTCTTGATTCACCTTCCTTGTGTCCTCATCATGAATTTCATGGGATGCATTTTCAATTTCAGGTGTCTTCTATGTTACGAAATTTTTCAATACTTCCATGATCTCCTCTTTTAAACCATCCATCTTTGCCTCCAACTTAGCTTCCATATCTTGTAGTTCATCTTTTGTTACTATCTTGTTTTGTAAATAACTTATGTCCCTACGTATTTCTTCACCTTCATAAAGAGTCCATGTAGGATTTTCTAGGGGCTTATTTGGTGTAGAAGTTCCCTTTTGGGGTGGCATGTTGGCCAAGTATCACTTTTGAAACTTGATTTTGAGGTGGTTTTTCTAGACAATCTTTCTTCTGTTGTATCTCCCAATTTTAGGCCCTTCTGGGTATGAAACTTTTTTTTATGTAGTTCTCTAATATTTCTTCTCTCCAATTCCATAGGTCTGATCAAAATTGGATGTGCCAAGTGGAATTTACGGTAACTTCCCCACAACTTGTCGAATTTTGGCCTTTCCAGGAGATCTCACTTGTATAGCGTGCCCCGCACAAAATAATTGATATAAAATTCTGAAACTTGTACCAGAAATACTACATACTGTCCAAGATCCAATGAAACCAGCCCCGCTCAATTTGGATACTCTAGGAAGAAGTTATAATTGTTTTAATTGGAGCACCTTATTGAGACTAGTCAATAGGACTAGTCGGATACCCTATCTTACACGGGATGTATCTACAAATTTAAGATGACCCGGAAGCTGAAATTTGTACCACGGATACCTTGCTAATTTTTTTGAATAGCCTCTGAAGTTCAGGGTCTGAATCTTTACATAAAAAAAATTATAGTGAAAATTCCACAATGACTCAGTTCAGGATGATTCCAGAACCCTATCTTGTACAGGATGTATCTCCGAAAGTATAAGGCCTCAGGAGCTGAAATTTTAACCAAACGTACCTTGATCCATATAATAAATATCCTCCAAGTCGTTCCTTATAAAACATTGTAGAAAATAAGTTATAGAGAAAATTCCAAGGTGTCTCATATGTAGCAGCAAAACCCCAAGACCTTGATCTCTGATACCATATGTTAAGAACCAAATATCAATATAGCATAGAAAAACCTCAGAAAAAGTACTCAACGCCTTGAAAAAGAGATAATTTCAAATAATAAGCCTCTTCGAGGGGGCAACCTCCTTTTACCCCACTTAAATGGTTAGGTACAAGATGATTCCAAATGAAAATGTCTCCTTGGTATATATAGGAGACTAGGAGGTATAATTACAACTAATGGAATAAAGCCAACATAAATAAAATAACATTACTAATTTAATATGCCCCAATTAAGGGGTAATGAGCCAATATTAGGGCTTAACAGCCTCTAAGTGAAACCAGGATAGAAGGTGGTATGATGCCACCCGAGAGAGGGAATAGGGAACATCCCTAACCATTATATTACCCAAGGACAAGGAGGCTTCCAAGAGGAAACAAGACCTGATTTCTACACCCATGGACCCTCTCCACATCGGGTCCAGCCCTGAATAAGAGATTGATGATCAATGAACAACGACCTTCTCGAGCTTCTAGACTACCCCTATTTTTAAAGTAGTCCCAACATAAATTACGCAACAGTCGTTACAACCCACACCCACTAGTGAAAAAGGACAACAAACCGATCAAGTCGTTAGGTTGACCATTAATACTGCACAACAAGGCCCAGGACGACTTGCGCTTGGGATTGCTACTCTGGTCACAACACTCATAAGAAAAATGGTTTTGCAACAACATATTCAGACAGTGGCTGCATGTAATATTGAATATATATGTTTCCAACTTATGGGTGTAGTTCCCTCTGCCAACACTCCACCCCAACTACATGCATCAGTTCATAACACTAGCGGTCCTAAGCATACACTAACATTTGATCCCTCAATCGTCACCTTGATGGACATGCCCGATGCAGGAACCCCTTTAGCGCTAATTACTACTCCAACGGTGCAGACTTATATTACTACCTTACTTACTGAAATGGGGGATTGACACTAGACACTTAGTCTAGCTCATCTGAAACTTCAACAACAACACCAAGTAGAAATTGCAGCGCACAATCAGATTTGTGTGCATTATTAATAGGAGGTTCAGGCTCATCGATCCTTGCAACAATCACATGGCACAGAAGTATAAGTGGATGAAAATACAAGTGTTCAACATGCTAAGGGTAGTATCGCCTTCAATGACTTCCTAGGCCTAGACGACGAGTTGTACGCGCAAATACCTAACACCTCAGAGGAGGCTCTAGACATTCCCCCCTATCTCAAACTCTTGGTTGTAAAGGTTCGTCTTCAGGATTTTGAGTCGCAGAGACCCATTCTCCACACATGAATCCAATAGTTGACACCAGAGAATCTAGAGCTGCAAAAGAATATTTTGGTGACCAAGGAAGCCATCCACAATGATCATACCAAAATTAAGTATTTTTTAGGGCTGGTCGAATACAGTTTTACTTTGTGGAACCACTTACAGAATCCACTGAAAATAATCTCTATTGATGACAGGGTTCATGTGGTCGAAGTATAGGTTTCCCAACAAAAGAGAAACTTTGCTTCCCTACCTTTGCGTGAGTGCCAATTTGCGATGATATCCATCGCAAGCAAGAACAAGGAAATCATTGTTGCATGAGAAGAGAAGAAAACAATTTCTGAGTTGGCCAATGAAATGATTGATAAATCCCAAGTATTATATACTTAGCTGGAAGCTCGTAGTCACCCCTATGATCGATAAAATGGAGAACATAGACATGAAAGATCACCAGGTCACAACGACTAATACATGAGATGAATTAGTTCATCTAAATCAATAACTCCATGCCACCCCCGACAAATATGACAGCTAATTCAAGGAGTTCCTTCAGGAGATCATGAATATGGTCTCGTATGTGGCATAAATCACAACATGAGAAAGGCCATTGGATCAAGGAGTTAAGTAATATTGATGTGGGCTTGTTGGCACCCAAATTTTTGGGGTGAATATTGTGCATGCGCACAAGAATAGTTGTGTGCACACTAAAGTTTTACATGCACATCAACAGCTCCATGATGGATGAAATCTAGTTAGAGTTCCACAATGTGTTCCAGGAATCAAGAAGATACCATATGCATGTCGGATCAAGAATAATACCTTTAGGAATCTTCCAGAATGATTAACTCGGGAAGAATGAGAGATCATGGAGTAGTTAAGGGATAAGTTGGAAAGTTAGTTAAGACTTCCACAACTCTAAAGGGGATATGTGTGTTGCATGTGGGTAGAAAAATCATGTGGGACTAGCAGTTAGCAGAGCGAGTGGAGTAGAGGCGAAAGTAACAGAATTCCAGAGAAGAGGATAGAAAAAAAGACCAATGAAGCGAGAGAGAAGATTTCTTTTGGTTCAGAATTTGGAGAGTCTAAGCTCTGTAGTAGAGAAGAGAAGAGAAATGAGTCTAGCTAGTTTTTGCATGAGTGTTGTTGTGAGTCTAGTTTTGTATGTGGCTAGAACAAATTTTGTAAGAAATATGTAATAGATTTAGTGTAGTACTATGGGTGGTGTTTGATAGACAATGCATGACACCTTATAATGCATGAATGATAAAATGTACGAGAGCGTAGGGTGTTATTCCTAATGAATTATGAGTATGGTGGTCCATGTATGCCACTATTTGAATGGAAATGATATAAATTTTTTTTATTCCTATCATTTATTGTGTTGATTATAAGTTAGAGGGATGAATCTGGTAATCTTGCATGTTGTTAATCTTGTAATGCATTGTAATGGAATGTTTGAATGTCATCCTGAGTGGCTTCCCTATGTATCTTAACCCTTCATCATTGACACAAGACCAGATGGTCTCTTGATTCTCATGGCATCTCGGTGAGACCTTCTTTAGTTAGGTGATTCTCATGGCGTCTTGGGTGACGCCTTTGGGTTTTCTTGGTTAACTTTGGATGAACCCTAGGTCATCAACCCCCCAACATTAATAAGGATGTGTGAAAGCAAGCCAACAAGGAAAATATATCGGGAAGGGGTTCCAAACCTTTCTCACTTCATGGACATCTCTTGGAAGATCACAATTCCTTAATACTCCACAACAAAATGAAGTATCAAATGGAAGAATAACGATATCATGGAGATGGCTTGTTGCATGTTTCACTCCAAATTCGTTGAGGTTTCATTCTAGATGGATGTATTTTTTGTGCAACCCTTATCATCAATCAAACCCCTACTCATGTATTTAAAGGTATGATAAATGGTTTGGAAACAAACCCTTTTATTTCACATTTCAATTTTTTTAGATATTATGCATGGATTTTTGCTCCTAATGAAAGGCGAAACATATCAAAATTTCCATAACCCTACTCCACTCTAATTGGATACAATGAATATTTTCTTGAATACTACCTCTATGATCACACCACTCACTAGGCAGTTAAAAATAGAGATCCTACTTTTGATGAGGTTCCTACTCATACTCCCCCAAGATCTCTACTATTACTTTTTTCAAAAGATTTTTCATATGGTTTTCAAGATGCTTCCATGGATGACACATCTTCTCATCACTTTGAATTTCCTCTTTTAGATGACTCTTGGTGTGTATTATTGGACCCTTCTCCTTCAAAGTATGATGTTGGTCCTCTTCCTACTTCTACGAGTATTATTCCAAGTACTCCTACAATATCTAGGAAAATTCTTGTGGTTGATAAGGACTCTACTATTGACTCATCCAAACCTCTTATTGCATAAGTCTCTTCACTTATTTAAAATTAAATTTTCAATGGATTATCTTATCCTCATGTTGTAGAGGATGATGCTCTTTTCACTGGCTCATATAGTGCTCATGTTGCATATGACACTCCTCTTTCCAATGGCTCATCAAATCCTCTTGTTGTATATATTGATTCTCCTATCAATTCCACTCCATTATCTAGTGAATATGATGATAACTTGCCATCTACACCAGTGACTCTCCCATTAGGTGGCCCAAGGAATATGCATAAGTGGGATATCTCCACCATTTTTTATGCATCAAAGTTTCTTCATATTCCTTCCTAGAATTATCAAGAGATTTTCATACCTCCACCTTAATCCCTCATTACTCAGGTTGTTGATATTCTTGCAGAGTTCGAAGACCTTTCCCCCAAATCACTCTAGCCATGGATTCTATTTTTTATGATCTCAATGGATTCTTAAGAGATCAATATGGAGTTTGTGAGGGTATGATATCCTTGTTCATAATTAGGAGGAAGAAAATTTTGTGATGTAATGCTTTCCCTTTGTGCCCCATGTTCAGGTTGGGAGGGTGTTTGAATTATCATTTAATCATCACATGTCACTACAGTGCACTCATATGTATCATCAATTTATTTATAATAATGGCTAATACCATCCTTTTCATAATTTATTATCATTTATTACAATATTAGGGAATTTTTAAGGTTGACCTAGTCAAACTTGTACAAATAGGCTCATTAACCCCTCTTGTGGGTAACACCCAACTTAGTTGTGTATAAATACCGCAACTCTCATCTGTATTGCATCATATTGTTATTTTTTTATCTCTTTTAATAAAGTGTTTAAGCCTAAGGGAATTCTACTTTATGCATTTCTTGTGGTTGGCATCTTATCTTTTCAGTGCACTTGTGCTTGGCTATTATAGTGCACTTGCGCATAGCTCATTTTCCTCTCTATATTAAAATTGGCATAGAGTTGTTGTGGAATTTGGGTTTGTCTTGGTTCCATTCAACACTACTACACTTGTGATCTAAACATAGAGCATAGATTAAATGTCCTTCAAACCTATTTCCTTGAAGGTAACCTTTCATCATTATCTATTTCTACAACCCCGATGTAGGTGACACTATGAAACCTTTCTATTTATTTGTGGGATGAGGAAATCTTACAAGAAAACGAAAAATTCTTTGGGAAAAATATTTAAGATAGATTTCAATCAAGAGGATAAAGGTGTTTTTACTTTTTCCAATATATGTTAGTGTTGGACCTAAGTAAATATTTTCTATACAATCTTACTATGGATTGTGGACATTTCAATTGGATTCAACAACAGGATTATGAGAATATTTCCTTCAAAAACAAAGTTTGTTTAGAAGCATGTCATTTGAAGTACATTTGTCAAAAAATGATAGTTAACAAGGTTGAGGAGAATTACTTGTTTTCAAAAAGCCAAGATGGATTTCAACAAGTCAACTTAAGGAAAAACAAGAAAAATTATAGATGGTCTATGTGACGCCTAGAATTAATGCCAAATGTCATATAATCTCCAACTAGTAAAAGAGATCTCCCCTCCTCAAGAATACTAAGATGAAAAATTCTACAGTAGGGTAAGAATAATTAAAAAAGAAAGACCAAACTTTAGTCCAACTAACAAAGCAAAGTGTAAGGCCTTCCTATTTCAGGGC
Organism: Picea engelmannii; assembly: GCA_009831015.1. Lineage (NCBI taxonomy): Eukaryota > Viridiplantae > Streptophyta > Pinopsida > Pinales > Pinaceae > Picea > Picea engelmannii. The sequence continues at coordinate 179,051 of ML796081.1, forward strand.
CTCAAAAAAACAAATATCTCCTAATCTCCTACTGAAATGACTACAATTTAGTTTAGAATTTTTCTTTATGTAAGGAATAAACTGGTAAATAGACAACATAATAACAATAGAATAATAATAGCATACCAACTCGTAAAATACATACCTCAACTTGCAGGTTGGTTGATTTAGCCTCTTTCCTGTTTGTTCTTGCACTTGCCCAAACTGCCCAAACTGAATATTTACCTTCCAGCCAACTAGGAATAGCCTCTTCAGTTCCCTAGCTCCAAGAATCCTTGTGGTTTCCTTTCCCCCTAACCCAAATTTCCCAGCAACAATAGTTCCCCTGTAAAATTTCCCCAAAACAATCTTTGTCCTCCAATCTCCTCCTTCTTCCCTCTCTCTTTCAGAATTTCTTCATTTCCTTCTTCTTCCCCAATTTTCCCCAAAACAAAAGACCCCTCTCCAAGTCCTCTCCCCTCTTCCTTATCCTCCTCTCTCAAATCCCTCCCCCTCCTTCAATTCCCCAATTTCCTTATCCCCTCATTATTTCCCTCACCTACCACAAAATAATAAAATAGTAAAAAGACTCATTGAATTTATTTTAATAATTAATTAAATTTAAATTAACAACTATGATCAATAAATAATCAATTGATTTGCTACATACACCCACCCTTCAATAGACTTTGTCCCGAAGTTAGAGTAATTTATAATACAAGGGTAAAGATACATGATTCATACATCCATATCAGATAAACAACATCATCAATTTAAAACACTTATACATACTAGTGTCCATGTGCAAGGCATGCATGTGTAGCTAGCACATACAGGACTCACACATGTACTAATTACTATAATTATCACACCTAAATTAATTCTTGTATGTGTCCAATCCAATCAACAATGTCATTCATTTCATAAAGAATAGTAAACCATTTAAAATATTCGCAAAAACCCCTCAATTATAATAGTTTAGCACAAGCAACATTCACTTAAATAATTGTAGTTCAATTAAGAATATATATATATTTCGAAAAGAGGAAATCAAGAAATTATGTTATAAGGTGAAAACTCCACACGCTCTCAACTACTTCTAGTCATCCTTCCTCCCTAACCTACTTCCATCTTCCATCCCTATCCTTCCTTTGTTGGACTATATTGGAGCGTCAACTATATTGACCTAACTCTAGATAGAACTTGTAAGCGGAAGTGGAAACTTTCTTGACCAAGATTCCCCAGTAGGCAACTGGCATTCATCATCACACATCTAGGGGAGCGTGAGATAACACCGTCCTTCCATGACTCTAGGTTTCAGAGGATACACGGTGGGAAATTCCTCCACCCCTTCTAATAGAACTAGGGTCAACACCCTACCATGGACCATACAGTGGCACTTTGTTGTTGGGAATGTTTTCATCGTACATTCAGTTTTAGGCAGTCTCGTCACCTGAAAAAACTACACTTGTCCACATATCATAGCAATGCATTTGAACCAACATAATTTCACATACAAAGATTCATACCATATTGTTTCTCATTCGATGTTCACAACATAAAATTTTATTATCATTATCCTTTGGCCATTTCATAGCCCATTGACCCGCAAATTACTCTATAACACAAACTCATACATATCCATACAATATCATCATGTAAATGCATTTAATCATATCCTCAATTCGGTATCCACGTACCAACAACTTTAAATGTCAAAATTTTCAAGTTAGAAATAGATTGCATAATATCCATCATAATTCAAATAACATTTAACATTCATAGAATTGACATTCGCATAGGTTCATATGTCTTAAAATTTCAAGTGGATCATTAATAGTTTCACAATTAATAGAAAACAAAAGATGATTAGGCCTTAACTAGTTCTAGCTATCTAAGTCAAATGGTGGTATTACATACACCCAACCTTGAGAAAACATATTCCCTAAGCAGTAAAAAGGTGAGGGATGGTCTCGTCGTAAGGTCTCTGCATCCTCCCAAGTAGCAGATCCTGGGTTGTACTTGTCCCACTAGACCTTAACTTGGTCTTCTAGATGATTCCTGAGCTATCGGACCCTACGGTCCAATATGATTAATGGTTCGACCATGAGGGTTCTCGTGTCTAATACCTACAATTCCTTCCAATTCATTTTATGAGATTCGTTAACAACATAATGACGTAGAATAGATACATGAAAAACATTATGAGTTTTATGAAAGTGGGGTGGAAGTACAAGATGATAGACAACGGGTCCAATTCTCTCTTGGATTTTGAACGGTCCTATAAATTGACGTGAAAACTTTGTCCCCTTCCCGAACCAAATGGTACTCTTATTAGGCTTGATATGAATGAAAACTTGATCTCCCACTTTATAAATTCGGTCGGTCCTATGTGCATTAGCATAAATTTTATGTCTATCATGTGATTCCTTTAGTCGTTGCCTATTCTGAATCACCTATTCCTCCATCTCTTGAATCAATTCTAGCCCAACTGTCAATCCATCTTCTAACCTTTCCCAACTCAACGATGTCCTACATGGCCTTTCATACAGAGCTTCATAGGGTGGCATTCCAATGGAGCTATGAAAAATGTTATTGTAGGCGAACTCTACCAAAGGTAGGTACTTCTCCCAATGGGTTTGATTATCCATAACATACATCCTAGGCATGTCTTCCATAACCTGATTTACTCTCTTAGTTTTTCCATATGTTCTAGGATGATAGGTTGTTCTTAAGTTCAACTAATTTCCCAACACTGACTGCAAACTTGTCCAAAACCTAGATGTGAATCAGGAGTCCCTATCTGAAATGATCTTCTCGGGTAACCCATACAGATGGATGACCCCACTTATAAACACGCGTGCCACATTAGTGACATCATAAGTGTCTCTAACCGAAATAAAATGAGCACTCTTGGTCAACTTATAAACTATCACAAGAATGGCATTGTGTATGTGTGATGTGAGTGGCAATCTCACAACAAAATCCATAGAAATGACTTCCCACTTGGACATAGGAACATCATGCGGTTGTAGGAGACCTTTCTGGTGGTGGTGGTCAGCCTTCACTTGTTGAGACTCTAGGAACTTGGTGGAGAAATGGAATACATCACGCTTCATGCCTACCTAGAAGAAAAGCTTCTTCATTTCTACATACATTTTCTTCACACCCGGATGTGCGCAATAAAGTGCTCTATGGGCTTCCTTGAGTATGATGCTTCGAATATCCCCAATGTCAGGGATGCACATCCTTCCCTAATATCTTAATAATCCATTTTCTTCCATGATATATCCTTCATACTTTGGATCTAATTGCCTCCCACTCTGGAGGGTTGAATTAACTGTTAAATACCAACTATATCCAAGAAGTTTCCCTAACACACTCTCCCTCAGATTAGCTTTTAAGGGTACCAAGTGTTGGGTATGTGTTATATTCTTTGCATGAGTAGTAGTGTCTGAGTGTATGCATCATGTGTGCATGGGGGTTAGAGGGGGTTGTAGTGGGGTGGAGCCCCCCGCGCAGGAGTTCGGGGGCAGTGCCCCCGAAAAAAAAAAAAAATCTGCATCGGGACCGTATTTTTGGGACCACATTATATTTAGGTGGTTTTTCAGCACATGGTTTCTTTGTCAATGGTTTTCTATTTCCGGTTAAGGAATTAGGGTTTTGGGCTAATCCAGGTCATTGGGTTAGGTTTTTGGATGTCTTTGAATCCTATATGTATTTTGTATTGTAAACATTGTAACATGATGAATAATATAGAATATGTTGGTTTTCCCAATTTGGGTTTCCAGGGGAAAAATCTCTGTGTAATGGTTGTATTTGCCATTGTATATTTTTTGTTCCTTTACTGAATATCAGTTTGCAGTAGATATTGTACAAGGTTATAATTTACACCAAGGAGAAGACATGTGGTCTCCTACTCAAGGAATCCACGACCACATTCTCCATTCCCTTAATGTACGAAAATCCAAAATCGTAATCACTCATATGTAGAATTCCTGCAGAAACCCCGATAGATCTAGAATTCTAGTTAAATTGAACATAAACAATTTGTTGATATTCAAGAGATGAGAGAAAGTTTTTTCTCCATAAATCAGAGAATTATATTAATCAA
>ML796081.1:187105-239198 GCA_009831015.1 Picea engelmannii
CCTCTGGTGTTATTTCTGATAAGTGTTATTTGAAGTTAATGCCATAATCGCATGTTCAGTTTTATGTTCTTGTAAATAGTTCTGAATAGAAGTGTTTACCTAACGTTTGATTTGATAGAATGGATGCTTGTGTATGATTAAATGCCATAGTTTCTTTCTGCACAAATGATTAAGTCTGGAACATGAGTTCGCTCCACCGAGAATCATCTTATTTGCTTAGTTTCTCGTAATATTCTGGGAAGGCCCCTTGAGAGTACTCTTTTCCAAGAATTACCCCATAAACCTTGTAACCATACTGAACCTTACCAGAGACTCAATTAAGATCAGGGATAATTGCCCGAGAACCGTCTGAGGGTTCATGCAATCCGGGTCTGGAACCCTTATGCAAGAAAGAGTAGCTTTCTAAGGTCTCGGGGTCATGGGAGCCTGAAGCTCCGAGAGTTTGAAATTCGTGATTCAAGCTCAGAAGGGATAGAAAAATTTGAATATAGAAAGAAAATACCCTATCACTTGGTAAATGAACGGTCGGAACTCTTTCAAGAATACCCCAAGCCTGTCAATACCGACGGATCTAGAGAAGGAGCATAGGCATTAACACCTCGCCCTTTCAGCCTTCGCAAAATAGCGATGGGATCCTGGACCGTAGATCCCAGGGACCCATCGGAGCTCTATAAGCCGTCAATATTAACCTTTACTTAGGCGGGAGAGTGAAATCGACTATGTCCCAAAAGTCCCAAAGACATTGGGACCGTCCATGTTGGAGGACATGTGGCAGAGATGTGACCATTTCGCGTATCAGGGATTTGTGAGTTTGGAGTTGGAAGACCAGGTTCTTGGAGTCATGAAATCCCGAGTCGCGAGATCGCGATGGGATCCTGGACCGTAGATCCCAGGGACCCATCGAAGCTCTATAAGTCGTCAATCTTAACCTTTACTTAGGTGGGAGAGTGAACTCGACTACGTCCCAAAAGTCTCGAAGACATCGGGACTGTCCATGTTGGAGGACAGGTGGCAGAGATCTGACCATTTCACGTATCGAGGATTTGTGAGTTCGGAGTTGGAAGACCGGATTCTTGGAGTCATGAATTCCTGAGTCACGAGATAGCGATGTGATCTGGGTCGTTGATCAAAGAGGAAGGACAGCTGTGGGATCTGACCATTTTGCGTATCGGGGGTTCGTGAGTTCGGAGTTGGAAGACCGGATTCTTGGAGTCACGAAGTCCTGAGTCGCGAGATAGTGATGTGATCTGGGTCATTGATCAAAGAGGAAGGACAGCCGTGGGATCTGACCATTTCACGTATCGGGGGTTCGTGAGTTTGGAGGTGGAAGACCAAACCCTTGGAGTCGCAAAGTCCCGAATAGTGAGAAATAGGAGCAACCATTGAGTCAGGACCTCCTTTCCATATCACATATCGGGGTCTCAGAGGTTGAGGGGAATCAACTTCGACTATAGAAGTCTCGATCTTGTGAGTTGCGAGAGCTTGTGCAACACCTGGCACGACCGCTTGGTGGGACCCACGTGGTTGACAGGTGATGTGACGATAAGATGCCCAGGGAGAGGGAGAAGTGGTGACAGGTGGTGGACACGTGTCATTTGAAATGGGACTCAACATCCTGTTGACTTCTCATACTTCGGGTTCTCGTAAGAAAGGAGCACAAAGGCCCAACAACTCAAGTCACGAAGTTGCGAGTCCCGAGAATCCCAGAAGGAGTCAAACCTTCTTTGACTTTCGCGTCTCGGGGTTTTGTAAAAGAAGGACCTAGAGGTTCAACCTTTCAACTCGCAAACTTGCAATTTGCGAGTAAGGCTAGTAGTTATCCCTATCCGGTGGTCACGCATGGAGAGCGCTAATATGGAGGGGCCATACCACATCAAAATCTCGGGTATCGGCGATTGGTGAAGAAAATTTTGAGGGTCTTCGACTCACGACTCACGAGGTCACGAGTAGTGAAAGGCGCTCGAAGTTAGGCACGTATGTGGTCCTATCGAGATAGGGAATAAATAAAGGGAGCTAGTGCTTTGTCATTAAGCAACGGGTAGATCTGGACGGCCAGAATCTGTGCACCCAGATCTACGACCAGGGTTTCATTCCGGAGCCCCCTCACCATTCTACCTTTAAGATTGGACTTGCTTGTATCTCTGAGTCGCGAAACATGAAAAGGCACCTAGTTTGTTTGTCCTATGGTCCTAACCCATGATCACAGGGAGGTAAATAGGGGAGAACTAGCCTGCGCTAGGCCCCCATAGGACTTAGGGGATTCTGTCCCTTGAGGAAAAGCAAAAATTTTATTATGTCGTAGTGGGTGTGTTACATGAAAACCTTTGGAACAGTAGTTGCAAAGTGTTCTTTCCTTCTTCTTCTTCTTACCCTTAGGCTCAGAAGAGTTCTCTGAAGATTGTGTGAATCTCTCCTTCTTCGATTCAGGAAATTTACCCATTCCTTTTTCCTTGTATTTTCCACTGCTCTTTGGAGCATCAGTAACCGCAAGTGCTTGGTTCCTGGAATGCTTGATGGAACCCATTTGGACTAACTTAGCTTGCTCTTGAGTCAATGCTGCAATGAAATCATTCAATGGAGGCATTTTCCATTTTTCCTGAGTCAATTTAGATGCTTGAAAAGACGACACAAATATGGAATATTTAGGGCCTAGTTTCGAGAGAATTGAAAGGATGAGTTGTTCTTCCCCTTTCATGACTCCACATGCATTAAGTTCAACAAGGAGGGATTTGAACTTGGTGAATAATTCTTGCAGGTTTTTGAAATGAATTAGACTTAGGGATATGAGTTCATTCTCCAGTTGATGCACTCTCATTGCATCCTGCTTGTCGAATAGTCCTTCCAATGTGGTCCAAACCACATCGGGAGTAGTGGCTCCACTGACATAAAAGAGGAGATCTCTGGAAATTGATAGGCATATCAGCCCAATTGCTTCATCTAATTTATTTAAATATTGTATCTTCTTCGCTGCAACAGTCGGTTCTTTCTGCATTCCCATTGTTACCCGGTAAAGCCCTTTGCTTCGGAGGAGCGAAGAGATCTCTATCTTCCATTCGAAGTAATTGAAAGGATTTAGAATGAGTTTTGTGGGCTGAGAGAGATGATCCATTGCTTCTTTCTACGCCTCCTGATGATCTATACCTACAAATAAAACCATGTACAATCCACTAGATTCAATCTAGCTCTGATACCATGTAGAATTCCTACAGAAACCCTGATAGATCTAGAATTCTAGTTAAATTGAACACAAACAATTTGTTGATATTCCAGAGATGAGAGAAAGTTTTTTCTCCATAAATCAGAGAATTATATTAATCAAAAATGAATATACATGAGCAACCATCCTCAAAAAGAAGAGAAGAGGTGAATATATAGAATTTCCAACATAGAAATTTTAGTCAAAAAAAGCTAGAAATAGCTAAAATAGGTGTCATAAGCTAAGGGAGACGACATAGTTCGAACTAGACCACTAAAGATACATGTCACACACTCATTAATGTCCAAAAGAGTCAAGTGATGTGCATTAGCTCACTTAAGCTCACTTAACTGACAAGAGAAGCAGTTCCAACTCACTTAACTGACCCGAAATAGTAGTTACTAATAATAGTAACGGCAAAAATCATTAATTAACAAATAAATCTCTCACTCAAAGAGGAGGTGCACATTCCCCAATAATAGATGAGTTTTTCATGGGGGAATTTGGAATAAATCATGAATAAATCAAGAAAATCAAGAATAAATCGAGAAAATCAAGAAAAATCAAGAAAATCAAGAACCGGGAGTTGAGACTTGATCTAAAATTAGCATTTTTCCCTAAAATCTAGGGATAAGGTGCCCTTCTTCTCTATGTGGCCAAATTAGGTGAAATAAAGTGTAAATGAATGTATTAATCAAGATCTAGGAGTCTAGGCTAGGTATAAACTAATGTAAGTTAGGGATATGCTCCAACATCATAAACTCACTACATCTCCTCTTCCTGGAATTGAGATTCCTTTGATTACACCATTCATGAGGCTCATGAATATTGTAATACTTTTGGAATACAAGATTCATGAGGCTCATGAATATTGTTGGCACATTGATCAAACCAAAAGGTACTAAAACAAACTCGTAATTCTCAAATCGAGTTTGAAAGGCAATTTTAGGAATATCACCTTCCTTAATTCTTAACTGGTGATACCTTGATCGCAGATTAATTTTTGAGAAAATTGTTGCTCCTTTCATCTGATCAAAGAGATCATCTATCTATGGCATTGGGTACCTATTTTTCATTGTAGCATGGTTCAACTCCTTGTAATATATACACATTCATATGGAACCATCCTTCTTCTTGACAAAAATTACTGGTGCACCCCAAGGTGAGACACTAGGCCTTATTAGACCTAAGTCAAGTAGTTCCTTCAACTGCATCTGCAACTCACAAATTTTTTGCGTTGTCATCCTATACGGAGTCTTGGAAATTGGCTTCACACCAGGTTTTATCTCAATGGTAAAATCAATCTCCCTCTCAAGAAGTAATCCATGCAACTCTTTCGGAAAAACATCCTCAAACTCCGACAATACTGTATATTGATCCATGGAGGGTCCTTTCCCTTCATTTCCTACTTCCACTACATATAATCGAAAACCTTGCCTCATGTAACATTTAACCTTCATGGTCGAGATGAAGCGTAGAGACACCTTCCTTTGTACACCGTGGATCTCTACTGACCTTCCTTCATCGTCAACACAAAGCACCCTTTTCACGAAACAATCTACCATAGCTCAATGGGCTTCTAACCAGTCCATTCCAATGATTAGGTCATATGTCCCTAGATCAGTGGCATACACCTTCAACGTAGTAGTACACACTCCCAGGTCTACTAGACAATTATCGACATTGGGTCCTACCGCTTGTTTTTCCCCCGAAGCCATCTCAACTTGTTTAAATCCATCGTGATTATAGGCTACCAACCCACACATTTCTAATGCACAAGGTGAAATGAAACTATTTGTAGCACCAAAATCAAATAAAATTTTAACATTGACATTATTTATCATACCCAACGATTCCACCATCGTGGATTGATGTTCTGCTTGGCGATTATTAACTATTGCATAAATCTGGTGGCTACTACTCGCTCTTCCCATCGGGGCCTTTCCTTCTCCATGCACAAATCCTGATTGTGACTATGGATAGTCACGTTGGTAATGGTGTCCTCCACACCCCTAAAAAGTAACACGATATGGAACCTACACATCTGTGATGGTCTCTGAAATGAGTTCCTTCCCTTGAAACCCTTGCCCCTACTAATTGTTCTTCGAGAAGGTCATGGATTTTCTTGCATCGTAGTTGGCGATGAGTGGGATACTGCACTCTTTTCCATTGAAATACCTATTGCAACTACTCTAGGTGCGACTCTATTTCCATAAGGAGGTGGCCTAGAGCTTCCTCCCCTGGAGAAATTCATAGGGGCCTTCCCCATGAATCCAGGATGTTGTGGAATGGTTGACCTCGTACCTTTGTTTAATCTCATATGCTCCTCCGCATAACAAGCATTTTCAACTACATCAGCTACTGGCGATGGTTTCCGCATATGTACCATGGCCCTTATCTTAGGGTTTAACCCGTACACAAAATGTTCTTCTTGTCATTGATCGGTATCCATGTACGAGAAATATTTTACTAACTCCATGAACCTGATCTCGTACTCTTCCATGGTCATGTTTCCTTGAAATAGAGCATGAAATTCTCCTACCTGTTGTTCCTCGTAGTAAGCAAGAAAATATTTCCTCAAAAACCTTTCTTCAAAAATCTCCCATGAGACTGTGTATGGGGTAAGGTGCAACTACCTCTCTAGATTACCCCACCAGTTCAAGGCACTATCCCTCAACTGAAAGATCAATATCTTCGTCTTTGATGTGGAAGCATAGTCTCTTAAGGAGAAACATCATGTCATTCCTTCCAACCATGCCTCAACGCGTTCACTTCCATGACCCCTAGCAAACTCTAGGAGTTTGATCTTCTTTAGTTATCTGGTGATGTCCCCTGGTGGAGGCCCTCCCTCTGAGTCCCTTTATGCTTATGGGTTACCCACTCCAGATGGTGGGGGTTCCACTTCAACATCTATTGAATGGTGTCCCTTTAATGTCTCATTAATAGCCTCTAAGGAGCACAAAATGAGAGCTAATTCATGCGATGGTGGTGGCAGAGCCAGCATTAGTGGTCCTTGCGACGATGCTCCTCAACATTGATTTCCCCGATTCCTAACCATATTGAATAACTTAATCTGCATTAAACGAAATGTTTATAAGGGAAGAGTTTAAAGCATTCCACATTCACTCAACTTATTCTTGCAAACATAAGGGTTTAAGCATAAATTTATTTATACTTGTCTGTAAACAGACATTACTCCAATAAGTAGGTCAAAAGATTATAAGCTTAGTAACTTCGTCTAGGTAAGCTACTAATTCTCTCATCACATTTAAAGCCACTTTTACTTATCATATATATATCATATCCTTCTAATATTTATTTATATTACCTTTTACTATAATATTATCTCTTATATTCACTATCATTTATTTTATATCACACTTTTATACTAATACTTTCATACATATTATTATAATACCTACCATACTATACATATATATTTTTATAACTTGTAATCACGTCATTAATATAATTAAAAAAACCATATAATGCTACCATCTTCTCACATCATTAATATAATTAAAAAAACCATATAATGCTACCATCTTATAACTGACTTGTGGAACTTAAAAATAGTATTAATATTGGTTACCTCCACCATATCATTTATTTTATATCACACTTTTATACTAATACTTTCATACATATCATTATAATACCTACCATACTATACATATCTATTTTTATACTACACTTTGCATAACTTGTAATCACATCATTAATATAATTAAAAAATCCATATAATGCTACCATCTTATTACTAACTTGTGCAACTTAAAAATAGTATTAATATTGGTTACCTCCACCACTTATTATAATCGCCTTCCATATTTTGACATTTGAAAACAGTCATGTACCGCTATATCCTATTTTTATACTTTTACTCTTTGTCCTTCACCTCTATTCATTCTACCGATATATAATATAAAATTGTAATTTCTTGCAAATATTCCACACTCCTTATTACTTTTAATTCACATTATTCATAATTTTACTTTATTATTAAACCATTACTTTCATTATACCCTTCATCATTTTATACTTTATATAAATCTACTCATGATATTCACATTATTCATTATTTTACTTTATTATTAAACCATTACTTTCATTATACCCTTCATCATTTTATACTTTATATAAATCTACTCATGATCTACTCCTAGTAAGATAAAGACCCCTTTATAATATATAACACTTTTTATTTTTATTTTTCATAAAATTCATATAATTAATTTATATGATATTATCTTTCTCCTATATCCTTCATACTTTATATAAATCTATTCATGATTCTACTCTCAGTAAGATAAAGATCGTATTTTTGGGACCGCATTATATTTAGGTGGTTTTTTGGCACATGGTTTCTTTGCTGATGGTTTTCTATTTCCGGTTAAGGAATTAGGGTTTTGGACTAATCCAGGTCATTGGGTTAAGGTTTTGGATGCTACTGGCTCCAATATTTATTTTGTATTGTAAACATTGTAACATGATGAATAATATAGAATATGTTGGTTTTCCCAGTTTGGGTTTCCAGGGGGAAAAATCTTTGTGTAATGTTTGTATTTGTCATTGTATCTTTTATGTTCCTTTACTGAATATCAGTTTGTAGTAGATATTGTACAAGGTTAGAATTTAGACCAAGGAGAAAACATGTGGTCTTCTACTCAAAGAATCCACGACCATATTATCCTTTCCCTTGATGTACAAAATTCCAAAATCGTACTCACTCATAAACTCACTCCATCTCCTCTTCCTGGAATTGAGATCCCTTTAAGTGAAGAGATGCTTTAAGATTTCATGGTTTGTTTTGAGCTCAAAGCTTCACCCCACTCGATAATGTCTCGAAAGCTTTAGAGGTAGAATTACAGTTGCCAACACTAAATCATGATTAGCGTACAGCTCCTCATGTTGCTTCAACTTTCTTGACGCATATGCTATCACTCCCCCATCCTACATTAGCACGGCCCCCAATCCTTGCTTCGAGGCATCTGTGCAAACTGTGAATTCTTTTTCCATATCTAGCACTCGTGGAATTGGTGCACTGGTTAGTAACCTCTTAATCTCAATGAATGCAATATCGCATTCCTCGATCCATTCATACCTTACCCCCTTGCGATGTAAGGTGGTGATGGGTTTCGCTATCTTAGAGAATCCTTCCACAAACCTTCGATAATAACCAGCTAGCCCCATGAATCTTCTCACCTCATGAGCATTTTTTGGCACTGGCCATTCCATAATGGCCTTCACCTTTTCTGGGTCCACAAAGATTCCTTCACCAGAAATGATATGACCTAAATAGTCAATCTCTTTCTGGAAGAAATAACACTTCGACAACTTGCCATAAATTGTGTTCTCTCTAAGGCATGACAACACCACTCGCAAGGGTTCCTCGTGTTCCCTTTCGTTATTGGAGTAGATGAGTATATCATCCAGAAATACCTGTATAAAATGGTCTAATTACTTTCGGAATAAACCATTCACGAGGCTCATGAATATTGTTGGCGCATTGGTCAAACCAAAAGGTACTACAACGAACTCGCAATTCTCAAACCGAGTTCGAAAGGCAGTTTTAGGAATATTTCCTTCCTTAATTATTAACTGGTGATACCCTTATCGCAGATTAATTTTTGAGAAAATTGTTTCTCCTTTCATCTGATCAAATAGATCATCTATCTGTGGCATTGGGTACCTATTTTTCACTATAGCATGGTTCAACTCCTTGTAATCTATACACAGTCATATGGAACCATCCTTCTTCTTGACAAAAATTACTGGTGCACCCCAAGGTGAGACATTATGCCTTATTAGCCCTAAGTCAAGTAGTTCCTTCAACTGCATCTGCAACTCACAAAGTTTTTGCATTGTCATCCTATACGGAGTCTTGGAATTTGGCTCCACACCAAGTTTTATCTCAATGGTAAAATCAAGCTCCCTCTCAGGAAGTAACCCATGCAACTCTTTTGGAAAAACATCCTCAAACTCCGACAATACTATATATTGATCCATGGAGGGTCCTTTCCCTTCATTTCCTGCTTCCACTACATATAATCGACAACCTTGCCTCATGTAACATTTAACCTTCATGGTTGAGATGAAGCGTAGAGACACCTTCCTTCGTTCATCGTGGATCTCTATTGACCTTCCTTCATTGTCAACATAAAGAACCCTTTTCACAAAACAATCTACCATAGCTCGATGGGCTTCTAACCAATCCATTCCAATGATTAGGTCATACGTCCCTAGAGCAGTGACATATACCTTCAATGTAGTAGTACACACTCCCAGGTCTACTAGACAATTATCGACATTGGGTCCTACCGCTTGTTTTTCCCCTGAAGCCATCTCGACTTGTTTAAAGTCATCGTGCTTGTAGGCTACCAACCCACACTTTTCTAATGCACAAGGTGAAATGAAACTATTTGCAGCACCAGAATCAAATAAAATTTTAACATTGACATTATTTATCATACCTAACGATTCCACCATCATGGATTGATGTTCTGCTTGGCGATTATTAACCATTGCATAAATTTGGTGGCTACTACTCGCTCTTCCCATCAAGGCCTTTCCTTCTCTATGCACAAATCCTGATTGTGACTCTGGATAGTCATGTTGGTAACGGGGTCCTCCACACCCCCAAAAATTAACACGAGATGGAACCTGCACATCTGTGATGGACTCTTAAATGAGTTTGTTCCCTTGGAACCCTTGCCCCTACTAACTGTTCCTCAAGACGGTCATGGACTTGCTTGCATCGTGGTTGGCGATGAATGGGATACTGCACTCACTGCCATTGAAATACTTGTTGTAACTACTCTAGGTGCGACTCTATTTCCATAAGGAGGTGGCCTAGAGCTTCCTCCCCTAGAGAAATTCCTAGGGGCCTTCCCCATGAATCCAGGATGTTGTGGAATGGTTGACCTCATACCTTTGTTTAATCGCATATGCTCCTCTACGTAAAGAGCATTTTCAACTACTTCAACTACTGGCGATGGTTTCCGCATCTGTACCATAGCCCTTATCTTAGGGTTTAACCCGTACACAAAATGTTCTTCTTGTCATTGATCGGTATCCATATACGAGACATATTTTACTAACTCCATGAACCTGATCTCGTACTCTTCCATGATCATGTTTCCCTGAACTAGAGCATGAAATGCTCCTACCTGTTGTTCCTCGTAGTAAGCACGAAAATATTTCCTCCAAAACCTTTCCTCAAAAATCTCCCATGAGACTGTGTATGGGGTAAGGTGTAATTGCCTCTCTAGATTACCCCACCAATTCAAGGCATTGTCCCTTAACTGAAAGATCGATATCTTCATCTTTGATGTGGAAGCATAGTCTCTTAAGGAGAAACATCGTGTCATTCCTTCCAACCATGCCTCGGCACATTCACTTGCATGACCCCCAGTAAACTCTAGGAGTTTGATCTTCTATAGTTCTCTGGTGATGTCCCCTGGTGGAGGCCCTCCCTCTGAGTCCCTTTACGCTTCTGGGTTACCCACTCCAGATGGTGGGGGTTCCACTTCGACATCTTCTTAATGGCGTCCCTTTAATGTATCATCAATAGCCTCTAAGGAGTGCAAAATGAGAGCTAATTTGGGCGATGGTGGTGGCAACGCTGACATTGGTGGTCCTTGCGACGATGCCCCTCGGCATCGATTTCCCCGAGTCCTAACTATATTGAATAACTTAATTTGCATTAAATGAAATGTTTATCAGGGAAGAGTTTAAGGCATTCCACATTCGCTCAACTTATACTTGCAAACATAAGGGTTTAAGCGTAAATTTATTTATACTTGTCTGTAAACAGACATTACTCCAATAAGTAGCTTAAGTCAAGGTCAAAAGATTCTAAACTTAATAACTTCGTCTGGGTAAGCTACTTTCTCTCTCATCAAATTTTAAGCCACTTTTACACTTTTACTTATCATGTCCTTATCATATCCTTCTAATATTTATTTATATTACCTTTTACTATAATATTATCTCTTATATTCCCTATCATTTATTTTATATCACAATTTTATACTAATACTTTCATGCATATCATTATAATAACTACCCTACTATACATATCTAATTTTATACTACACTTTGCATAACTTGTAATTACATCATTAATATAATTAAAAAATCCATATAATGCTACCATCTTATTACTAACTTGTGCAACTTAAAAATAGTATTAATATTGGTTACCTCCACCACTTATTATAATCGCCTTCATAGTATTAATATTGGTTACCTCCACCACTTATTATAATCGTCTTCCATATTTTGGCATTTGCAAACAGTAGTGTATCGCTATATCCTGTTTTTATACTTTTACTATTTTTCCTCCACCTCTATTCATTTTACCAATATATAATATAAAATTATAATTTCTTGCAAATATTTCACTCCTTATTACTTTTAATTCACAGTATTCATTATTTTACTTTATTATTAAAGCATTACTTTCATTATACCCTTCATCATTTTATACTTTATACAAGTCTACTCATGATATTCACATTTATTCATTATTTTATTTTATTATTAAACCATTACTTTCATTATACCCTTCATCATTTTATACTTTATATAAATCTACTCATTATCTACTCCTAATAAGATAAAGACCCTTTTATAATATATAACACTTTTTATTTTTATTTTTATTTTTATTTTTCATAAAAATCATATAATTAATTTATATGATATTATCTTTCTCCTATACCTTCATACTTTATATAAATCTACTCATGATTCTACTCCTAGTAAGATAAAGACCCGTTTATAATATATAACACTTTTTATTTTTTATTTTTCATAAAAATCATATAATTAATTTATATGATATTATCTTTCTCCTAGTAACAAAGAATCTCTTATAATATTTTTTTATTTTATTTTATTTTTTTTAATACAAAACTTTTATTTTACATAAATACATTAAATCGTATAACTCAGTTATATTTATATGATAACACATTAATTAATTATATATATATATATATATATCCACTTTGTATTTCTTATGAACATAAAAACTATTTAATTAAATAAAATTTCTAATATAACATAATTAATAAAATAACAATAAAAATAATAATTGTCTTTAAGGCGTAGGACAGTCGGTGACAGAGTGTATTGTTAAGGCACTCTGTGATGTTAAAGTCACTGGTTCGAAACCTGCGGGGACAAAAAATCCAGTCATGCTAAGGGTTGGTGTGGCTTAGGCCGGGTGCGATCCATGGATGATTTTGACGGCTTATATGCCCCTGAGTCGCGGTTTCTTAGCCATAGGTTAGTCTCACTTGTCACGGACAAACTAACAAACAATAAAAATAATAATTAACCAAAAAAAAATACAAAAATAATTAGTATAGAATAAACCTACTCGATAAAAATAAAAACACAGGTTAACATTGGGATGCTCGCATGGGCCTTGCAAGAGGCCCACGTGCCTCTACCTCCTCGTTTCAGGCATGGAGAAAATAAATTTAAAAAAAAAAAATCATGGTTCATTCTCATTTTTCATTTGCTCAGTTAGGGTTTCCGCAATGCGTGGGGTGAATGAGCACAACCCCTTGCACCATGGTCAACCGATCAGAGAGCACGGCCATGGCCGACCTCTTCCTTCACCTTTTCACATCACCTTTACGTTCGTGGAGTGAGGAAACGGGTGCCACCCAGAACCTCTCATGGCATTCAGGTTTTGAACAAGGTTTGAAGGCCAATTGTTCTCCGAGAAAAATATAAGGCATCGTGGATCATTCACGGAGGGAAAGAGTGAGAGGTTGCAGGAATTGAACGTTGGACCGATGGTGGCACAAACTAAGCCA
The DNA here is from genome assembly GCA_009831015.1 of Picea engelmannii. Lineage (NCBI taxonomy): Eukaryota > Viridiplantae > Streptophyta > Pinopsida > Pinales > Pinaceae > Picea > Picea engelmannii. The sequence goes on from ML796081.1 coordinate 200,135, forward strand.
CCCTTGGTCTCGGGCCTTGACTTATAACATGTGACATGTATAGCTCTCGGGTGCTTGGCTTGTGGGCTCTCTTACTCGGCGCCTCACACTTGGATTCGAGCAGTGCAAAAAGAAACGCCCCTCGTGGGCTCTCTTCCTCGTGGCTTGATGCTTGGTTTCTAGGCTAGGAGGTGTTGGTGCGTAGTGGTCACCCTTTGTGGGATTCCTCCTTAGCGCCTTATGTATGGACTCTCAATGCTTTATAGTGTATAGTTCAGGTGTGGACTCTCCTTGATTCTCGAGGCGTAGTGCACTACAATTTAAACCTCTCCCTTGGCGCACCATGTGAGAGTGATATGTTTGGTGATTAAGGGTGTTGATTAGTGGCTTGTGAAATATGACTTGGAGTTTAGGTTCGAAGCCACAACATATATATATATATATATATATATATATATATATATATATATATATATATTCTATTTTTGTGTTTTGCATCTAACCCTTATAATTATTTCCGAGGTGAGGATTCTTACAAGTAAACGGGTTGGATCAGTGGGACAAGGAACACGTGGACATGGGACGAGAAGAGGTGTGGCAGGGTCTTTTCCCTGTTGCATTCACTCTCTTCTCCAATACTTTTATGGGTAGTTTATTTAGGGTTTCAGGGTCATTTCTGGGTTATTTCTGGGTTATTTCTAGTTTATTTAAGGGATGTAAATAAGGGGTAGTTGCATGTCCAAGGGTTTAGGTTGTGTTTTCCAGGGTTGTAGGTGGGTTAGCCTTAGGTTTCAATTTTGAAACCGAGCTCTGATACCATTTGTGCCTTCCTATTTCAGGGCCTCAAAAAATATATATCTCATAATCTCCTACTGAAATGATTACAATTTAGTTTAGAATTTTTCTTTATGCAAGGAATAAACTGGTAAATAGACAACATAATAATAACAGACCAACTAGTAAAATACATACCTTGACATACAAGTTGGTTGATTTAGCATCTTTCCTGTTTGTTCTTGCTCTTTCCCAAACTGCCCCAAACTTCCCAAAGTGAATATTTACCTCCCAGCCAACTAGGAACACCCTCTCTGACTCCCTAGATCCATGAATCCTTGCGCTTTCCTATCCCCCTAGCCCAAATTTCCCAGCAACATCAATGCCCCTGTAAAAGTTCCCCAAAACAATCTATGTCCTCCAATCTCCTCCTTCTTCCCTCTCTCTTTTAGAATTTCTTCCCTGCCTTATTCTTCCCCAATTTTCCCAAAAACAAAAGACCCCTCTCCAGGTCCTCTCCCCTCTTCCTTATTCTCCTCTCTCAAATCCCTCCCCATCCTTCAATTCCCCAATTGCCTTATCTCCTCATTAATTCTCTCACCTACCATAAAATAATAAAATAGTAAAAAGACTCATTGAATTTATTTTAGTAATTAATTAAATTTAAATTAACAAGATCAATAAATAATCAATTGGGTTGTTACACTAAGAATAAGATACAACCTTCAAGCACTCAAAAAAAAGAGTAAAAAATTAAATGGAGAACAAGTTTAGATCCTGAAGTTTTACTCAATGTTCGAGGGCAACATGTAACACTAAATTTAGTAAAATGTTGTTCTTGTTTTAAAAAACATTAGTCACCTTCAGATCAATTTTGAAGTCCACTTCCTTACAAATAACTTACCACACAATTGTAATTCATGCAATGTATCAAAGTTGTAATCCATGTGATGAATCAAAGTTGTTAAGTCAATGTAACTATATTGTAAGAGTTTGGAGCAATCTAGCCTATAAAAGTTGGTCCATATAGATAGAGCCAATGCTTGCAAGTTTATAGACATTGTTATCACAAAATCTATCACTTGTGCAAAGCCTTCATGAGATGCTAAACCATTGTAACATATGGAAGTAATCACCATTGTCACCTAGGAAAGTACTTCCCTCGTTTTAATGATGGATAGAGATCCAACACAAGGGAGGCTTCCCTAGCAACCTCAAGGGATCCTATAGAAAGTTAAGGGAAAGTCTACGACCCCCTATATTGGTTGCATGATTGGCTAGGGTTGAGTTAAGGGAAATTTCAAAGTGAGTAGGACAAGGTAATTTGATTGTGCATGTGAGTGGGGTATTACTGAGACAATCAATGATGTTATCTAAGATAGGAAAATCAATTAAATGCCCTGAAACACTAGTTATCAAAGGAAAAATGAAAGATGAAGTAAAATTGTAAAGAAAGGCTACACATTTAAGCATGTAACAAATTTATAACAGCAACAATATCATAACTCTAAAATCAGCAAGAGAGTGAATGAACATATGCCAAATAACAATGAAAAGACTTGTAAATCATTCACCAATGATTGCACGAAATAAAGAGCATGAAACTATGTTAATTTATTGCAATATAACAAGCCCTAATGACTGAAAATGTTATTATTGCAGCAATGACTATGTTAGAGATTATTCTAAATAATTAATGCAAAGAAATAGGCTATCAATGCAACAGAATGAAGATGCAAATCCAAATCCTAAAGTAACTCAAGTCATTGAGAGAGAGAGAGAGAGAGAGAGCTCACTAGGGTTTTATATCACTTGCAAATGAGAAAGGCTAGTGTCGTGTTGAATACTTGGGCATATGAAGTCAATGAAAAACCTTCAATTGAGGGTAAAGGAAAGATAAAACTTGAATATCAAACCCTGGGATTGTCCAATCATAAACCTAGGTCAAACCTTATAGGAGAGAAACCCTAGAGTTTATCCTCTTATAAAACCTAGATGTCGTCCTACTTCTTCTCTAGTGTCTAGCAATGATATCAGGTGGATCTAGGTTAAACCCTAGAGTTTATCCTCTCATAAACCCTAGAATTCAACCTCAAGGACAAGGTTAGGGGGATATCCAATTATAATTCCTAACTTGACCTCTTATGCTTCAACAAAATTAAGATGGACAAAACAAAGGAAGGGGATAAACAATCTTAATCATTCCTTAGGGTTTCTACAAAATTATTGAAGGAAACAAATATCACATTCAACTATTACCAATCTAATAGAAAATTCACTAAAATATACCAAGAACAAACACTTAAACTTGGAAAGAACACTAACTATCCAAGCCGTTATGCATGAGGAAACCCTGGTTTCATGAAAGTCCACTAAAACAAGAGAATGTATCCACAATATCACTCTAAAAGTGTGCATAAGATCTCCATGATGATAAAATAAGATAATAAAACAAGTAGTAATGATTATCCAATGAGGTAGTTCTATCCTTTAAATATGAGGCAACCCTAGCACTATAATCCCTCAAAAAACCCTAAAACATAAAATGTCCATGATACTAGTTGGATAGGTCATGGCCAACCCTCAAAATAGCCTCAAACAATAATAAAACATGCTAATACACCAAAACATCCCCTCAAGAATGACACCTGTGAGTGTAGGATGCCAAATGAGGGTAATGTCGTGCTCTAGAAGAGTGCAAGGGTATCCAAAGGCCATGTCTCATCATCAACGTGCAAAGCATGGTGAAACGTCACACCTCCTCATGAAGGGTCAAATCTCATCATCAAAGTGAATACCCTAGTGGTAGGTCAACCCTAACATCCTCAAATCATCATAGCACATGACATCATCATCAACATGCTCAACATCTAGAGTGAAGAAGGCTAGCACCCAAGGTGAAAAGAAGGTCCATAATCTCTCCAAGGGGTGTCTAATCATCTCCCAGTACAACATCCTCAAATCAAATCCTAACGTGGCTTCGGAGTACACTATCCAAAGTATGGGATTCTTTCCCATATGATAGCCAAACTAACCATATTTACAATATCTAAGCTCATATGTCCATCTTCCAAGATCAAGGAGGTATGAGAAGGTGTCCCAAGGTGTGTCTAGTTGTCATATGGACCAATGTTCTACATCATATGTGAAACATCCTATGTATAACACACAACATCACTAGTATCATCATGAGAACATTCTCCAAGGGCCATGTCATGTGCACCATGGTCAAACAAAATCTACAAAATCAGGAAAGACCAACAATCACGAGATACAAAATTCATTAGAGTCAAAGTAAGCCACCACTTAATACAAAATCAAAATAGACAATTCACATTAGGTATCTTATTCAAACTTCACATTAGCTCAAGACCATGCAATTTTCCAAGTTTAGGTATGGGAGGACCATCAAAAGGCCCTATTAGGTGTGCCAATACCTAGGTAGAGGGATATTTCCCAAGAAAATCTATCAAAGTGAAATTATGGTGAATGAAATGGTTGAGGTTACTTCATGGTGATGGAGTCATTAACATTCAAGGTACCATGTTTGGTCCATCTCCATGAGCGCCTTTGTAGAGGGAGCGTTTTCTACTTGAGATACCCTTTTCTCAGCAATGTGTTTATTCCAAACCCCTTTCTTTCCTTTTGATGTTCTATTATTGCTTGGCAAGTCCCCTTTTCAGGTTTCAAGCACTTTATTATTTCTTTTCTTTTCTTACTAGGATTAAGTCCTTTTAATTGATATTCATTATGTGCATTAGGACTAGGGGAAATTTCCTCATAATGTGGGGGTAGAGCTCAAGGTGACCTTCGGATTTTGACTTGGTCATTATTATCCCATTATTTATTCTTTCTTTTATAACATTCTTTCTTTTTCTTATTCATTTTCTCTAGCAGCAACAACATCCTCAACATTTTATCCCTTCTTCTCATAGGAGAATGAACAATGGGCCTTTTTGGTGTACATGTAAGAACATTACCAAAATTTAGTACACTCCTAAAGGCCCCAATATGGAAAGTGTTAAGTATGGGGGGGAGCAGTGCATTTCCGTTATCAAATCGTCCCAGTAGTACCCCTTTTCCCCAAGAGCAACAACACTAGACTAGGACACAAATTATGGTCACCAAGGTGAAACAAGGCAAAAAGAATAACTTCCAAGCTTATGATTCATTATCCAACTTCAACACATGATCCTCACCTAAATGCCTAATGTATTAAATATGACACTTTGTATGAAACAATGACTAGTGTACCTCACAATGTGTTAGACCATTGTCATTTGATGAACCATGTTGATCAGGTGTGATAAGTTCAGTAGAATGAGGAGGGAGGAATATAAGGGGCTACAATCTGCGGAGAATATTGATCATCGTCATCATAATCGGAATCATTGTCTCCATTCTCAGTCACAAGACATGATCTCCTCTAGCTACCCCTAGGTGAGAGGGGGTAACAACTAGCTTCAACATGCAAACATGTGCTCATTGTAGAGCACATGAGAACCTAAAGATCTCTGGTACTCCAAGGCCTACAACCTACATCACTCTAAAGAAAATCCTACTACATTCTAACATAAAATCATCAATGACCAATGACAAGGGAGTGTTATCCACCCTAGTTTATAAAAATATAAAACTAATGCGAGAAAGAATTTTTTTCATTTTCATCAATATATATGCTAAACTAACATGTATATGCTAAGCTAACATGGGTGCATAATGAAGCATTAATAAAGAAAAATAGTGCAAAATGCAAGCATACAACATGACCTACTTTAATCTACTCTACACTAATCCTAAGAAGTCAAGTTCCTTCAGCATAATAAGGCTTGAGGAGGGATCCATTAATGAGTAGTGGAAATCTCCTTCCTTCTGACGTGGACAAGTAAAAGGAATCGTTCCCAAATTTATTATCAAGCTTATAAGGGCCTTGCTATAAACAATCAAATTCCTTGTGCATGTTAGGCTTACCCTTTTTCTTGTCCCACATAAGTAATAATATTCCTTGTTGAAAATGTTCCTCTCTTACCTTAGATTCAAACATTATTTTATCTTCTTGAGTATTATTTTTTTGATCTAAAGTAGGAAGATGGGACTTGATCAAAGCAATGTTCATTCGGTCATTTTCATGCAAATGCAATTTTTCTTCAATACCTTGATTCAAAATTGTTGCAAAGCTCAAACCTGTCTTTATAGTTATCAAGTTGCACTTGGTAGTCTTCCCTTTTGGGCCATATCACATCCTCAACACTATCTTCTTACGTAAATGGAAGAATGTTTGGATCTTGAGAAAGTTTGGGATCAAGATGAGGGTCTATGGGCTCTTCGCAAAGTTTATCATGATAGTATTTTTTCATGAAACTCCAAAAGTGTGTCAAATTCATGATCACTCATAGCATCCTCATTATTAGGATTTTCTAAATGGTTTGTTATCCTTGGATTATTATACAAAGTACCATAGCCTTTATCTCCAATTGGAATGGTGGCATAGGATAAATCCATCTACAAACTTCCACCCAAAGTTGTAGCCTACTTCCTAGATAAAAGCATGCCCCAAGCATCAAGAACATCAATCACCACAACATCCATTATAATAGCAACCTCATGATAATTACCAAGGCAGCCTTCAAGGTCCTCAATCAAACCACACACCTTAATATCTTTGGAGTTAATCCCACAATCATTCCTATAAGGCCTCGTGATTTTTAATCATAACTTCCCTTGTTTTAGTGATGGATAGAGGCCCAACACAAGGGAGGCTTCCCTAGAAACCTCAAGGGATCGTATAGAAAGCTAACGGTAATTCTACAGACCCCTATATTGGTTGCTTGATTAGCTAGAGTTGAGTTAAGGGAAAGGTCAAAGTGAGTAACACGAGGTAAGATGATTGTGCGTGAGTGGGGTATTAGTGAGACAATCAATGATGTTATATAAGCTAGGAAAATGAATTAAATTCCCCAAAACACTAGCTATCAAAGGAAAAATGAAAGCTAAAGTAAACTTGTAAAGAAAGGCTAGACGTTTAAGAATGTAACAAATTTATAACAGCAACAATATATCGGCTGTAAAATCACAAGAATGTGAATGAAGATATGCCAAATAACAATGAAAAGACTTGTAAACCATTCACCAATGATTGCCTGAAATAAAGAGCATGAAACTATGTTAATTTAGTGCAATTTGACAAGCCCTAATAGTTGAAAATGTTATTATTGCATCAATGACTATGTTAGAGATGATTCTAAACAATTAATCCAAATTGTTAGGCTATAAATGCTAGAGAATGAAGATGTAAATGAAAATCCCAAAGCTAACTCAAGTCCTTGGGGGGGGAGAGAGAGAGGGGGCGCTAATTAGAGTTTTATGTCACTTGCAAATGAGAAAGATGAGTGTCGTCTTGAATCCTTGGGCATATGGAGTCAATGCAATAACTTCATTGGAGGCTAAAGGCAAGACAAGACTTGAAGATCAAACCCTAGGACTATCCAATCATAAACCTAGGTCAAACCTTATAGGAGAGAAACCCTAGAGTTTATCCACTTATAAACCCTAGGCGTTGTCCTACTTCTTCTCTAGCATCTAGCAATGATATCAAGTGGAACTAAGTTAAACCCTAGAGTTTATCCTCTCATAAAACCTAGACTTTAAACTCAAGGACAAGATGAGGGGGATATGCAATTATAATCCCTAACTTGACCTCTTATGCTTCAACAAAATTAAGATGGACAAAACAAGGGAAGGGGATAAATAATCTTAATCCTTCCTTAGGGTTTTAACAAAATTATTCAAGGAAACAAAGATAGCATTCAACTATTACCAATCTAATAGAGCATTCACTAAAATATACCAAGAACAAACACTTAAACTTGGAAAGAACACTTACTAGCCAAGTCGTTATGCATGAGGAAACCCTAGTTTCACGAAAATCCACCAAAACAAGAGAAAGCATCCACAATATCACTCCAAAAGTGTGCATAAGAGCTCCATGATGAGAAAGGAAGATATGAATACAAGTAGTAATGATTCTCCACAAGTGTGAGTTGTCATTTACAAATGGGATAGCACTAGCCTTTAAATATGAGGCAACCCTAGTGTTATAATCCCTCAAAATCCCCTAAAACATAAAATGCCAATGATATAAGTTGGATAGGTCATGGTCGACCCCCAAAATAGCCTCAAACAATAATAAAACATGTAATACACCAAAACATCCCCTGAAGAATGACACGTGTGAGTGTAGGATGCCAAATGAGAGTGATGTCATGCTCTAGAAGGGTGCAAGGGCCTCCAAAGGCCACATCTCATCATTAAAGGTGCAAAGCATGGTGAAAAGTCACACCTCCTCAAGGGTCACATCTCATCATCAAAGGACATGATCTCATCATCAAAGTGGATGCCCTAATGGTAGGTCAACTCCAACATCCTTAAATCATCATAGCGCATGATATCATCATCAACATGCTCAACGTTCAAAGTGAAGAATGCCATTGCCCAAGGTGAAAAGAAGGTCCATCAACTCTTCAAGGGGTGTCTAATCATCTTCGAGTACAATGTCCTCAAATCAAAGCTTAATGTGGCTCTGGGGTGCACTATTCAAAGTGTGGGCTTCTTGCCCATCTAATAGCCAATCTAACCATATCTGCAATATCTGAGCTCATATGTCCATCATCCAAGATCCAGGAGGTATGAGGTGTCCCAAGGTGTCTAGTCATCATATGGCCCAATGTTCTACATCGAATGTGCAACATATTGTGTATAGTGCACAACGTCCCTAGTATGATCATGAGAACATCCTCCAAGGGCTATGTCAAGTGCATCATGGTCAAACAAACTCTACATAATTGGGCAAGACCAACAATCACGATATATAAGAGTCATTGGAGTCATACAAAGTAAGCCATCACTTAATACAAAAGCCAAATAGGCAATGCACATTAGGTATCTTCTTCAAGCTTCACATTAGCTCAAGACTTTATGCAACTTGTCAAGTTTAGGTATGGGAGGACCATCAAAAGACCCTATTAGGTGTGTCAGTACCCATGTAGAGGGATATTTCCCAATAAAACCTATCAAAGTGCAAGTATGGTGAATGAAATGGTTGGGGTTACTTCATGGTGATGGAGTCATTAACATGCAAGGTATTGTGTTTGGTCCATCTCTATGAGTGCCTTTGTAAAGGGAGTGCTTGTTGCTTGAGATACCCTTTCCTCGATAGTGTGTGTATTCCAAACCCTTTTCTTGCCTTTTGATGTTCTTTTATTGCTTTGCAAGTCTCATTTTCAAGTTTCAAGCACTTTATTCTTTCTTTTATTTTCTTACTGGGATTAAGTACTTTTAATTGATATGCATTCGATGCATTAGGACTTGGGTGATCACCTCATAGTGAGGTGGTAGAGCTCAAGCTGACCTTTGGATTTTGGCGTGGTCAATATTATCCCGTCATTTCTTCTTTCTTTTATAACATTCTTTCTTTTTCTTATTCGTTTTTTCTAGCAATCAGATCATCCTCAACAATCTAGCCCTTCTCATAGGAGAATGAATCGCATGCCTTTTTGGTGTACATGTAAAAACCATTACTGAAGTTTAGTACACTATGAAATTCCCCAGGATGAAAAGTGTTAAGCATGGGGGGAGCGTTACATAGCCCCTATCAAAGCCTCCTAGTTGTACCCATGTTCCCCAAGAGTGAGAACACTGGACTAGGACACAAATGATGGCCACCAAGGTGAAACAAGGCAAAAAGCATAACTTCCAAGCTTATGATTCATTATCTGACTTCAACCCATGATCCTCACCTAAATGCCTAATGTATTAAATGTGACATTTATATGAACAATGACTAGTGTACCTCGCAATGCATTGGACCACCATCATTTGATGAACTATGTTGATTAGGTGTGATAAGTTGAGCTGAATGAGGGAGGTATCTGAGGGGCTGCAATTTGTGGAAAATACTAATCATCACCATCATCATCGAGATCACTGCCTTCATTGTGGGCCATGAGACATGATCTCCTCTAGTTGCCCCCTAGGTGAGAGGGGGTAATAGTCATGTAAGTTAATCTCCTAAGCACTCTAGACTAGTGATGTCTTCTAGGTAAATTGTTATAAACTTGTTGAAAGTGTAAGCCATGGGGAGTTATCGGGCCTTCCTCTACAATGAGGTCAAAACAAGTTGTCTAATTCAATGGATAAAATCATTAACACTAGAAGTGTGAAATTTCAAAATGGATAGAGTTATTAACATTAAAAGTGTGTTTTCAAAGAATGCAGAGTAAATAGTGGTATAACTCACTATCAAGCAAAATAGTTGAAGGAAATTTGAAAGAGTGTTGATTTGGGGTTATCCTAAGTAAAAGTCTAGTCATAATCTTCTGTCACGAAGAGTGTTCGTTCGACGCGAGCCTAGGTAAAACACTTGTCATGAAAAGTGTTGTTTCAAGGTTAACATAAATTAAACCCTTGCCCTGGAGTGTTGATAAAACCCTTGTCATGAAGAATGTTAATATGGGGTTTGCATAAACAAAACCTTTGTAATATTGCACATTATCCCAAAAATTTGGTGAAGTGATATGTGGAGCAATTGAATGACAATTCACAAAAATATGTTTTACTTCTTTATCAGAAGACAACCTTATACCTAGAGCTTCAACCTAGTAAACTGGCAATTGTTGAACCCGATTATCAAGGCAGTCATGTAGATGGTACAGTTCAAACAAATTGACGGTTTGGAAGGTGAAGCTGGTTTCACAACAACTTTTAAATTGTGCTCTAGAATATGAAGCTGAAGAAATAAGTAGCATTTTGTGGCCTCGTAAAGCAATAGTGGTGCAATTTTTTCAGCAATAGAATTTTTATATATATTGGAGCCCAAATTAAAAGGGAGTGTCAAATAATTTAGTGTTGAAATGGAGACTAGAAAATATCAACACACAATGGTAATGTTATTTAAAGTTATAAACCTCACCTCAGCCTTTAGAATTCATTGATAAAGTTCAATAATTTGCTGGAGCTCATTGTTCACAAGGGATGTAATGTATGAATCGTTCATGTAATGCCGCAAAAAGTATAGCATATGAATTGATATAACACAATTAGTATATGATCTTGACTGGCTCTGTATATATGAATAAAAGAGGCAGAGATAGACAATAGCTTGAACTTGTCGAACGTTAAGAATTTAGAATTTTAGAATTTACAAGCGTGATATTTATTCTCTCAATTCTCTGCACTAAATTTATATGTATACTTTGTTCTGTGGCTCAATTTCTCTCTCCGATGTTTGTTAATGTAAATGTATTTTCATTTAATTCAACAAATCGTTCCATCCATCCAAACCATCCATAACTATCTTATAGTGTGTCCTATCTTAGTGTTTCCTCTCTTCCTCGATGTAAATAGAGGCCATAGATGTAAATTAAGCTAATGAATTTTCATTTAATTCAACAAACCATTCCATCCATCCAAACCATCCATAACTATCTTACAGTATGTCATATCTTAGTGTTTCCTCTCTTCCTTGATGTAAATAGAGGCTATAGGTGTAAATTAAGATCATGTAAACAAATTAGCTAATGGACATAGTGATAAGAATCAGAAACAAAAGTACTCATCAAGTCTTACAAAGATAAGAGATCATTTGAACAATGTGCTCAAACTTCACATTGGATCATTTTTAAGCAGGTAATATAATCTATCGGCCACACTGAAATTAATTACATAAAACCTCAGATTATAGCAGAGGCCCTGAATTTTACATTATCATCATTAATCTTGTACATTACTATAATCAACTCATAGTCATGTACATAGTTTTCCATGTAAAACGAACTCCTTGGATATCACCTGCAACACTCTGTCTTTGCTTATAAAGCAATCTTCACATTATGCTTTGAACTTCCTGCCTATCGTTTGAAGCAAAAGAACTTAGAATTAGATATAGACATGTGTACTCTAGGATGGTTAAAGTTGTTCTAAGAGATGCATCAAAATGAGACAATTTACAATTTCTCTATTTGGATAATGAATCAAGAGTAGTCACACATGGGCCATGTGAAATGATCTTCTTTTCAAAAAATTAATGTATGTTGACAAAACTGAAAGGTGTTATGGATTAGTCAGTCATGGACATCAGCTCATCATCTTCATTTGTTTTGCTCTCTTTCTCTTGCTGCTGGGAATCACCATTTGTAATCTGTCCAATACCAACCTGTGGAGCAAACAACCACCTTGGTTACAAAACAATAGTCCCATAGAGCATGAAGGGGTCCTATCTTCTCAAAAACATTCATTAAAACTAAAAGAAGCAAATGCATTATGGCACATGCATTTTGTTTATTTCTAACAAAACTATAATATTTGCAAACAATCAATTTATCTTCGCTAGCATGCATTAAGTGTGTGTGTATGTATAAAAACGAATGATTGAAAACAAAATAGAAAGAGCAATAACTAATCAGATTTGAATTTTCAAAAAGATGACAATTAGGTCGAATCTATGGTGTGTATGCGTGTATATCTGTCTGTATATAAACCATACGGGTTCTGGAAACAACACCTTCAAAATTAGAAACAGGGAAATGTTACCCCATATTTATGTATGCCTGTGTATATAATTTTTAAATATTCACAAATTAAAAAATAAAACCTAAAAAAATGCATTAATTACTAATCCATTATTAATACATTTATGAATAGTTTAATAATACATCGGATACATCATTGAGATTAACATATCGCTGATAGATTACTATCCATTGAGATTAATGTGGTATATTTAACGAACCTGTACAGACAAATAGCTGTGAGAAATTAAAGTCCCACATAGTTGTAGGGAACTCTGGGTAGATAGTATTGATGTACAGACCTGTATGGATTCCTCACATATGTTCATTTGAAAATCTGAAAGGTGTATATCCTCAATAATTTATTCATTAAAAAACAATTTAACTTAATGGATCATGGGGCCCGCCCATTAAAAAGAAAATGGGAAACGGTATTTTCTGTATGGAAATGTACAGGAATGCCTGGAAAATGTTTCCATAACATCTCCATCTGAAAACGTTTCCTGTAAGAAAACAAGAAAATCCAAAATTTTGATTGCATTGTATACATATACAAGTGTGTGCATATGTAAATGTTGAAGCATACACAAGTACATTATAATAAAAGATAATTTTATTAATATCCAATTAATGACAACAATAGTAGGTCAATGGGACTCACAGATACATCCAACGTAAGTACAAGAGATTCGGGAGTGTGCAAGCATCTCCAGTTGCTAGTCTATCAAACACTAAAAAGCAGAAAAAGGTCAAAGCAAAAGCACCAAGTATATAGCTAATGGGTGTTCAAAGTAACTGTAGAGACAAAACCATGCAAGTAGAAAGAGCAAATATCAAGATGCGCTGAATCTAAAGGCCGAGGCCAGGTGAGAGGGTGAAGAGGGGAAGAGAAGAAGGTTCCTCCATCGCATCAATCACCATGAAGGGTCAATGCACTCCCTGATAATATAATTTGGAGAAGCTTGGGGCAGAGAGGGCCTCGTTGTGTAATCCTAGGAGGAACCTGGATCAAAGAGGTCCCTCACTCCTACCATCCAAGGCCGAGGGGAAGAATCTCAGAATGGAAGGTTCATTGATCGATCAGACCTGGGGAATAATACTCTGTGCAAAGTGAGTTCAGTGCTGGGACCTCCTGAAGCCGGTTTGTCCATCAATGTAGTGGTATTTGACCTGGATTCTAGAACAGGAGCTCCTCAGAAGTCTCGTGATAGGTTGACTCGCCAAGGGTGGCGATAAAGAGGAGAGTCGAGATCTCACGAATCTGATATCTAAAGTGGTGTGGGTCTCTTCCAGTGGTTTGTTTTCCCCAAGAGGGCATAACAATAAGGAAGAAAGAGTTGATCCTCCCAATGGACTTCAACCAGGAAGGTCCATGTAGGTACAGTGACCTATGTCTAAAAACCTCCCTCATGAAAAAATCTAGGCATCTTATGTCTGGATAATTAAAGAATGTGGAGAGGGATCCTCATAAATCCCATTATAGGCAGTAAAACCTCCCTCTGATATCATAGTAAGTGGGATATCTAAAAATGAGGTGCTCCTCTATCTCAGCGTCCTACAAGTGACCTAAATTACAAGTTCTATCATGGTGCAAGATGTGCGAATTTGTCTCAACCCAGTGTTGATGGGAGACAACCCTGCACTGACCAAGAGGGATCCTAAGGCCGTACATCCACTGTCAATGCATGCACATAAGTTTGACAATAAGGCCATCTCTCAACTGACTGAAATGCTCAAAATAAAAGGCTATCTCTCAACTACATGAAATGCTCAAAATAAAAGGCCCTAAGAAAAGACCCTTATCACCCTCTTAGAGTAATACTATGGGCTTATCACCCTCAACCAAGTAAAGACCCTTTACCAAAGATTCGCTAACTTTACCACCTCTACTCCTTCCTAGAAGCTATCTTGATACACTAGTCTAGAACTAGCTTGTGCTTCCTATTTCTTGTTAATCATATAGTCCACTAATATTAAGCAAACATCCTCTTCACCTTCAACATACAAAAAAGGAGAGACTAAAGAGAAACAACATGGGTGGCAAAATGTGTGATGGTAAGATGCACCAACTCCCTGTTCCCTGTAAATCTCCACATTAAGCTAAGAACAAATGCATGATTATATATGAATTTTGTGATTGCCGAATCAATCACATCATTGATATAGTAAAATTTTCCCACATCCCAAAGAATCAATTTGATGCAATGGGCAGTGCATGGAGTCCAATAGAATGTGGGGTGCCTCTCTATTAACATCATGCCAACTACCACAACTAAAATATTATCTGTTATGACTTGCACAACATGCTGCATGCCCATCTCTTGGACTAAGTCATCCAACAATTCACATAACACTATCACATCTTTGATATGTGGAGATGCATCAACGAATTTAATAAGCATTGTTCTCCAATACAAGTAACCAAGAAATTGTAACAACCCTGGTTAAATAGTTGCATAGGGTTTATTAAGTATAGTTAATTAAATAATTAATTGTCTTAATGTGTATTAGTTAAGTAATGATTAACTATTAATAATATTAATTAATTATTGTTTAATATATGTCGATTAATTAATTAATTGATTACTTAACACATTTAATGATTTGGGTAAAGAATTAAAGGCTTAATAACTTTAATTTAATTATTATGAAACTTTACGTATGACAGGGGATAGGGTGTTGAATGGAGGGACAAGGTAGTAAATGGAGGGATAAGGTGGGTAGCATTAAATGAAGGAGGAGGCGGTGAATGAGGGAGATATGACTGGGCTGAGGCCTTCGGGAGTGATTATGAAAATTTGGGGGAGGAACATTATTGGAGAAAAAGGATTGTATTTTCTGGGGGGATATTTTCTGGTTTGGAGTTTGGGTGAACGGTTGCAGGGGGCACCTGGTTGCTGGGAGTTTTGGGCTCGGGGGCTAGGAATCCTCACGGAATCCTGGAGCTAGGGAGCCGGACAGGCTCTGTTCCTAGCTGGCAGGGAGGAAAATTCGGTTTTGGGCACAATTTCAGCTTGGACACAGTCTCTGCTTGGGCTTGGACAAACAGAGTTGGGAAACAAATCACAGGTATTTTTGTTTTTCTTTATCATGGCATCTCATTACTGTATGATGATTCAATATGTTATTTATGTTGTGTACATTATTCAATATATCATTTATATCATGCTGCCCATTTGGGAATTTTGTTGAGCCTTAAACTGTAAACTGTTATTTTGATGATGTTATTTTTCTGAATATAGAACCGTAAAAGAAATTATAGTAGAAATGTTATGTTTAAATTTATGAAATTCTAGGTTCTATTAGTGAAGACCTGACATATGGTATCAAAGCCCTGGTTTAAAAACTTGGACCAGAGCCTACCCACCTACCCAATTTAGGAATGGAACTATTCCCACCCAGAAATTTAAACAAATTTTGCTCCTGGAACCAAGTAGGTTGGAAACCATGACAAGGTAGCATACATAATAGTAAACAATCTGGAAATAGGCTTTGATAAACCAGATTAAAATCCTGAAGATATGTTGACAAGCCAGTAAAAAGCTCTGTAATGTGCAATTAAACAATAGGAAGAATAGAATCCCACCTGAACTAAGAGGCATGCTAAACAGGAAGCTCTCAACTCAGTCAAAAGAAACCTACTATCTCTATAGGAGGTTTCCGGTATATAAGAATATTACCAAAGACATAAAATTTAATATCTTACCATGTTAAAAAGTACAGTTAAAAGTAAATGGATCCCTTTAATCTCTCATCCTGGATAAACCAACCAATAAAATATAGAAGTTCAAACACTATGTGCAAAATATTAAACATGCTTGATTAAATAAGCCAACCGTGATTCCAAAAACAGTACCATATAGTCAGCATACTGAAACAATGTGTGAACTCCCTGAACATAGTCAGCAACTGCATCTTCACTTGTTTTGTTCTTGCCAATGTTAACTCCAAGAATGCCAGGACCTGCTTTTCCTCCAAGTTTATGCTGCACTACTTTGTTGTTTAGTTAGGGAAGTTGCGCACTAATAGCTACGCCAATCTATAAGGACGTGGCTCTCTTCAGAACTGCGCATTAACCTGGCTCTCACACTATGGACGTGGCTCTCAAATCGGCCACTCCGTCCATATCAATGAACAAGAAGCTAGATCAGAGAGAATTATTTTGATAATCCCATACCTATAAACACATAAGCTCTAAAGATCTCCTATTGATGCGACTCAACCGAAGTATAAGACTGAGGATAAATCCAAAGACAAAGGGTTCCGGTGCACCCACTTGTCGAACCCATTATCATCTGCTCCTTTAATACATGAAAATTAATACAGTGAGAGATATAGGTCGAACTGCCAAAAGCACCAGCTTGGAACTAGCGGTCCATATTCGCCCAGACTGATAGAAGAAACAACTCTCGAGACTCACTGACTATTCTCACTTACTACTCCTGGGTCACTCGGCTTCTGTGATGGTAAAGAGGTTGTTTCTGTGGGAGAGCGAATAACGGGGATTCCATCTACAAGGTTTTAATGAGAGACTGAAGAAAGAGAGATGAATGGAACACCTGATAGTTGGGAGGAATGTCTGAGGTCTGCACGCAATTGGTGATTTACGAAAAAAGATAAATGTTCTTTTATGTGTGCATATATGATGATTAACGTGTGTATGTTTATATTAATTATGTTATTGAAATGTACATAATTGTATGCATGTTTTTAAAAATTGTTAGGACTGCATAATTGTATTCATATGCATGGCATATTGTTAATTAAAATGGTATCAGGGAAGAAACTTTTTGTGTGGCGTGGCCTAGCTTGAGGTTGGGGACATTATATTGTGGTATCAGAGCCACAAGTTCAATACTGAGCCTGCATGGGGCCATTTGTCAGCATGCAGAAGCAAGATTTTTAAAAATTAAATCTCAAAGGATGTCTACAACATGTTTGTCAAAATTACTCCCATGAAATTGGGGAAAATTCATGAGGAATTTGAGGGAATTGAGCCCAGGAATTGAAAATTCCAATTTTTAACCTTTGTTTGGGGATTTCCAAGCATGTAATTGGTCCAATTTTGGAGTTATAGTGCAGCCATGGAGAAATTAGGTGAAAATCCCAATTAATGAGCTAATTAAAGTGGAATTTGTGCCCAAAAATGTTAACCAGTTGTACGTGGAGGAAATCGATTGGTTGTAGGGCCGGAATTGGCCTCAGATGAGCTTAATTTCAGAGTTTCATGGCAACTCGGGTAGAAATTTCAAAATTATGAAATTATGGGAAAATTTTGAAATTTGGGAAAATTTAGTTATTTTTCCATACATGACGTGGCACTGACGTGACAGAGGTGACGTGGACTGCCACGGTGGTAGGTGCACAATGGTAGTTGGTGGCACGGTGGTAGGGTCTACTGTTTGCATGGCGGGCCCAACAAGTGACGTGGGAGCCACATGCACAAGGTGGTATAGCCAATATCATAAATCACTGTCGCATGGGAGGCGAAGCGGTTTTGGTTGGGGACCCTTTACCATGCAACACCATTAAGATTGTGCCATGTAGCAAGCGGTTTGGAATGTCGTGACCCAAAGGGTGTGTTAAACCTCACACACTTTTGTGGTGCGACATGGCCTCTCCACCGTAGATCTCGTCCAATCTCCACCATTGGATCAAGGAGATGTGCAAGTTCACGCACACCAAGGAAAAGGTGCGAGATGGGACCCACCATCCCGGCAACCAATGAAGGGGCGCCACGTGGAAGTTTGACAATCAAAGTTGGACCCTTGTCCCATCCGGATTAGAGATGTGCCAACTGGGAAGGTGTAGCCTGTAAAAAAATCAATATTTTATTGAATTTTAAGGCCCGCGTAAGGGAAAAAATAGATAAAGGAGAGAAGAAAGCAGTAAGGAAGCTTGACAAGACGGACTTAGGCAGGCCAAGGGGCTGACATGGCATCATCATAGGATGTCAGGTAGACCCAGAACACTAGATCAACTGCCAAGCCAATAGAAATTTTGCAGGTCATAATCTTGCAGAGCATTTTTAAAGGCTTAAACAACGTTTTTAGGCAATCAAAAATCACGAGAACAAAGTGTACCAAGGTACACTATGTTTCTGCAGCCCAAATAAAAGAGCTCGAGGAGAGCTTTCCAACAAGCTAATCTGTTTGCAAAACAGGGCTTGTATGAGAAAGTTACAGTGGAAACAGTGCAAGGTAATTTTCCAGTACCAATTGACTTCCAAAGGCCATAAATCCCTTCTCAAAAGTCAATTTTGGGCACAGGAGCAATCTATGGAAAGCTCTTGAACCATGGAAAACATCTATGGAGTTAGATTGGGAATCTGGTTACCTAAAAGTGTACAGGATGAGAGAGAAGAATCTCGTAGCATTCAGTGCTAAAAAGGGAAACCGATCAAAACTTCAACAGGTTGTAACTAGCAATCTGGATGTTGGATGAGGGTGAAACTTGGTCAGATTGCTTGAAATGCAAGCATGAAGAAACCCAATTGAGCTTCTACCAAAATCCCAAAGGAGATGGTGTAGGGATGCAAGAATAGGGCTAAAATTGCACTAGAATGAAATACTGTACAAAAGGAGTAAATGGGTAATGTTCAAATGGCTATAACTTGTTGCTCAGAACTCATAATTGTGCAAGAAGATAGTCATTGGAAGTTCTTAGATAGAGGAATCCAAATATGCACCCATAATTGTGAATTGAGAAGCAAAATTCACAAGCAATTAGAAAGAAGAATTATGGTGCACTTAAGGGGTAGAACTATGCATAGCTTTTATAGATTTGTTGAATTATTTAGTCTAACAAATCCTATTGCATGCACATTTTGCAGAACTAAGGGCACAAGTAGAACAAAGTAGAATTCAGTAGAGAGATCAGAGAGATGGAAGATGCACAGAGAATCTACAGCTATGAAGATGAAGTCAGAGGGTTGTATGTGAGCATGGGTAGTGCAGGGACTGAATCAAATGTGCATGGAGAAGGCAAGGAGGAGAGCATAAATTTGCTAGAGACTATAAAGAGTCTGCAAAGAGATGTGATGAGATATAACGTTGATAATGAGAGGCTTATGAAAGCCCAGGAGCAACAGAATGGATTCAACATCAAGCTATTGCAAAGCTTCAACGAAATAGAGAAGAAGGTGGATAAGGAGACAGACTCAAGTAAATCAAAAGATCATAGATCTCATGCCAAAAAGGAAGAGTCTAGAAGTGTTGGTAGACATAATAATCACTCACCAAGGCACTTAGGTAGAAGAGCACACAATAGTCCAAGTTTATCTCCTGTTAGAAAGCATAGGAGGAGTTCTAGAGTGGATGAACTACAAGGGGAGAAGAGGAAGATCAAACCTCCTACCTTTGATGGTGAGCACAGGAAAGATGAGGATGCAGAGACTTGGTTGTTGGGAATGAGGAAGTACTTTCAATTGTACAATTACTCCTCACAAGCAGAAGGTAGAATTGTAATTTACCAATTGAAGGGAAAAGCATCAATGTGGTGGGACCAATTCGTGCAAGTAAAGCATATTGATGAGAAGAAGATTACTTGGAGGGAGTTCAAAAAGTATTTTCAAAAGAAATACTTGTCCAAGCATTATTATGATAGGAATGGAAGATGAAGGAGTTCTTTGAACTCAAGCTTGGAAGCATGACCATGGATGAGTATGAGAGAAGATTCTTAGAGCTACTAAGGTATTTTGACTTCAATAAGGATGAACAAGTCAAGATTCAAAGGTTCTTAAGTGGGATATCTTCAATATTCAATGATAAGATACAATATGATGATCCCAAGACATTAGAGGAAGAAATAAGGAGAGCTAAATGCCTTTATGATCAACATAGAGGAAGCCCAAATTTTCAAAAGGCTTGGGAAGACAAGAAGAAAGGTAAGATGGAGCAAAGGAAGAAAGGATACAAACCAGCATTCTTCATAAACAGTTCTCAAGGGCAATGAGCCTAGAATGACAGAGTCATTGGGGAAAAGGCCAAGGCAGCAACCTATTAAATGTTGGGGTTGTGAGGGAGATCACATGTACAGAGATTGCCCTCATAGAGGTGACAGAGTGAAGACTATTCACAATGTACAGCAGGCTCGTAGAGTTGAGGACATGGGAAGAAGCATGTCAAGGATCTATGCAGCGTTGGACAACAAGCAAGTTGAATTTCAGTCTCATATGATTGAAGTGGAAGGTAAGATCAATGATCAACCTATAGCTATTTTAATTGATTCAGGAGCTAGCCATAGTTACATTGATCCTAATATTGTTGAGAGATTTCATTTGCAAAGAAGCAAGCTTGAGAAATCTTGGCTAGTTCAGTTAGCTACAATAGCTAAAAGAGTAATCAAAGAGATGGTTAAGGATTGTCCAATGGACATGAATGGACTGAGTACAAAGGAAGATTTGAATATCGTATATTTGGGTTCATATGATTTCCTAATTGGTATGGATTGGTTGGATATGCATCATGATGTCTTAGATTGCTACAACAAGGCCTTCACTTGTTTGGATGAAGAAGGAAACTTGAGAACAGTTTAAGGTATTCCAAGGGCAGTATCTATCAGAGAGATTTCAGCCTTGTCGTTGAAAAGAAGCTTCATAAAAGGATGTCAAATGTATGCAACACAGATGGAGGAGGAAGCTAAGTATAGAGTGCCAAGTATTTAAGATCATTCAGTGTTGAAAGAATTTGAAGATGTATTTAGAGAGATATCGGGATTGCCACCCAAATGAGATATGGATTTCTCCATTAATCTGATGCCTGGAGTTGCACCAATGACCAAGACTCCTTATAGGATGTGCACACCAGAGCTGAAAGAATTGCAAATGCAACTTGAAGAGCATTTGAAGAAGGGGTATATACGCCCAATTGTGTCACCTTGGGGTGCCCCAGTGTTATTTGTGAAGAATAAGGATGGAACCTTGAGGTTGTGCGTTGATTTTAGGCAGCTGAACAAGGTGACTCTGAAGAACAAATATCCTTTGCCAAGGATAGATGAACTTTTTGATCAGTTGAAAGATGCAAAGATATTCTTCAAGATTGAACTTAGGTCAGGCTATCATCAGGTGAGGATTAAAGAATAAGATATTAGCAAGATAACTTTTAGAATAAGGTATGGCCATTATAAGTTCACAATGGTGCCATTTGGGTTGTCAAATGCACAAGTTGTATTCATGTGTTTGATTAATAGAATTTTCAGAAATTACTTGGATAAGTTTGTCATTGTCTTATTGGATGACATACTTATCTACTCTAAGTTTGAAGAAGAGCATGAGCAACACTTGAGGATGGTGCTACAAGTATTAACGGAGCATCAATTGTATGCAAAGTTGAGCAAGTGCTCATTTTAACAAAGGTAGATAGACTATTTGGGCCATATCATTTCAAAGGAGGGGATAGCAGTGGATCCTAAGAAGATAAAAGCCATTGAAGGATGGCCAACACCAAAGAATGTCTCAGAGGTGAGATCATTCATGGAACTTGCAGGTTATTAGATTAGATTCATTGAAGGCTTTTCAAAGATTGCACATCCAATCACTTCTTTGCAAAAGAAGGGCATGAAGTTCGAGTGAAATTTTGAATGCGAAGAAAGATTTCAACATTTGAAGAAATTATTGACAAGTGCAACAACCTTGAAGATTGTTGATCCAAATGGAGACTTTATTGTGTGCATTGATGCTTGCAAGGAAGGGCTTGGAGAAGTCCTTAGCCAAAATGAACATGTGATATGTTATGAATCAAGGAAGTTGAAAGAGTACGAGAGACACTATGCCACTCATGATTTAGAATTAGCAGCCATAGTTCATGTCTTGAAGATGTGAAGACATTATCTTATGGGAAAAAGATTTGAGCTGAGGAAAAACCATAGTGGTCTGAAATATTTGTTTGAACTTTGGACAGACAACTTTGAATGCCAGACAAATCAGATGGTTGGAATTTCCCAGTCAGTATGACTTTGATATAAAGCATATCAAAGGAAAGGAGAACAAGGTGGTTGATGCACTCAGCAGGAGCGTGCATGAGATGCATGCTACAACCATTAGCATGTACAAATTTGATTTAAAAGACAGAATTTTGGAAGCTGCAAAACCAGACCAACATTATTTGGAAACAAAAGAAAAATTACAACAAGATAATTTTCAGCAAAAAATTAAAGATTATGAGTTGAAAGAGGATGTGATCCTCGTGTACAGGGACAAAGTATATGTGCCAAAATCTCAGGAGTTGAAGAATACGGTGTTGAGAGAAATGCATAATGTGGATTATGTCGGGCACCCAGGTTACCAGAAAACAACTGCAGTTGTAAAGAGTCAATATTTTTGGCCAGGTGTGAAGAAAAAGGTGGTTGATTATATAGCTAGATGTCTAGAATGTCAAAAGGTAAAGACTGAGCACAGACATACAGTTGATTTGCTATAGCAATTGCCCATTCCACAGTGGAAATGGGAAGTGGTGACAATTGATTTTATCACCAAGCTACCCAGAACAGTGAAGCAGCATGATTCCGTCATGGTGGTGGTGGATAAGCCAACTAAAGTTGCTCATTTTATTCCAGTGAAGCTAACTCACAAGGCAGCTGACATTGCATAGATTTAAATGAGAGAAATTGTCAGGCTACATGGTCTGCCCAAGACAATTGTTTCTGACAGAGATCCCAAGTTTACATCAAATTTTTGGAAGGGATTATTTAAAGGATATGAGACAAATCTGAATTTTAGCACAACATATCACCCAGAATCAGAGATGGGAAAACAGAAAGGGTCAATCAGGTGATTGAGGATATGCTAAGGATGTATGTGATGGATAAACCAACAAAGTGGGAAGACTATCTACATTTAATTGAGTTTGTTTATAATAATGGGTATCGGGCATCTTTAAAGATGAGCCCATTTGAAGCATTATATGGCAAAAAGTGCAACACACCAATGAGTTGGCACAACCCAGCAGACAGAGCAATGGTTGGGCCAGAGTTACTCAGAGAAATGGAAGAGCAGATGGTGAAAATAAAGAAGAATTTAAAGGTGGCAAAAAGTTATAAAGACAAAGGAAAAATGCACAAAGAATTTAAAGTGGGCGAGCATGTCTTCTTAAAAGTGAAAGCCAAAAAAAGTTCACTTAAATTGGGGAGTTGCCCAAAACTGGCAACAAGATATTGTGGACCATTTGAAATCCTGGAAATGATTGGTCATGTTGCATACATGCTTGCATTGTCTGCATCCATGTGCATACATAATGTGTTTCATGTGTCTTTACTTATAAAGTATGTGCCTAATGCTAATCATGTAATTGATTGGAATGTGATTCAGGTGGAGCAAGAGGCCAACTTCCGAATTCAGCTTGTGTGCACATTGGATAGGAAAGTCAAGTTGCATCGGCATTGAGCAATATGGTTGGTAAAGGTCCAATGGACCTGTTACGGTCCTGAAGATGCAACGTGGGAGCACGAGGATGCCATGTGGGAGGAGTACCCGCATCTTTTTGAAAAATTTTGAAGATTTTGCTTGTACATGTGTATATAATGCACTGAGGACAGTGCATAAATAAGGGGGAGGGGAATGTAATACCCCTAGGTCGAACCCCAATTGTAAATGTACATATGCTTTTTAAGTTGGTGAGCTAGGATGTTTTGGGCCAGAGTGCCTCTGTGTATATGTTTTGAGGCCAAAGGGCCTGTGTGATTTGGGCCAGGGAGCCTATGAGTTGAAAGGCTAGTGAGCCTAACAATTGTGATATGTAATCACACTTGATGATATTAATAAAATACATCAATGTTCCAAACCAAGCCAGATGAAAGAGTATGGGGGCTAGGACTCCATGAGAGGGAAAGGGGGCTAAGGGCTTGAGAAATTGGGCTAAGTCAAGAGGGCTTAAGCCAAGGGAATATTATAATATTATTCCTAAAGTTAAAAGTCATATGATATTATTTTTATCCTAAGTTCCTAAAGGTTGGGAATGAATCACCAAATTGAGTCAAAGGAAGTTCATAAGGTGACAAGTGTCAAGTTAAGAGCATGCAAATATATTGTTGGGAATTAGTGTAATTCTCGTTCATTCTTGCCATTCATTCCATCATTCAATCAATCATCCATCAGTTGTACCTTGCCTAGAGTGTGTAAGCTATGATTATCTAGTAAATCCTTGGTGGTTTGGATTGAAGAAGCAAGTTGTCAGGCTTGAGGAGCAATTTCTCTAGGTGAGAGAATTGTTGGGATAGGTTTCCCCGTGTGTTAGGCTAGTGGGTGTTGAACTCTTGAGAAACCTTGTGTGCCAGGTGATATAGAGCTCTGAGACTTTCTGGTCGGCCTGTTGTTGAAGCCCTAGAAGGGAAGTCGGACAATCGAAGGACTGTTGAGTAGAGAAGGGGAACACTTCCTAGGGTGCGACAAGCTATGGGAAATGAGAGGTTATGCGCTGGGGACTGTTGTTGGAGTTGGCACATGTGCCTGTCCTTTGTTGAGTTGTTTGTCAGACCTTAGTTGGCTTACGAGCCTTTTCCCTTGTGGATTCATAGCCCCATCTCGGGGGTGACCTGTTGCTGAGAGTATATGAACATCAAAGTCTATGGCTAGGAGGAACGTCTGGGGTCTGAACGCGGTTGGTGATTTACAACAAAAGACAAGTGTTCTTTTATGTGTGCTTATATGTTGATTAATGTGTGTATGTTTATATTAATTATGTTGTTGAAATGTACATAATTGTATGCATGATTTATAAAAATTGTTAGGATTGGATAATTGTATTCATATGCAGGGCATATTGTTAATTAAAATGGTATCAGAGAAGAAAGTTTTTGTGTGGCGTGGCCCAGGTTGGGGTTGGGGACATTACATATATAAATAAAGCATAGTTCATACTAACCAGTGTTACACTTATCGCGATATTATCGGATTTATCGCAATCTTATCGCTAAACCCCATCTGGTCGATAAAGTCAACACCAATTATTGCGATAATTTCCTAAATTGAAATTATCGCGATAATTAGCCGATATTATCGCGAGTCGAGCCAAATTATCGACCTGTTGGGTTTTCGCGCGGATTTTGACTTATAAAACCAGTTTTGGGGTTATTTTTCCTCATTTTGCAAATGTTGCTTGTAGGGTTTGAGCTCTAATTGTGTTGTAACCATTTTCCTTCAAGCAAACAAGGAAAAATCCATTGTTTTTGGTGCCATCAAGTAAGCATTTTTGGAGTGGGGATCTACTCCAATCTACCATATCCATTCAACCAGGTATGTAAACAAAATTATGCCCTCATTTTCTTTGTTTTTCAAGATTTAGTATAGGCTTTGCATGTCCATTAGATATAACTTGTTTTGCCCCTTTTTAATGGAGGATTTAACAGTTATGTAGGTATGGTAGTTTAATTGTAGCATTTTTGAAGTTTTTTTGTGGATTTAGATTCTAAATTTCCCCCATTTTTTTGTGCCATAGGTTTACAAATTTAATCAGTGATGCACACATTTCAAAATGCCAAAACAGAATGAGGTTGAATTGCAAGTTCTGTGGTATGGAAATGTTTGGTGGCATCAATCGCTTGAAATACCACCTTGCCAAAATCCCAGGGAATGAAGTGGAGATTTGCAAAGCATCTTCCCCAGAAATTGTCCACATTGCTAATCAATCCATTTTTGAAATGAATAAGAAGAGATATCAAAGGGAAGAAACAAGGCTTGAGCTTGCAAAAAGATATGGAAGCACCTCAAGAGTGTGGGAAAGCCAATCCTCAGGCTCACATTCCACAATGCCTGGCCCCTCAGCATTCTCACCTTTCTTTGTGTCGAGGTTAGTGCCTAGGGGGAAACCTTTTATTCGGTCGATGGTGAAAAAAAAGGAGGAAGCCGACAAGATTGTTGCTAGATGTTTTCTATGGAGTGACATACCATTCAACATTGCCAAGAACAACCCATTCTACCACTCCATGTTTGAAGTTGTTGCTACTATTGGTCCAGGATACAAGGGACCTTCTTTTAATGACTTGAGAGGGCCTCTCCTTCAAGGGGAAAAGACCGATTGCACAGAGAGATTGGGCGAGCTGAGGGAATCATGAGAGATCACAGGATGCACCGTTATGTCAGACGGTTGGATAGATGGGAAGGGCAGGTCCATTCTCAATTTCTTGGTTAATTGTCCCAGGGGGGCAATGTTTATCAAATCTATTGATGCATCTGCATATGTTTATGTGAGTTGTTGGATAACTTCATCTGGGAGATAGGCCCGCAGTATGTTGTCTGAGTCATTATGGACAATGCTACTAATTATGTTGTTGTTGGCAAGTTGCTCATGGAGAGGTATCGAACCTTATATTGGACTCCTTGTGTTTCCCATTGCATTGATTTGATGCTAGAGGATATGGGAAAAATTCCTTGGATCAAGGAAATTGTTGAGTCAGCTAGGCATGTTACAAAATATATATATAATCATACATATGTTCTTACAGTCATGAGACAATTCATAGGGAACAAGAGTCAGTATGTCCTGCTATCACGCGTTTTGCGACAAGCTCCATTGCTCTTTAGTCTCTCCACAATTCTATGTTGGAGTTGCAGAGAATGTTTCTTTCGAATGAGTGGAATGCTTGTGTCTATAGCACTAAAGTGGATGGGCAAGCCATAGCCCAACTTCTGAGACATGATCAGAGTTTTTGGATGGGAGTGCAAGAGTTGTGTGCTATCAGTGAACCTTTGGTAAGGTTCTTCGCTTGGTTGATGGTGAGAAGCCCGCAATGGGATACTTGTATGAGGCCATGGATAGAACCAAGGAAGCTATCCATCAATACTATGAGGACAAGGGGGAAGAGTGATTCACTAAACGAGCCGAGATATGGAGTGTGATGGATGAGCGATGGAACAACACTCTCCATCGTTCGATTCATGCAGTAGGGCTCTACCTCAACCCCACATACTCTTATGCATGTGGATTTAGGTTTGATGCAGAGGTTATGGATGGATTTTTCCAATGTGTTCAGAGGATGGTGTTGACTCCTGCTGAACGCTCGGAGATTTCCAAACAAATTCAGATATATAAGTCAGCTAGGACATTTGGGTATGAGAGGTCCCATTCAAAATTCAGCAGACTTAACGGTTTTCAGGATTTCAAGATTGGCAAGATTACAACGTTTCCACTAGATTCTATCATTTATGAGGGTATGGAATTGGCACTTACTCAAGACCACCAAGCCCTCTATGTACCCCAATGTTGGTGGTGTTGATTGTTAAACTCCTTTGTCATGGCCTTAGCAAAAATGTACCCATCACTCAAACCAAAATCATTGATTAGGCATGTTAAGATTTTTCTACCCTATTTTAAGGCTAGGATTAGGTAGTTTCATCAATATTGGGTGGTGTCGATTGATGTCCATAGAGGATCGAGGTAGAAGCAAAGGCTAGACAAGAGGCAAAGGATGAAGGATGATACTAATGATGTGGATCCCAATATAAGCGATGGTGAAACATTGCATGTTATTCATGTTTGTCATTTGAAAGTTCTTGCTTGTTTATTCAAAATTCTTTCTTTCAAAGTTTCAATATAATCATTAATATACTATAAATGGCATTTCGAACTTCAAAATAATGTAGTTTTCATCTACAAGCACAAATATGCATGTTTTCATAATTTTGTAGATAATTTGTCGTTTTGCATGTTTTTGTTGAATATAAACGTAATATATATATATAGACGCTCCCAGGACGCTCCGCTCCTAGGGATTTTTGGAAAATGACACTCCCGACACTCCCGCTCTCTAAAATGCTCCCGCTCCGTGCAACATTGGTCCCAGAGTTGCAAAAACTTGTCATTCGGGTGTTGAGTCAAACTTGCAGCTCTTCAAGGTGTGAGCGCAATTGGAGTGTCTTTGAAAAGATACACTCCAAGAAGCGCAACACGATAGAAATGTTCAAATTAAAATTTTAATTTTTTATGATCTCAATAATTTTAATTTATGCCCATGGGACATCATGATTCATCCTCTAATTACAAACTGTCCCTCATACAGGTTAGATGTCCACCACCTCAATGACATGGTCTACGTCTACTACAATTTCAGGTTGTGGGTGAAGCAGATAAACAAAGTACCCGACGTTGATGTCATTGTATTGGATTCGATTGACACCACGAGTCCATGGAGAGTGGAGACCGAGGAGCTTGTCATGGAGGAGGCACCTGAGTGGTTGGAGCATGATGTTGATGAGTTGGAGGGGGAGGAGGTACCAAAGCTAGAGAATCTTCCACTTATAGGAAAGACGGATTTGGAGCAGCAAGAGGACATTAAGAGTTTTCCCGAGCCAGTGCACGACCTCCACAGAGTCAGGAGATTGCCAATTAGGGGAAGAGGTGGAAGACATCCCACTACATCTTCCACCTTAGACTCCTTATCCCCAGGAGTTGCACCTACCACCTCAGGATCAACCTCAACATGTCCACCCACAGCTTCTAGAGGAAAAGCACCAACGATGACCTTTTCCCGTAAAAGGGGTAGAGGGAATCGTTGATATCTTAGTGCATCATGATTAGCCTTGTAAGCTTGTAATATCTAGATGCCTCATGATAATCATCTCATGAGATACATTTATTTTTGTTTTGATGTGATTTTGTATTATCTTATTAGGAATTATGACTCAGGAATCGGGACAAATATCATATTTCAGTATCATTGTTTGATGTACCACTTGTTTGATGTATCATTATTTTCATATTTATGTGACAATGTGTTTGTTTGATGTTGATGTTGCTTTAGAAGTTTAAAAAGTTGAAAAAAAATGATTACTTTGTATTTTTTTAAGTTTCTCAATAATTTCCAATAATTTCCCCAATATTACCGATAATTTCAATTTTGGACCCCTGGAAATAAATTCCCGATAACTATAAGTGTAACATTGATACTAACACCCAGACCCAACCCCACTATTGAATAATTTGGTGTGTTGCTTAATTTCAATTTTGGAGCCCCGGCGATAAATTCCCGATAACAATAAATCTAAAATTGATACTAACACCCAAACCCAACCCCACTATTGAATAATTTGGTGTGTGGCTAAGCGGGAGTGTCAAGAATATCAATACAATAATTAATGTTGATTGGACTTGTCATAAGTCTTAAATATTAGAAGGCCATTAATTAATTGTTGTTGGTCAGATATGAGTGTACAAGTAGCACATAAGGGGCATAACGTATGGATGAGTTATGAAATGCATCTGAGTCATGTATGAGTCATGCACCAAAAGATGTAATGCACGAATTGATGTGATGAGTATGCAATGTATGATTTTGATTGATAATAAATGTATGGATGAAGGTGGACATTGAATGTAGAGTTTGTGGTTGCAGAGTTAGCCAATATTTATTAGTACAATCTTTATATTCTCCAATCTCTTCCTTGCTAGTTATCTTTGTATGTCTATCATGTAGATCATTTTCTCTTCTTACATATTGATCCTGAAATGTTTGTTAATAAATGTTCAAGTATTCTCACTTTATTCTCATTTATTCCAACTGTTGATGTTTTGGTAGCTGCGGGAGGTATTAACCTCCACATGTAACCTATAACTTAGACTAGAATATTCTGGAAGCAAGTGAACCATTAAACAGATGTGTGGACACTGGAAACCCTAGAAGACAAGTCGGCCTAGCAGAATAAATAATATTAGAATATTATCTTCCAGAATTACAAGTCGACTCCACAAGAAAAAAATAAACAAAAATATAATTACCAGAAAGTCAGGTCAACCCAGCCAGAAAATTCATTGGACAAATTAATATAAATAGAGGATGTTTTAGCTCATTTGGATACCCAATCAGAGCGCAAGTCTTCTGGAGAGCTGCAATTGCAGCTGCAAGGAGGAATAAGGGCGTATGGTCATCTCTTGGTCTTGGTCTCTCTCTAGCGCTATCAAGTAATTCTCTTGGTGATATTCTTGCTAAGTATGGCGCAAGGTTGAGAGAGTAGTGCACCTGCAGTTGTTGCAGTTGTGTATGGCACTTATTCTATGGATATGGAGACCCTCTCTCTTGTGCGCTACCATTGGAGAACGAGCGCTCTACTTGTCTTGAGTTGTTGCTACAGTTAGCAGCTAGGGTTTTTCTTTTGGTTCTAGAGTAGGCTTGCCAGAATTATTCTAAGTAAAGGTTAGTGTGCTCAGGGGTGGCATATGTGAATGCATATGGTTGGGTGAAAATGATGTGACATTGTCTATGGTTAAATGAGCATACCAAAATTTTAACATGGTATCAAAGTTGGTTTCCTTTGTAACAGTCTAACCGCTGGAAGGAAGATCCTCAGTTTCCCCCATTGTCAAGCTCATTGAGCACTTACTGAACTCACAAAGAAGGTCGCCTAAGTAGGGAGCATCTCTTCCCCAGATCAGATCTGCAAATTTTTGAAGTTGAGAAATTAGGGTTTCCTCATAAAACCTTAGGTCTGCAGTGCTAGTTGCAGTTATAGTGTCAATTCCTTCGTGCCAGTTCCTTCATGTTAGTTGCTTCGTGCCAGTTGCAACACCAGTTGCAGTGCGAGCACCAGTTGCAGTGAAAGTTTTTGTGAAGTGTTGGGACTAATTTTTGGTTGTCCTAGTGCGCCTTACCCTAGCACATCTCCAGCTACCTTTAGATTACAAGTTGGAGCACCTTTGAAGTTTTAAGGTTTGTCATTGCTTGTCGTTGTTGCCGGATGGTGCCACTACCTGCCAATGCTACCAGAGGTATGTACTTATATATATTTAAACTATATCACTATTTTGAGTGTGATTGCAGGAGAAGGGATCTCTTACAATCGTAGATCCATAGGGATCTCAGACCCAACACATCTAGAGGAACAACACACTCCGGGTTTTATTGTTTTCATATGCCTCTAGTTGTTATGGCATTATTGTAATCTTATGAACATCTAGTTGTATTTTGATCTATTGAAGTTATAGTAACCTTTGTTCAAAGTTAAAGTTATAAGCTGACTCTAGTCAAAGTATTAGATTGATTAAGGTTGAAAATTTAGAGTTTATTTGCATTATATTCTCTAACTCAAATTTCTGTCAAGAAAGCATATTGTCTTAAGTACAAGGGACAGGTTGAAGAGAATACTTGTCATCTTGAGTGAAGGAGACTCGGAAGAAAATCAACAACACTCGTTCTTGAAGATAAGACTCCAGGTTCCAAGTTTGATTGATTAAATTAATAAATTTCCAATTTGCACATATCAAGTTTGATAATTGCTACATTACTAGTTGTGACAACAATCCTTGAAAGGTTCTATTACTGCTAGATACAACGAATACTTGGCAGCATGTGAGTACTATTGATATAAATGCTTATTGTACTTGGTCATAAGATGAACTAACATCTCCTCTAGGAGATACTTCTTGTTTTGCTTACAGGCAGGTCACCTTGGTAATAATATGATGATTACCATGAGATTGCCTTTTTATTCTTGTTAACACAGATATGTTCTTATGAAAATGCTATTATACTTTTTGTTCTTTTTTTCTTGTTCTGGGAAGGTTACCATGGAGGAATGATTGATCACAACACTAGAAGAGTGTTGTTCCTATTTCTTATTATTGTATTTTTATTTTGGTTCTTGTTCCAGGCAAGTCACAAGCAATAGCTTTGAGAAGGAGCTACTGTGATTATTGTTCTCGTTCTTGTTTTTATTATTATAAGAGTATTATTCTTGTCTATTGTTTTTCCCTTTGTTGCCCTTGTTCCAGGCAGGTCATAGGTGATAACTCTGAGGGAAGCAGAAGAAGACGAAGAAGGGTATTTTTGCGAGATACATAGTATCTCATATGGAGATTGATTGTAAGGAGCAGAAGGCTCCAAAGATGACCAAACAAATCCCTCTAGTGCAGTTGATCACTCTTCAGATCATCAGGAAGAGTTAATAGAGCCAGAAGGGCCTACCCAGAATCGTTGCAGTAAACAAAGAAGAGACCATCGTGGTCCCATGAAACTTTGCAAAATGCAACATTGATGAGCCATATCATGAGGAGCAGATGGCTCTGAAGATTATACAGACTCAGAGGGAGTCAAGATTCAGAGGGAGAATGGAGACTAAGAGACTTTCAGATTCAAATGGAAAAGAGAGACATCTTTCGGAACTGACAGACAGATGCCATGGGTTGAGAAGGCTAGATCGAAGCTTCAGAGGCTTCGACGAGATATGAGATCTTACAGGAAGATTCCCTTGCTTCAGTAGACTTTGCTACAGTGACCGAGGAGGAAGCCAGTCAGAAGGACTGGGATATATATCTTTTCCTTGGTTCCGAGACTAGAAGGGAAGTCAGTGGTGACTTACAAGTTGATCTACAAGATCAAGCATGTTGTAGATAAATAGCCTAGAGATGTACAAAGCCTGATTTGTGTCTAGAGGATTCTCCTAGCAAGAGGGAGAATGCTATGACGAGACACTTGCTCCGTATATTGCTACCTACGAACAAGTAGCAAATATGTTGACCAAGCCTCTATCAGGGACAAGCTTGGAGTGGTCCAAATGTTTTTCTCCACTAATGAGAATTGATGTATTCCCCAATAGCAAGAAGTGATGTGATCCCCACTAGTGGGAGTTGTTAAATTTGGCAGCATCGACAATCATTCTCCAATGAGAGGCCATATGGGCCACCCTAAGGCTAGCCAGGGAGATTTGGAGAATCAACCAATCTTGTGAGGTATTGACAAAAGCCAAGGGGAACGTACAACCTTTGTGAGTCAAACCAAAAGTCAGGACGAACATGATGCTATATGATCTTGTGAATCAAGCCAAGGAAAAGGTAGAAGCCTTGTTAGTCTAAGACAAAAGTCAAGATGTAAGTCTAATGCAAAAGTCAGGAGGAACGTACAACCTCTGTGAGCATAGACAGTCTAGTGCAAAAGTCAGGGGGAACATACAACCTCTATGAGCATAGACAGACTAGTGAAAAAGTCAGGGGGAACGTACAACCTCTATGAGCCTAGTCAAGCCTTGTGAGCCATGAGCAAAAGTCAAGGCATCTAGCAAAAGTTAGGTTGAACGTAAAATTCCTATGAGCTAGAAACAAACAATCTTCCTTGTAATGCAAATCATGTAAATGTATTAATCTAGTGCGTTGGCACGTGTAGCACCATCCACCATGAAGAAATTCGAATTTCCATGTAAAGAGTCGAGTTGTAAAAGTCAAAATTGCATGTCTAGGTCAAACTCAAAGTTGTCAAGTTTTTGTTGCATGTCGCATGTTGCATGTTGCATGTTGCATGTTGCATATTGCATGCATGTCTAGTTGCAAGTTGAATGCATGTCATGTGCATGCTGAGTAGTTCGCATGCATGTCCAGTCAAGGTCGAGTCAATTGTTGAGTTGGCTAACATGCAGTGCCATGTCAAGTGTGAGTTGTAACTGAAGTGTAAAACAAGTTCTAAACTTGATTTAAAGTGTAAATCCGAGTTATGACTAGCATGCAATAAAGTTTCTAATTCGAGCCCTCTCCTTCACCTCTCCATCCCTATATAAGCAGAGGTCGACCCTCCTTATTGTCATTGTGTTTTGTGAAGGTGTGAGTGCTTGTTTAATGTGTTGAAGCATATCAGTCCATATAGGCAGCATATATCAGTCTATAAGAGGCTGCTATAACAGTCAATATAGGCAGCGTACATCAGTCTACAGGGGGCTGCTATAACAGTCAATATAGGCAGCGAATACCAGTACACAGGAGGCCGCTATAACAGTCCACAACAGGGCACAGTATCAATCCATTTTAGGGCTGTGTATCAGTCCAATAACAGGCAGCAGTAATAGTCCATTAAAGGGCAGCATATCAGTCCAAGAAGGCAGCGAGTTACACCTTCAATGTTGGTCTATAACAGGAGCTTATAACAGCATAGTCTCTCAATAGTCTACAGTCAGGTGAGAGTCATTGGCAAGCTCTTTAAGAGCATAATTTTCATGGTGGATATATTGTAAGTGGTCATACATTATCTTTGCAATAAAGGAAGTTTGTTTGCTGGGGGTTTTCTCCCTGTATAAGGTTTCCCCAAGGTATGTATGGTGTGAAAATGCATGCTGGTTATTCTCTATGGTTTTTACTATTCAGTTTTGATTATGCATCAAAAATCTTAGTTAAAAGTATAGTAAGAATTCAAAGAAGTACTTACAGTATTAAATCAAGCTCATAATTTAACAAGAGCTACCCCAATGCAGGTTGGTATGTTACTCCAACGCGGGTTGGTATGTTACCCCAACGCAGGTTGGTATGCTACTCCAACACAGGCTGGTATGTTACCCCAGCGCAGGTTGGTATGCTACTCCAATGCAGGTTGGTATGTTACCCCAACGCAAGTTGGTATGCTACTCCAACGCATGCTAGTATCTTACCCCAGCGCAAGTTGGTATGCTACTCCAATGCAGGTTGGTATGCTACCCCAGCGCAGGCTTGTATGTTACCCCAGCGCTGGTTGGTATGGTACTCCAACGCAGGCTGGTATGTTACCCCAGCACAGGTTGGTATGCTACTCCAACGCAAGCTGGTACACTACTTCAGTGAAAGTGTAGAACTTCTTATGATGTATGGATTTGTGAAATTCAACAAGACAATGGTCGAGATGTGCAAAAGCGCAAAAGCAGTGATGATAATCATGCCAAGAGGAATACCTTCCTCGTTAAGAGGAAGTGTTAAATTTTTGAGTCAGATTCTGTGTGAGCTGACGACTTACTAGTTATGTATGAACTAGATGTCGACCTGTAGTGTCGGAAATGATTCCCAGTTAGAGTGTTGATCAGTAGCATCAGAGGTTACTAGCTGGAGGGGCAACCAATAGTGTTGGAGGTGTTTACCAGTTAGATGGATAGTGTGCGGCTATGATGGTGATACTTGATCTGTTTGATCATATGATAGCCTGTGTGGCTATGGTGATGCTACCTGTAGACTAGTCTGCAAGACCATGTGGATCTTGCCCATGCCATGTGAAATGGATGGATGTGTTTGAGACCACTACAAGAAGAACATCTTAGTTAATAATGTTAAATTTAGAGTTGTTATTAAGTTTTTTTTCAATTTACTAGACAATAATAGCATAAGTAGGATCACTAAGAGAAACACAATCACAAGGTACACAACATTTTATCCTAGGAAACCCTCATGGGGGAGAAAACCCAGCAGAAAATTCCTTAATATAGATTGCCAATACAATGCCAAGATAAAGGACCAAACCACCAAGAATATCCAAGACCAAGCATGTGCCTCTTTGTTCTCCTTCTAACTACAACTTCCTTCAAACTTGGGCACTAGATGAGTGACTTGAGTGAGTGAGAGAATGAGGCGCCTTCCACTCTTATTTATACTGGTTGTAGGCGCTAGGGTTGTGTCTCTTCATTAAGCAAGGCCGACTTCTTCAATTAGTGGTTAAAACCACTTTAATTAGCCCTAGGGGCAGACTTTACAAACAACACCATATAACCATGGTTTGACCAATCCACAACAGGGGATTTGGTCTTATACAAAGTCCAACATGATAAATCCACAAAAGGGGATTTGATCTATAAGAAAATAACTCGGTTATAAATAGAATATTCTTCGCAGTTACAATATTTCAACACTCCGCCTTAACAACAAGGGTATTCTACTGACATAACCCAACACAACATCATCAGGAGAAGGAGAGAGCAGCAGCATCATCAACATCTTCAGCATGAAGCTGAAGTAGCAACATCATCATCATCTTCAACATGAAGCTGAAGTACCAATATCACCAACACGAGGTTGGTACACCAACATCAACAGCACGAGGTTAGTACTGTTAGAATATAGAAGATTGTGCTCGTTTTACCATTGACGATACCCTCGTCTCCCAACCATAGGCCGAAGCCACCCTCCGAGCACCTTGACCATGACAGAGAAGAGAATCCTGGTAGCAATCCAATAGCCAAGAGAGGCTAATGCACCAAGCAAGAATAGAAACCAAGTTGATCAGATATTCCCTCCCAGAAGTTGGCGCACACTTTCCCAGAGACTTGCGCACAAAACTGCCACTGCACCTACGCAGATTTAGCTCTCTCTGCAACTACTGAGATGTGAATAATGAGAACTGGCGCCCTGTATTTATAGTAGTTTGGGCAGGTTTACTGGGGCCGACTTCTCCTTCTGGGTACTAATAAATTCATTTTAAATATATTTCTGCAGCCGACAACTTGTCTAGGGTTTCCTTCATTTCTTTGCTTCCTTCCGGAGTATTCTAATCTCGTCATAGGTCACAATAGAGGTTCATACCTCCCGAAGCTACCATAATATTAACACTCCCTCCTAGCTAGGGAGGTATGGTCTTGAGCACAATAGACCATTCAACTGGTAGCAACACGAGCACCGTCATTATTATCCAACTGGATAATCCCCTATGACAATTGGTACAATACCAATTGATAGAACACAACTATGTCTATCCACGGTAGTACACAACTACGTGACACATAGTCACAACCAGTGGAACATATCCACCACAGTAGTATATGCAAACTCCATAACAATCATCTGATGAAATCCTGCACAGAAAATATTGTTAAGAATAAACTGAATCATCTGGGCCAATCTTTCACTCACATCTGTGAGATCTAATAGAATATCTGCCCTCAGTATAGAACAACATCAATAATGGGCTATCTGCCATATTCTTCTCAAACAAGGAAGAATGATTGTTTCTAATTTCTGAGCCAGGACCATTCCTCACCTTGGGCCATTCTTCCTACACTAATCAAAGTGCACCCTGGACAGAATGTATAAACCCTAAGGAATGTCTGAGTCTGGACCATTCCCCACCCTGGGCCATTCCTCCTACACTAATCAAAGTGCACCCTGGAGAGAATGTAAAAACCCTAAGGAGTGTCTGTCCCTGATTGTTGAGCCTGGACCATTCCCCACCCTGGGCCATTCCTCCTACACTAATCAAAGTGCACCCTGGAGAGAATGTATAAACCCTAAGGAATGAATATCCGAACCATTTCCTCTGCTAACCACAAAAGGAAATGTTAGATTTTAGGGTAAAGTTGAAAACAACAGTCTCTTTTTATTTTAGAGTAAGAACAACTTAGATCTGTAACTTATCATATAAAAGATAGATCTATGCTAAACATTAACAGCAGAAGAGCAGGGCTTAGAAGATAATCAGATTCAACTGTAGTACTTTAAACTCAGATCAAAACTAATTTGATAAACAAGTTTCAAATAAAAGACAGTGTTTGCAGCTCTAGAGATACAACAGTAGATCTATACAGCAATAGAAGCAGAAGAGAACTCAGATCATATGTTAAAACTCAGATCTTTAAACAATGATAAAAGCTTCTCTAAAACAACAGCAGATCTATAAATCTTAGTTCTGAAACAAAACAATAATACAAGGCTTCTTCTATATGACTGTGCCCAAACAGAAAATCTATATGACTGTGCTCAAACAGAAAATAAAGAAGACCACTTATAGATCCATGCAAAGCTTATTCTATAAGGCAATTCTATAGCAACTCAGATCTGAACTTTAGAAGAAACAATTAATAAACTTACCTGGTACTTGCCTTACCTCTGAAGATGATACACAGCCACACTAGAGATAAGTCTTGAATGTTATGCTCAGACAAAGGTTCAGTTCATGATCTATCAAAGATCTTTTTGCCAAAGGTTGAAGGAAAATTTCATGCCACCAAGGTTAGGGTTACAAAACAAAGCACCCAAACCCTTCCCAATCAAAAGTTTGCCAAAGAAACCCTCACACAGGACTAGACAGCAGAAAAGAGGAAGGGTTGAACCCTTAGAAGAAGATCCCACAGCTAGGAAAGGACGCAGCACTCACAACAGCCATGCGGCACCCTCAGCAAGTAACTCACAGCAGTAGTAAAGGGACGCAGCCCTCACAACAGCCATGCGGCACCCTCAGCAACAGTCCTACGCAAGCACACAGCTACACAGGACGTGGCACCATGCTACAGATCTAGGTCACGGCACTACACAGCAGTAGACAACAGGGACAACAGCTCTCAAGCAGAGGAAAAAACAAGACAGCAGCAGGAAGGCTCCTCCACAGTATTAGGCCGCACCACATCACAGGTTTGCAACAGTCAGGACTGAGGCCGCAAGGAATCTCCACGCTCTCAACAATAGAAAGATGAATGTTATGTGGAGTAGAGGGGAGGGTCTATTATATAGTAAAAGGTTAGGGCTAGGTTAGGGTTTAGGGTTAGGTTAAGTTACAATAAAAGTCACGTTTAAATTATAAATTTAACCATGTGACAAGAATCATAACCCTAAAAATAAAAAAGCCCACAACAAGGGTAAGGGGGGTTTACAAAGCCCACAACCAATTAAACAAAAACCCCAAGGAGCCCAAAACAATCAACCAAGGGCAAGAGAGGGTTAACAAGGTAGCATTACTCATTCCTTCAAATCATATGGTGAACCTATTACTTTATCATCACTGCATATGGGACTTTATCCCTCTTGTGGTTATGTCCTTCTTCAAGGAAGGTCATGTACCATCAAGTACTTGATTAAAGTCAAGTAGCCCCAAGAAAAGTCCTGGGGTCTTATCCACCAAGGTCAGAGACCAAGGATCAACCCAAGCGTTAAGCAGGGGTTCCCTGGAACACATCTAGGGGCCCTAGAACACATCCAGGGACTTATATCATCAACCACCAAGGAACACATCCAAGGATCAATCCGAGCACTAAGCAAGGATTCCCTGGAACACATCCAGGGGCCCTAGAACACATCTAGGGTCTTGTATCAACCACCAAGGAACACATCCAAGGATCA
>ML796082.1:0-15998 GCA_009831015.1 Picea engelmannii
CATAGTTATATAGATCCTAATACGATGGAAAGTTTGCATTTGCCAAGAAGCAAGCATGGAAAATCTTGGTTGGTGCAGCTGGCTACTGGAGCCAGAAGAAAAGTTAATGAGATGGTTAAGTCATGTCTTATGGACATGAATGGACTGAACACCAGGGGAGATTTAAACATCTTGCCTTTAGGTTCCTATGTCTATTTAATTGGGATGAATTGGTTGGAACAACATCATGCTATCCTAGACTATCATAACAAGGCATTTACTTGCTTGGATGAGGAAGGGAACCTAAGGACGGTGCAGGGAATTCCCAGGGAAGTAACCATTAGAGAAATTTCAGCATTGCAGCTAAAGAAATGTTATAGAAAAGGGTGTCAAATATTTGCAGCTCATATGGAGGAAACACCTAAAGATATAGTGTCAAATATTGAAGATTATGCATTCCTAAAAGATTTTGAAGACATGTTTAAGGAAATACCAAGATTAACCCCTAAAAGAGACATCGATTTCTCCATAAATTTGATGCTTGGAGCAACTCCAGTATCCAAGACTCCCTACATGATGAGTACACCAAAATTGAATGATTTGCAAATGCAACTTGAAGAGCTCTTGAAGAAGGGGTATATACGCCGAAGTGTGTCACCTTGGGGTGCCCTAGTTTTATTTGTGAAGAAGAAGGATGGAACATTGAGAATATGCATTGACTTTAGGAAGTTGAACAAGGTAACTGTGAAGAATAAGTATCCTTTGCCAATGATTGATGACCTCTTTGATCAGTTGAAGGATGCAAACATATTCTCCAAGATTGATCTCAGGTCAGGTTATCATAAAGTACGAATTAAAGAAGAATACATAAGAAACAAGGTATGGTCATTATGAGTTCACAATGGTGCCCTTTGGATTATCAAATGCACCAACTGTCTTCATGTGTTTAATAAATGGTATTTTCAGAGAATAATTAGATAAGCTTGTCATTGTATTTTTATATGACATTCTTATATATTCCAAGTCAAAGGAAGAGCATGAACAACACTTGAGGATGGTATTAAAAGTATTAAGGGAGCATCGTTTGTATGCCAAATTGAGCAAGTGCTCATTTTATTAGAAACAAATTCATTATCTGGGGAACATTATTTCAGAGGAATGGATAACGATGGATCTTGAGAAGATAGAAGCCATTAGAGGAGGGTCAACACCAAAGAATGTGATAGAGGTTAGATCATTCATGGGCCTTGTAGGCTACTATAGGATATTTATTGAAGGATTCTCAAAGATTTCACACCCAATCACTTCCTTGCAAAAAAAGGGTGTGAAGTTTCAATGGACATTGGATTGTGAAAAGAGTTTCCAACGCTTGAAGAAATTATTAACAAGTGCTCCAATACTAAGGATTGCAGATCCAAATAAAGACTTCATTGTATGCACCGATGCTTGTAAATAAGGACTTAGTGGAGTCCTCAGTTAAAATGGGTTTGTTGTATGTTATGAATCAAGGAAATTGAAGGAGCATGAAAGGAACTACGCCACTCATGATTTGGAGTTGGCATCCATAGCGCATGCCTTGAGGAAGTGGAGGCACTACCTCATGGGGAAAAGGTTTGAGCTGAGGATAGACCATAATAGTCTGAAATATTTATTTGATCAACCAACTCTAAATGCTAGGCAAAGAAGGTGGTTAGAATTTCTCAGTGAATATGACTTTGATATAAAGCATATCAAAGGGAAAGAGAACAAAGTGGCTGATGCACTCAGCAGAAGAGTGCATGATTTTCATGCTACAACCAGTAGCATGTTCCAACCATATTTGAAATATAGAATTTTGGAGGCTACAAAATCAGATTTGCAATAAAAGGAATTAGTGACAAAATTACAACAAGGTAATTTGCAGCAGAAAATTGAAGACTACAAGCTAGAAAATGATGAAATTCTCATATACAGGGGCATAATTTATGTACCAAATTCCCAGGAATTGAAAAATATGATATTTAGAGAAATGCATAATGTACCTTATGCTAGGCACCCAGGTTATCAGAAAACTATTGCAGCTATCAAGAGCCAATATTATTGGCCAGGAATGAAGAAAGAAGTTGTTGATTTTATTGCCAAATGTTTGGAGTGTCAAAAGGTAAAGGCTGAGCATAGACACCCATCTAGTTTGCTACAACCATTACCAATTCCTGAGTGGAAATGGGAAGCTGTAACAATGGATTTCATCACCAAACTGCCCAGAACAAACAAAAAACATGATTCTATCATGGTAGTGGTGGATAAGCTTACTAACTATGCCCATTTTATTCCAGTAAAGATCACTCACAAGGCATCCAACATTGCAGATGTTTATATGAGAGAAATTGCTCGATTACATGGTATACACAAGAAAATTGTGTCTGATAGAGATCCAAAATTTACCTCAAATTTTTGGAAGGGATTATTTAATGGATTTGGAACAAATTTGAATTTTAGTACAACTTATCATCCATAATCAGATGTACAAACAAAGAGGGTGAATAAAGTGATTGAGGATATGTTGAGGATGTATGTGATGGATAAACCATCAAAATGGGAGGACTACCTACACTTAGTAGAGTTTTCTTATAACAATGGGTACCAAACATCTCTAAAGATGAGCCCATTTGAGACACTTTATGGCAGAAGGTGCAACACACTGATAAGATGGGATAACCCAACAGATAGAGCAATGGTTGGGCCAGATTTACTCATGGAAATGGAGGAGAAAATGTTGAAAATAAAACAAAATTTAAAGGATGCCCAAGATAGGCATAAAGGCTATGCTGATAAGGACATAACTCACAGGGAATTTAAAGTGGGGGACCATGTATTCTTGAAAGTGAAGGCCAACATAAGTTCCTTGAAGTTGGGAAATTGTTCAAAGTTTGCAACTCAGTATTGTGGGCCATTTGCAATCCTAGAGAGGATTGGGCCTGTAGCCTACATGCTTGCCTTGCTTACATCAATGACCATTCATAATGTATTTCATGTATCATTGCTTAAGAAATATATACATGATGCTAATCATGTTATTGATTGGAATGTGATTCAGGTGGAGCAAGAAGGCACTTTGAAAGTGCATCGAGTATGCATTCTGGACCGAAAAATCAAACATCTCCGGAATCAAGCCATATGACTTGTAAAGGTCCAATGGACTTGGTACGGTCCTAAGGATGCTACTTGGGAGCATGAGTATGCAATGCAGGCAGAATACCCTCATATTTTTGAGGTTTTTTGAAATTTTGGTTGTATATGTGTACATAATGCACTGAGGATAGTGCATAAATAAGGGAAGGGGATTGTAATACCCCTAGGCCAAACCCCAAATGCAAATGTAAATGCAAATGTACTTAAGCTGGTGAGTTGTTTGATATCATTTTTGTATGTACCTTCCATGGTATAGTGCACAGATGTACTACACACTAAAATGATGAAGTGTGCACATTCCATGATACCGCATGCAAAAAAATTAAGTGCGCGCGATTTTGAGGCTGGGGAGCCTTTGTGTATATGTTGTGTTTTATAGGCTAGTGAGCCAGTTATTATAAGCTAGGAGGCTTATGTATGGAATTAGGCCAGAGAGCCTAGATTTTAAAGGCCAATGAGCCTGTTTTTGTATATGTCTTATCATTAATTAATATAATACATCGCCACGTGTAGACCGACCACGATAAAATAGTATGGGGGACTAAAATCCACAGGGAAAGTGGTGGGGGGGGTAAAAGTTAAGGATAAGGGGCTAAGCTAGGGAGCTTAAGCAAAAAAGGTATATTATATTAATATTCCTTAAAGTATAAAGTATGGATAATTATTTTATCCTAAGTTCTAAGGATGGGGACAAGTGGGCCAAAGTAGCTCTCAACATGACAAGTGTCAAGTTGGGAACATGCATACATATAGTTTGGACTTGTTCATTGGAGGGGGGATTCATTATTCCATGATCATTCACTCACTCATTCAATTTTCCTTTGTACCTTCCTGTACCTGTATCCATACTTGTACCTGTATCCGTACCCACACCTGTATCTATACCTGGTTAGCTTGGGAGTTGGACTGAAGAAGCGGGTTGTCAGGCCCATGGGATACTGAAGAGGCGGGTTGTCAGGATCTTGAGCAATTTATCTCTAGGTGAGAGAATTGTTGGGAATTGATTTCTAGAAGGTGTTAAACTGCAGCTACAGGACTCTGAGACTTTCTGTCTGGCCTATTGCTAAAGCCCAGAAAAGAAGTGAGGCAGCCGAAGGATTGTTGAGCAGAGAAGGGGCACACTTCCTGTGGTGGGACATGCATGTAGGGAATGAGGGACTGTAGGATGTTAGTTTGAGTTGGCACCTGTGACATAGTCTTTCTTGTTGTCTGAGATACATTAGCTTGGTTAGGAACCCCTTTACCCGAGTGGAGTTTAGTCCCAACTCAGGGGTGACCCACTACTGAGAGTGATGAGCAGCGTGGTCTAAGGCTGGGAGGTTCGTGGAAGGTATGCATGCAGTTGGTGATATTTTTACCAAGATAAGTGTCAATTGTTTGATAATTATATGCTGCATGATTACTTATGCGTTTATTTTTATGGGTTTTTCCTGTGTGTGGTTTATACCTGTCTTTATATTTATGGGTATTGCCGATCTATGCTGCATGTATATGTTTAATGTTATTTCTGTATGAATCTGTGCATTTACAGAATACATTTTTCTGTTTTTAAGTTTTATATATAAATTTCCGCAAGAGTTTCTGTGTGTATATGTTTTAATTTGCATACAACTCAAAATTTTTATGTGGCATAGCCCAATGGGACGCTGGGGATGTTACAATATGGTATCAGAGCATGAAAGATTTTTCGGTGGCATGACCTGAACTGGGTGGTTGGGTATGTTACAGTCATAGCCACTTTTTGGTAGAAATTTGAATTTTTTAATAGATATTCCAGCTCCAGAAACAATTTTTTGCTCATGTCTTTTAGTGAGTGTGTAGGAATAGTCAATGTAATTGTCATCATGCGATTTTCATCTATCATGTCAGCACACAAGATTTTGCATGTTTTATTCGCTTTATCCAAATATGTGTTGTAAACAACCATCACATCACCAATGAATACTTCCCTAGTTCTACGACTGTTCAAGTCTTCTATTGAGACAATGTTCAAAGTTGCACAACTACACCATGCAATAGCAATTACAGAAAATAAGCAATATGAAAAACAATTTCAATGTATTTCTTGTCCAACTAGAAAATGCACACTTTTATATACATACCTTTCCAATTGGTCCTACTGTGCATTGATACTTGCTTCACCTGTCCTTGTCACACTCGACTCCCCAACATTAATTGCTTCGATTCTAGGTATACCTATCTCGCCTGAACTGAATATAACAATTTGCAAATTCCATAAGTACATGTTGTTTTTAGTCGACCATGCCATCACAACGTGCAAAGAGAAAATATCCAATATGAATTTACCTCTAGATTTGTTTATTGGAGTGTGTCTGCGATGCACCAGTACTAATACTTCCTTGGATTGCCCAACTTCTTCTAGTTGCAACAATATATATATGAACATGTAGCACATAGAATATATTCTATACTATTTTTAAATTGATACCTAGACGTTTCTATGAAATGTACTAGTGTGCCTTTGTATATGTCATTCTTTTCAAATGGAAAATAATGCAAATTCTGATTCTATTTTGCAACCTACCACGTCCTTTCTCAATTCAATGGCTATCTATTTTAATGCTATATGTTTTTTCACTTTCTCAATG
The DNA here is from genome assembly GCA_009831015.1 of Picea engelmannii. Taxonomy (NCBI): domain Eukaryota; kingdom Viridiplantae; phylum Streptophyta; class Pinopsida; order Pinales; family Pinaceae; genus Picea; species Picea engelmannii. The sequence continues at coordinate 5,760 of ML796082.1, forward strand.
CACTTCCGATGAATACATTGTCCATTTGCATCTGACAGAGCACTGGCACATCTGTGTAATTCCCAAATAGTCTTCTGTCACAATTTGTTCATTTAGTGACAAGACATTCAATATGCACATAACTTGGAGTTGTGGACATGAAATCTTGAAAAAAACTAAATGCACAAATTACTACTGACATGATAGCAACCTGTGCACTTTCGCTTATACACAATACTATGCAGTATCAATATATGTTATTGCATCTACATACAAGCCATCAAAAAAAAAAGTCGTCGCTTGTCTAATTGTTTCATGCATACCTTCTCTTGGAACATTGTTCTTCAGTTTCCTTTCCTGCATTGCTTGTTACTTCTTTCTCCCTTGCAATTGCTCTATTTCATTTTCATATGAAAGTAGTAAAACAAAACCAATGAACGTGTAAATAAACCGTTGTGTCAAAATTGCATGGAACACACAATGTTAAGGGACAACAAATGAATACCACACAAATCAAATTAGAAAAACGCATCTCTGTAGCTCTTGTTCCATATTTATTTGTATTCCCTATTGTCCTTTTTAACACAAGTGTCTGTTTCGATGCAATGCACATCAAACCAGTCAAACAACAATGCAGATCAATGAGAGAAAGATGCAAAGACAATGCAAATTGCTAATATTTTAATTTCTTTGCGACTGGGACAATTTCTACATCAGCTACTTGCAATGCCCCACACAATTTATTGGTCGAACATGTGAGCACTGAGAGTCACCCTCATATTGCGAGAGGATAAGCCCAATACCCATCAAAATGTTTGTGGAGGTAGGTTTATGAGTGGAGGTCAAATGGACAAAGCTCAGTACAAGAATGTTTTAACACAGAAACTGGACAAGCAATGCATAAGGAAATGAGGTCCTCATTAACTTCAGTCATTAGTTAAGGCTAAAGGTGAGCAGAAGGAAGATTTAGTGAGAAAGGTGAACAAGTTTTCCATGAGAATCCGACCTTCAAGCAACTTGGTGAAGAAAGAACCAGGCACAAGAGCACTCTTGAACTCAAGTTTAAGATACTGAAATATATCACAACAGTATTATAATAAAACCTCCATTACAATACAACAACTCGTCTGGATCATCCATGGATGAGAATTTCAACGTAAGAGGAAACAAGACAATGGAAGAAAATACTGAAACAGGTCACAACAACATTATAATCAAACCTCCATTACAATACAACTACAACACCTCGTCTGGATCTTCCATGCACAAGTGTTTCAACACAAAATTAAACAAGATGATGAAAGAAGCTGACTTCTATTAAGGAGAAAGTCTCAGGTCTCATACATAACTAGAGAACAACTCTTCTATCAAACTATTACAAAATAGGGAGCTCTTCTCAACCATCGACCACAACAAAATCTTGAACTGATCTATTTATACTCAGATCAGTGGAGAACCGCTAGGAGAGTCATTTGACCATCCCATCCAAGGATTTTCGTGTGTGCATCCTTATGTCAGAATGTGCGTGTATTCTTTTGTTAGACACAAGCCTATATGGGCTTGAAATAAGAAACCATCCATCGTGGTACGTTGGGCTGACAGTTATGTCTCCTCGGCCAGAGCTTCCATGCCTTCTATTTATGGAGTGAAATGAGGTTTCAACTACCAGTCCTCGTTAATTAACTGAAATCTCCTCGGGATCAAGGCATGACTTGACGATTAGGGGGCGACCACGTGATGCTGCTAGATTCTGTGCTAGACGAGCATGTGATTTCCAGGCCGTCGAAAGTGGTTGGGACCCACACTGCTTTTGGGCCCGAAATGCACCACCTTCTGCCATGTAGCTCTCCCGCAATACCGTGGTTTGGATTTCAGCCTGCTCAAGGAATTTTAACATCCGAGCATGTTGCGGCACCGAGATTAAATATGGTCGTTGATCTGGTCGCGATCTACGATCTGGGCGCATCTGCTATTTTAGTGCCCTCGCTAAATTTTATCTGCCCGCCAACTATGGAATCCTTCAAACCACACTTATAGGTGGTACTAAACTGAACTGCACAGAGGATCTCCATTGCTGAAAACTACACCTGCCTATTTACCTGTGCTCATGGATGTCACTTGTGACCCTTGACAATTTCATGTGATAACATTGGCTCCAAAGGGGATGGCATGCTCCCTGTGAGTTGACAAGAACAAGCAGTTTCAGTGTCTTAGATTTTGGGTCATGGAGTGTCTTATTCAAATATAAATAAACGAGGAAGTGGTAATTACAATGGATGGAAATCCAATCATGGCTTAAGAAAAATATTTTCTCAGATAGGGCCACCAAAAACTTTAGAATCCTTCAAGTTCTGCAATTTATAGGTGTTATTAGAAAATACCTCAGAAATCTTGAAAGGACCAATCCATAAGGCTTCAAATTTACCATCTTTTATTTTGTCTTGCTTGGGTGCATCCCATTTGAGCACTAGATCACCCAACTGAAAAAATTCCTTGCTTACCCTCTTGTCAAAGGCTCATTTTATCTTCTGCTGATGGTCCTGAGCTTTATCAAGTAGCTTCTCCTTGGTCTGCTGTACCTCTACCAACTGTTGTATCCTCCTGACCATATCATTAGGTTCTCCTTGGTAGTCCCGGAGGAATTTTTCCACAGGCAAGGCAAGTTGAGTAGGAAAGATAGCCTCAAACCCATATACAAGATAAAAAGGGGAAACACCAAGTGACCTCTTTGTTGTGACTCTATCATCCCATAAGGCAAATTTTAGCTTTGAGTCCCATGCTTTCTTATTGTCTTCTAACAATTTCTTGATGATTTTTATGAGGCTCTTGTTAGAGGACTCTGCCAAACCATTTCCTTGGGGGTAGTAAGGAGTATAATAGACTAATGCAATACCATACTGTTCACAGAACTTGATCAATGGTTCAACTTTGAAGGAGGCAACATTGTCAGTAACAATCCTGCTTGGACAACTAAATCTGGACATGATATCTTCAAGAAAGATGATGATTACCTTATGGGAGGCACTCCATGTAGGAATGGATTCTATCCACTTGGTGAAATAATCAGTGGCAGTCAAAATCCACCTGTGTTGACCACTTGAGGCTGGGTGGATTTCTCCAATGAAGTCAAGACCCCACTGTTGAAAAGGTCCAAAAACCACCACAGGCTTCAAAGGAAAAGATTTGAGTTATTGCTTTCCAGAGAACCTTTGGCATTTGACACAAGCTCTAATCTTTGTACAAACATTAGTAAAAAGGATAGACCAGAAATACCAAGCTCTGAGTATATTATAAGTTGTGGTCCTCCAAAAGTGATGGCCCCCACATAAGCTGTCATGAAAATCAGTTATGGCCCTTTGGGCCTTTTGTGGATCCAAAAATCTCAAAATAATTCCTAGAGGATCTTTCCAATACAAAACCTGATCAATGAGACAATTTTTGATTGATTTGAGTTTCAAATCTCTCACCTTGTTCTTGTCCAAGCCATCAGAAGGTCGCAACTTCTGCAGAAAATATATGCTATCTCTATACCAATTTCTTTCTACCAAATTGGGGCTGACATGAGAGATTTTATCAGTGATCTCGGCTTGCTTATTTTTTGAGTTTATCTTCATGAAATTAACCCCTAAATATTTGCAATTTGATTCAGCCACCAACCTGGCTAAACCTTGGCCTTTCACCAATTTAGTGGGCTTCATTTCAAGGTCAAATTCCAAAATTTTAGCAATCCATTTGCTTCTCTTCCCATCTATGTCAGGCTGAATCAATATCTCTTTCACTGAGGCTGAAGGGACATATGCAACAATCTTTGAATGAAGAACATATATTCTGAAAGCCTTGAGGGCTTTGACCAAAGCATAAGCCTGTTTTTCCATGATATCGTATCTCATTTCCGCATCTCTCAATGCTCTGCTGAAAAAGGAAATAGGCTGCTCTAACCCCTCTGCATTTTTCTGTAGAAAAACATCATCCAATGTGTCAAATGAGGTGAAGGAAAATATCATAAACTCCTTGGAATAATCAGGGATGATGAGTAGGGGTGCTTCAATCAAGGCCTTTTTGATCTAATTAAGAGATTCTCGAGCCTCAAAAGTCCATTTCACCTCATTTCCCTTTCTGAGCATGGCTATAATGTACTTCACTAATTCAACAAAGTTAGAGATGATCCTTCTTAGAAAATTGATTTTACCCAAGAAAGACTGAACCTCTTTCTTAGATCTAGGAAAAGATAAGGTCTGGATGGCCTCTACTCTGCTTGGATCAATTCTTACCCCTTCTGTTGACACAATGTGCCCCGATAATTTACCTTCCTTCATAGCAAACAAAGATTTATTAGGATTGAGAAAGAGACCAAACCTTCTACACTTCAGGAACACCTTCTTCAAATGATGACAATGCTCTTTTCCAGATTTTGAGAACACTGTAATTTCATCTTGATAGATGACTACAAATCTATCTTTCTCCCCAATAAAGGCAATGTCCATGGCTCGTTGGAAGGTTTCTCCTACAATCATCAATCCAAAGGGCATTTTAGCATACATGAATGTGCCCCAAGGAGTAGTGAAGGTTTTATTCTCTCTATCTTCAGGCAGGACAGAGATCTGATTGTAGCCAGAGAAGCCATCAATCATAGACTTCCTAGACGAACCAATCACTCTTTGCAAAATGTGCTCCATCTTTGGCAAGGGGTAGTTATCTTTTTTGGAACTCATGTTCAAATTCCTGAAATAAACACACAACCTGATTTCCCCATTTTTCTTCCTCACAGGAACCAAGTTAGCCACCCATTCTGAATATCTCAAAGGAATGATGATCTGGGCATCCAACAACTTTTTCACTTCTTTTTCCATAATAGAAACATCATGGGATTTAACTGTCTGAGTTTTTGCCTAAAAGGCTTGGTCTCCTCTTTCAAAGGGATCTTATGTTCAATGATGTTGGTGTCATATGCTCTTAAATCTTCATATTTCCAGGCAAACACATCAACAAACTCTTTCAAAAGATTGACATACTCAAGCCTTTGTTCCTTTGACAAGCTGCTAGACAATTTGACATACTTTGGATCCTCCTCTATACCTAAATTGCATTCAGTCACCTCAACATTTTCAGTTGAACTTTTAACCTTTACAACAACATCATTTCTATCAAACAATATCTCCAAGGAGACTAGTCCTTTTGGAATATGGTTACTAGGAAACTAAACAACATGATGGTCAACAATTTTATTCATAAAAATATTAGGATAGGGGCTTTCTTTAGTATCCTGATCTTGATCAATATGTAAAGCAGAAAATTCATCCATAGTCTTAAGAAATATTTTTATCTCAAGATCATCCTAAAAAACCTTCCAATGTTTGACATTGTTAGGGATAGAGGGTCTATACTTTACTTCCACATCATATTTGAGTTTAGGGAGGCAAAGGAACTCTGAAATTACTTGCTGAAACAACCAAGGATTCTCCCATAGTGTTCTCCTCTCTTGGAACAAAAGAGATATTAAAATATAAGAAGAAACTATCAATGAGATCCCAAAATTCATTTCTGTAAGTCCTTAACTTGGGTGCTTAGCTTGATACAGATTTTTGACTTAATGAATAATTAATTCAACATCTCCAAACATTGCTAGCTCTTCAATCTTCATGTATTTAGTAGCCCTCAAACCCAAAACAAGAGCCTCATATTCTTCCACATTGTTTTTTGTTTCAAATTCAAGCGTGTAAGACATATATATGGTCTCTTAGGTAGGGGAAATAAAGACTACCCCAACACCAACACTCTCCCTAGAAGAGGCTCCATAAAAAAACATCTTCCAAACATAGGTGTTGGGAGGAGGATCTTCACAAGAGGTAATAGGATGATTTTTGATTTCAATAGGTGTTCGAGGAGCATCAATGAGTTGTAACATACTAGTTCCTAGATCATTATCAACTGCAAAAATGGGGTGGTTGGTAGGATTCGCTTCATCACTGATAATGCAAGAAAGTTGTGCTTCCCTATAAATCCTTCTATGTTCCCCCCAAAACAAAGGAATGGTGGCATATGAAAGATCCATATATAAATCCCCCCCTAGCCTTTTGATCCAAGATCTAGACAAGAGCATCCCAAACTTAGGGGGGACATCAACCACTACAATATCCATGACCACACTTTTCATTGGCAACTAGAACAAGGAAAGATCCAAGTCTTTAATGACCCCAAGACACTTCACCTTCCTGGAACCAAATGAGTATAGGTCATGGCAGGTTTTTGTAACCTCCAAACCAAGCTCATCCATGACAGTCTTAGGCATGAGATTATGAGATGCCCCTGAATCCATCAAACAATTATGCAACACTTTATCATGAATGTTCAATGATGTATAGAAAGGAGAGGAAGATTCATCCCTATCCTCTACCAAAGGTCCTAGTATGAAAACTGGTTTTTCATCTTGGAGGTTTACTGAATCTGTGGGATAAGATGAAGGTTCAAGTTGCAACATTTTGGAAAGGTACCTTTTTAAATCCTCATTCTTAGCTAGGTCCAAAAAATGTAAAGGGATTTTAATCTTTTGAATCTCATTCTCAAAGCTAAAAGAGGAGGGAGGCTTCAAAATCTCCTTAACTTCTGGGGTAGGGCTCTTAACCATTGCCTAGGTGTTTTGTGCTTCTTTTTCTTTGCTACTAGCTGCCACACCCTTAATAAGATTCTATGTTCTAGTAGGCTGATCATAAATGTCAAGATTTCCCTCTTTCTTATTTGACCTTAGGTTGTATCTATTTAGATTTCCACTGGTCCTTTCCCCTTTTCTCATCTCATTTAGTTGGCTATCCATGAGAGACTCTTCATATGCAGATTGAGTTAAATGAGGAGACAAAGAGGTGTCACCAAAACAATGGATTCCAGGATCAACATCTTCTTCCTCTCCTTATTCATCAGTAAAGAGGTTATTTTGGAGAGGGGTTTGGATTTTTTTATCATACCTATCCCTATTTCTTTTATCTCTTTGAATGATCCGAGGGGAATTATTGGGTCTTCTGAAATTACCCCTATTATCAACATTTTGGGGGTTCCTATAGCTCTGCTTTCCTTCAAATTTCAATTTTTCCATTTCTGTAGAAAGTGATTTTACCAGTTTTGTCAATTCATCCACTTGAGGGTGGGAAGCAGAGGGATCAGAGGTTGAAGCTTCAGCCCTACCTTTTCTTCTGTCTCTATCATATTTACTCTTAATTTTGTCAGCTACCAATATATTAGACTCTACTTCAAGGGCTGCATATTTCATATGAGCTAAAGAGGTGGCTCTTCTTTCTCTCAACATGAGGCAAAAATCTGTGTCAAAAGCACTGTCATAAGTAATCTTGGCATAGGTTTTTGTAGGTTTTATTTCAGTGGGAATATTATTGTACATTTTATTAAATGTTTTTGAGAAGTCTGAAACATATCCCCCCTCTTTCCTCTTAAGTGACCCAAATTCTGTAATATAATAAATAAAATATTTTTTATCCTCCCAATGCCTCAAGAATGAATCATCCAAAGCTTCAATCCCATAAATATATCCAAGAGTCAAGCCCCTAAACCATTTCCTAGCCTCACCATCAAGACTCTGTACAAAAAATCTCATCCACACATTTTCATTTTCAATGTTAAGATTATTTGCATAACTATAAAAAGTTGAAAGGTGTTCTTCTGTAGTTATGTCTTCCTCCCTTGTGAACTTGGGAATGTACTAAAGGTAGTCTCCAACTGGTAGAGAATTCATAGGATGATGTAAAAAAAGAGGGGAATATCTAGCAACCACTATGACATCCATCCTGTTTCTAGGAAGATTAACACCTGCCATTTGGATGTGAACTGTAGGAGAACGAGGGGGAGATGGAATTTGAATAGGTAGGATTGCAATTGTTTTTCTAGGGGAAAGGGGAAGTGGTTGATTGTTGGAGGAGAATGTTATAGGGTTCATAGGAAAATAAGTTCCCCCCTCTTTAGTTACAACAACTTTGATAGGAGGAGGAGTAGGAAAATCTTCTAAGATCCTAGGTCTAAACCACTTCACAATATCAGGGGAAACATGGGTTTCAAAAGTTTCTCCTTCCAAATGAAGACTAGAAGGGGGGAGTTCAACAAGAAATATTTCAAAATCTAAACTTCTGGAAACTACAACAGATGGTATAAAAGGAGAATTGGATATAGCTACTGGAGTTTTAAAAGAAGAATCATGTAAATTACCAGAATCACCTGGTACAACATCTGAAAGTCCTTCTCGATAGGTATTTCCTTTCTTGATAATATTCTCTGGGTCAGTTTCAGGTGTTGCCAGAGGTGGCTGCGGATTTTACCTCGTGTGTCTGCTTTTAGGATCCACAATTGAAACAATGGAGTCGCCATGTGCAAGTTGCAATCTTCAAGGTACTGATTTATGATGCATCTTCAGAATCAAAATTTCTTTGTCGTTCAATCCTAGGTAAATGTCTTCAATTCATTCCCCGACAACGATGCCAAGAATGTTAGCACTGAGAGTCACCCTCAGATTGCGAGAGGATAAGCCCAGTACCAATCAAAATGTTTGTGAAGGCAGGTTTATGAGTGGAGGTCAAATGGACAAAGCTCAGTACAAGAATGTTTTAATACATAAACTGGACAAGCAATGCATAAGGAAATGAGGTCCTCATTAACTTCAATTAGTAGTTAAGGCTAAAGGTGAGTAGAAGGAAGACTTAGTGAGAAAGGTGGACAAGTCTGCTAGGATCATCCGACCTTCAAGTAGCTTGGTGAAGAAAGACTTAGGCACAAGAGCACTCTTGAACTCAAGTTTAAGATACTGAAATATATCACAACAGTATTATAATCAAACCTCCATTACAATACAACTACAACAACTCGTCTGGATCGTCCATGCATGAGAATTTCAACATAAGAGGAAACAAGACAACGAAAGAAAATACTGAAACAAGTCACAACAACATTATAATCAAACCTCCATTACAATACAACTACAACACCCATGGATGATTTTAGGGGCTAAATTTCGCTCATGGGCTAATTTTCCATGGTTTTTCCAAAAAACAAAATTGCTATTCTAAAATTGATTCTCCCAAGTTCTATAGGATAAAATTATTTTACCTTAAAAATCGCCAAAATTTAATACAAACTATATAAAATCCTTAGAAATTATAATATTTTTACAAAAATATCGCCAACATTTAATAGTTGCCATATGAATGATTAGTAAGATTCGCCAATGTTTCTACATTTTAAAATAATTTTTCATCCTTAAAATCATCTTTGACAACACCTTATTTGGATCTTCCATGCTCTAGTGTTTCAACACAAAAGTAAACAAGATGATGAAAGAAGATGACTTCTATTAATGAGAAAGTCTGAGGTCTCATACATAACTAAAGAACAACTCTGCTATCAAACTATTACAAAATAGGGAGCTCTGCTCAACCATCGACCACAAAAAAATATGGAACTGATCTATTTATACTCAGATCGGTGGAGAACCACTAGGAGAGTCAACTGACCATCTTTTCCAAGGATTTTTGTTTGTGCATCCTTCTGTCAGAGTGTGCGTGTATTCTTCTGTCAGACACAAGCTCAGATGGGCTTGGAATAAGAAACTTCCCATTGTGGTACCTCAGGCTGACAGTTCTGTCTCCTCGGCCAGATCTTCCATGCCTTCTATTTATGGAGTGAAACGAGGTTTCAACTACAAGTTCTTGTTCATTAATTGAAATCTCTTCGGGATCGGGGCGCGACTTGATGACTAGGGGGTGGCCATGTGTTGCTGCTAGATTCTACACTAGACGAGCATGTGATTTCAGGGCTGTCGAAAGCAGTTTGGACCCACACCACTTTTGGGCCCGAAATGCACCACCTTCTGCCACGTAGCTCTTCCACGATACCGTGGTTTGGATTTCGTCCCACTCAAGGAAATTTAACATCCGAGCATGTTGCGGTGCCAAAATGAACTGTGGCCATTGATCTGGTCGCAATCTGCGATCTGGGATCACTTGCTATTTTAGCGCCCCTACTAAATTTTATCCGCTCGCCAACTATGGAATCCTTCAAACCACACTTATAGGTGGTGCTAAACTGAACTGCACAGGGGATCTTCGCTACTGGAAACTGCACCCATCTGTTTACATGCGCTTATGGCTATCACTTGTGACCCTTGATAATTTCATGTGATAACATAACACAAAATCAAGAACTTCCTAAATATGCAACAAGAATATGAAAACATGCTTTTGTTCACTTTACATTTTTGTCATTGAGAAG
>ML796082.1:35095-49724 GCA_009831015.1 Picea engelmannii
CACATAGAACCTGATAATGCTTCCTGAGACTTCTTCAATTTATGCAATTCTTCAATTCTTGGAGTACTCTGATCCTATAGATAATATTACTCAATGTATTCTCTAAAACTCCTCCAATTTTTCACTCCTTGAATCCTCCCCAAAAAGAGGTTATAGAAAGAATGGTAGACTTTATTCAATTCTGGTCTATTCAGGAGAATGAACTTGTACAGAATGCCCCGCGCTCAATAATTAACATCTGATTTTGAAACTCACACACAAGAAACTACAGTCCGTACTCTTTCCAATGAAATTTGTCCCACTTCATTTGGGTTCTTGATGAAAAAGTTATGATTGTTTTACCCGGAACACCTGTTTATTGACTAGCTTCAGGACTGGTCACAAACCCTATCTTCCACAGAGTGTATCTCCATAATTATAGCGAATCAAAAGCTGAACTTTTTACCAGAGGTACCTTGATATGTCTTCTCAATACTATAGCGATTTCACCATCTGAATCGTTCTAGAAAATAAGTTATAGCAAAAATGGTGAGATGACCTGAAAATAACATACCTTAGAACACATCACCAAAAGACTTCATCCTCCCTTGAAATCCGGCCTTTTTACTTCTTCTTTTCTCTGAAATTCGACTTGTATCAAATGAATGTATAATGATGTTTATTTATACCATTTATGTCACTTCCTTTTAACATTAGGGCCGACCTGACACTTTCTTATTTTGTAATTCTTTTCTTTAATTATCTTCAGGGCCTACATGTACTTCCTTCTTCAATTCACTTTGTCATCTTCAAAAATTTATTTCTCCTCAACCATGAGGATCCACGTGACGTGCCACATACCACCGGAAACATGATGTATATTATCCATCCATGGGGGTTGTATCTGCATGTGCATTTTCCTTCATGTCCAAATACCTTCATCAATCTTGCGGTCCAAAACCCATGACTAGGGTTGACATCAATGACAACAATCAATCTTCCAAAAAGAAAGCCATTCAATACATCCATATAATCATTAATAAGTCTTGAATCAACTGCAACAATTGAGAGTAAGAGTAGGAGAGAGCTATATATTATTCACTGTGATACTTTCTATTAATAAGGGATTCATATTTAAAATTTTTTGTTGTTTTAAATTAAATGGAAAATAGAGGAGAAATGTAGAGAAACCCTACAAGATTTCTTCTTTGGAGTGGAACAAATATGTATGAACATATTCATTGAATTAAAAAATGAAAATGAAAGATCCCTTATCTTGCTAGATAGTTACCCTTGAAAATTCAATATTGGCAATTCCTCAGCTTGGAATTTGTTCGACGAAAGCATTGATCACAACTGAAATTTGAGTGACGAATTAATGCTAGCGAGTAATGGAGGATCTCGTATATAACAAATAGTGTTAAGGATCTCGACAATTGAGGTGATATTCTTTTTTGACTGTACTAAAAGCCAACATATAAAATATAGACAAGGAAAAAATCCGTTCGTGTGTGCATATAAATAAATTGAAGCCAGTAAGGAATTTTTTTTTTTGTGTACATTCTAAATCCCACAACAATTGTACTCTGCTTAAATTTTATCTTTTATATATCAGGAATTCTCTATCATTATACATTGGCATACAATTGTAAATGAAAACCTTCTGGAAACCTCCTTTATTTTGTCTTTCTTCGGTTTCTGTATTTTCTTTTGGTATCCAACTATGAGCAAATTGATTGGAAAATCCAACCTACTAAACTGTAATCAATGATTATTTTGTCATACTTCCTATCCAGCTATGCATGGTTTTTTTTTCCTTCATACATTTATATTAGATCTGTTCAAGTTATGATTCCTATTATCTCGAAGATCCACACCTGTTAACTATGGTCATTCAATGGTTGCAATTGTGCACAATATTATTTTGGCAACGAATCCATTTCTCTAGAACGTGAAAATAGTCTGTATGAAACCATTTGTTCCATTCATTTCCATGACCCGAGGGCTCGATTATTAAATTGATAGGGAGTATAATATGCATCCAAGAACCGTCAATGTAAAACTGGAATTAATTAATCTGTAGAGGTCGACAACTCTTAAAACTCATATATTCTGTCATTAATAATTCAAATCATATTTAACCTCAACAAATATAATTAACTTCAAATTTATGATAATTTTTTTTTGGAAACCAGATAAGGTAATGGAGGTTATGAATGTAATTGTTCATAAAATTACTTTACGAGGGCATTGCTTGCTAATAATTTTTTTTATGAAAAATGAAAAGAGACCAATGTCCAACTCAAATTTCATCATATTAATATGTAAACTTTCATAATTCTATCACTGAGTGTATAAGCAGCCTCTAAACTATCTTAACAAATTTATCTTAACCACTCCAAGCTAGGAAGGTTTGATTTACCAATTTATCTTAACCTTTAGTTCACTATTGACCACAACTACAAACATTCTCCAGTTTCCCGAAGGATATAAATATACATAGTGTAGTTTCAATTCAAATCAATATACATAATGTAGTTTCAATTCAAAGAACTTCTGAGCAGGGACATCTCCATGCAGTGGCATTTGCCTTTTTAAGAAAAGAACGTTAAAAGCCATTTATAAGATCCATTTTCTATATGTAGAATTATATGCACCTTTGATTTTGTGAAGTTATGTACACCTTTGATTTTCAAGAATGTAATGTCATTATCTTTTTTTTACTGCAAAGAGGAAATTGTGTTTTTAAGAATGTAATGTCATTATCTCTTTTTACTTACTGCCAAAAAGAAATCGTGTTCAATATTTATTGATATGACACTTTTTTCAATGAAAAACATAATAGTTTAGAGGAGTCATCCAAGTGGGTTCATGATACAGTCAGTTTGATATTCAGTGCAAAATATAATGAAACTATATTTTACAATACATATAATTAAGATATAAGATATAATACTAGAAGTATATCTTTTGTATTCTTGAAATAAGAATAAATTTATAATAGTAAAAACATATCATGATAAAGAGTGTCTTATTCTTTTATTCTTAATTCTCAATTTTACAATGTAAAATATAAAGACAGATTGCTACTTTATATAGCAAATGGACATTATGTCATGCAATTAAATGTTATAATGTTGCCTTCTTCTTTGTGTTGTTATGTTATCCTACTTTTTTACATGGATCAAAGTATGGAATAAAAAAATACTACAATTAGAACAAAACTCCTTTCTTTGGTAGTAGCTAAAGTTTTAGCACCTTTTGATATTTATTAGGGTTTTTGTATCCCTAAAGCATTTAAAGTCTTCTTAAAATATCATAAGTCGATATATCTACATGTTTGAGTAACAAACACTAACATGGATTTCACTTGGTATTATGGTGGTAAAAGAAATAATCAACTTGTTAGCGGCCTAATTTTATCATACGAACTTTGATTGAGTTTCCCTTTAGATAGTTAGGAATGTCTCGACTAGAAGGAAATTTAAAAAAAATGCTACATCATTTTGGACAATTTCTGAACCCATAAAATGTTGTTTAGGTCCTAGAATGTGAACTTTTCAATTTTGACCATGTTTAGTAGAAACCATGATCAACCCCAAAATTACCCTCCATAAGACCATAGGTCTTATTTCTCACCCCTTAAAGCACAAAAAAGGATAAAAAATTATATTGCAATCCATTTGGATCATACTTCCTCATTTTCAGAGGCTTTTGGTCACCAAAATATTTTACTTCCAAAGGACATGACAAAAATTTCCCCCAATCTTCTCCATGGAGTACCACTTGGCCTTGACTAGAAATTGCCCTTTTAAACCAACATGCTAAAGTGTTTGTTGATCCCATCTAGTTGTTCTAGTCTTATTATGTAGAACCATATCTTATACTAACTCTTGTTGTGCATCTATTGTCGAGTCTTCTATTGAAGGTAAGACATGCTCATCCTTTTCCTCTCCAAGCATGGATGCCTCATAGAGTTTTAGATTCTCCACATTCACCACTAAGTAAATGTGGATGTATGGAAGTAGACTAATTCAATAATCTAACCTTTTCCCAACACTTCAAAATAATGATCGTATCTTAGAGTTTTCATTTTCTTACTAGGTCCCTATAAAATTTCCTTGTTTACATGAAACTAGACTCAGTCCTAGTTTGAGTGTCTTCTCGATTATGTGTTGATCATCCTTAATCTTGTACTTTTCTTGTGCTTTCTTCAATTTCTCCTACACTTGAAAATGGATCCACCTAATCTTATAAATGAATTCAAACTTTAATGCTTCTCGGTGTTGACCCAAAAATATGCTTTGGGCTCAACATGACATTTCTCATTTTTCATATCTTCCTGAGTTGGCATGAAGGTTTCTCTTTGAATCCCATTAAGCTCAAATTTTAGTCAAAGACAGTGGTAGAAGTCATATTTATTATGACCCTTTCCCATTAAAGAGTATCGATGGGTTGCATTCATAGGTTTCATTTGAGCACATAGTGACTTATCAGACACTCGAAGAGTATCATGCAACAATTTCAAGTCATTTGGTCTCAACTCAGATCAATTACAGGGTTTAGATTTAGTTTGGTAACTGCCTCCATTATCAATCAAAGAGATAGTAGGGATAAATGGATTTCAAAGTCATAGTTTTCCCTAGCATACTATCACCTATTGGACATCTACACATTATTAATCAATATCCTTATGTCCAACAACATCTTGTTGGCACCCAATTGGTCTATTTCCTATCTTGTTCGGCTTGTCTCATAACCATGATATTTTTCCCCTAGGGGATGCATTACCAATATCATTTTTGTGTTTTGAAACCCTCCCATATCAATATTCCTCGTGTCATGGTTTCTCAATTCATATTTCATGAATTAATGACTCAATTCGCAAAATTTTCAACGTTGGCCCCTTTTGTTGGTCACTGGGCGGGTCCTGTATGAACATGGTCTTTCACAAGAAATAAAATGAAATATGTTCATTGTGTGGGAAATAGAGTGGTTTTACCCTATAGTGATAAAGATAATATTTCCAATGGGATTTCAAGTTCTTGATTCCGATTTTGTATGACCAGTCTATGAAGGGCACATATTGCACACCTCTTAAATGGCCAAAATCCATGGTTGTAACTTTGTTATCCGTTTTTTTTGAGATATGAATTGAAAGGAAAATTAATACTAGAGGTACTTTAGGGTAGTGCGATACCTTTCCAATAGTATATCATATGTCTGGTTTCAACCCCGAGTTGGTGAGAATGAGCATTCACAAGTTTGTGACTAATTTTAGAGGCCAATTTGATGATAGAGGTTCAGGGTTACAAAATTGTCGTTGTTTGGCTCAGAATCAGAAAATAAAACTTTCCATGTTGTAGTAGACTTATAGGCCTTTCCAATGATGCCTCATTTTCCTCATTATGACATCAGATGACCTAGTTAGAGCTGCTACAAATATTTGAATTGGTTGAGGTAGGATGGTCTAACCACTTGGCATGGTAGAGTTTCAGAGAAGTCAAAGCAATGTTTAACAACCTCATCTCAGGATTTCATTCCCATTTCACAAGAGTATCCGTCGAGACCTTTCTGTTGATACTTTTTTTTCATTTATTGGATATCGTATGGCGATGTGGCATCTTTCACAAGAACGAGCATTTTGTGGGCCCCATAAGCAAATCAGGGTTTTAAAGAGTAGGCTTTCCTGGCTGAAATTGAGGGCTTAGATTACATAGGATCAGATTAATGATGGAATATTGTCGATGGGATTGCCAATACCTTTCTAATGGTGTGCCCCATGCCACATTCCGACCTCGTCTCATCCGCATCATTTTCAAGCTCAGTGAATGAGGTCAATGTCAAAGTCAAAGTCAAAGTTTTGACTTGGCACAATTTTCAAGGAAAATAAATAAAAAATAATAAAAAAAAATTTAAAAAAGGAGAAAAGGGGGATCTTGCCACACAACCCACCCATGCAAAAACAAATAAATTTGAAAAAAATCAAAAAATAAAAAGGGGAAAAACCCCTCTCTTCCCCTTCCTCCATTTACTCAATGAGTCGAGGAGGGGATTAAGCTTTGGTTCCAGCGTTGGTTCATCGGAAGTGGAGGGTTTAAGGAAGACATGGGAAATAGAGAGCATGAGAAGCAATAGTTTCTATAGGTTCTCCAACTAGCAACAAAAATCTAGGTACCCAAGCCACCCTCTGATCATTTGATAACTAGTTTTCTTCCCCTCTACCATTGTTTGAACTGGTTCATAATCCAGATAATGTTGATTATGATAAATTTTGGTATTGCTTAGTTGTTTGCTGATTCATAGTGTTATTTTGCTTGGTGGAATGTTTTCCTGGGCTAAAATAGATGGGATTGTTCTCTAAGTGATGAGACCATGCTCTAATTTGTTTTGGTTGAAGTTTAGTGCCTGGAAAAATTTAATTGCAGTGGATTATGGTTTGATTCTTCATCTCTATTTTTCATAATTCAATTCTTGTCATGACTGCACCTAAATGATTAAACCTGAGCAAAAATGTAGGAGGGAGGGGATTCGAGCCCCTCTTGGTCCCCTGGCCCAAGCTTGAGGCCCCCTTATAAAATTTCTTTGTTTGCTAGACTTGTTGAGTTTCCTATGCAATTTTTGGCCTGGGCATGCAAAATAGAGGCCAGGGGGTTTGAACCCCCAACCTCCCCATCCCCCCCTTTTCCCACTTAGAAAATGAAAAAAATACAATATGGAGGGGGAGGGGGTTGAACCCATGACCTCCTCTCTCCATTTCCTAAAGGTAAAGACCATTCTTATAAAAAAAATCAAAACAACACATGCCACCCCTCTTCTGCCACCTTGTGCGCATTCTACCATCGTCACGCTGCTCAAGGTGGATCCCCCCTTCCACTTTTCACTCCATTAATACTTCCACACTGCTTGTTTGTGACCGTCACACCACCAAAGGTGACGCACTATAGATTTCCCCACCCCACCCCTTCTCTGCTCAAGCCTCTCCTCCATCTCTGTTTCGCAAAGAAACACAAAGGAAACGGGCAGATGGGATGTCTCACCACCTGGGCGGAGACACCATTGCTCCATACTTTGACTGTCAGTGTTGGCATATGCATAATTATTATGGTTAAAGTTTGTCAAGTAGGGGGGTTAGTATTATTATGATTTTTTTATATAGTTTGGGTTATATATGTATGTTGTATTTTCCAAATTTTATTTTAATGTTTTGTTTATTATTTTATTTATTTTTGCAGAGGAGTGTCGTAACAATAAAAGTAATCTCCTTTGTTGTTTCGTTGACTTTAGGAAAGCTTTCAACATTGTGCCTAGGACTAAACTTTGGAGTAGGTTAGAAGAGCTAAAAGTTCTCTTTGAGATGAGAGTTGTTGTGGTAAGGTTGTATGAGAACATTATTGCAGAGTTTAGGAACACTGAGGGTTGGTCAGAAGAAATTAACTGCAATATATGACTCAAGCAAGGTTTTACCCTATCCCCTACCCTTTTTGGAATTTACATTGACAAGTTAGAAGATTGTTTAGAAGCCGTAGGTTATGTTGGACCAAGTCTTGTTAGTATAGTAATCATCCTTCTTCTCTATGCCGATGATATTTTTCTTATGGAAAGAAATCCCTATGACCTTAGTAAGCAACTTAGAATCCTCAAGGACTTATTCTCTAGTACATGTATGACTATGAACACTTGCAAAACAAAGGTTATGATAACAAAATCCAATAAGATCACCTGCGATAATTTTGTATATGAGAACAATATCTTGGAGGAAGTGACTTTGTACACATATCTTGGAATTGATATTCATCACAAGCTCAATTGGAACTATATCATAGAGAAAAGGATAAATGGAGGGTGGAAAGCTTATTATGGGCTTGAAAATATTTGTAAACTAGCATAACTTTGGCTATGGAATAAGAAAAATCTCCTCTTTGAGACTCTTTTCACTCATGTTATATTATATGGATGTGAAATTTGGGGATGCAGTATCTCTCGAGAATCCTTGAGAAAGATAGAGAAGATCCAAAATAATGTTATAACTTATAATCTAAAAATCAAGGGAAATACACCCTATCCTATTCTCCTCATAAAAGCAAGCCTTTCCCCCATTGAGAGCACAACTATGATTAGATATTTAATGTACAAGAACAAGCTAAACATCATGAATGAAGAGAGGCTGCAAAAAATTGCTTTAGACTCTAGCCAAATTCACCAACGACTCAAGCGGGGGATGACAAGTCTTGGCTAAATCATTGAGGAATAAAAGAAGTTATTCTACAGAATACCAATGATATTAAAAATATTGTACATGCTAAATTTAAGGAGAATCTATGGTGTGGTAAAGAATTAGAGGATAAAGAAAATTAAGATATTATAAGGAGGTGGTTAATCCTAATCTTGAAGATCAAAAGTATCTCTTTGTTTTGACTAGCGTAAATACGAGAATCAATATTGCTAAGATAAGAACTAATTCTCATGAGTTTCATAGTGAAACTGGGCGTTGAAAAATTCCCAAAACACCATGGCAAGAAAAAAATTGTCTCCTTTGTGACAATAAGAGGGTTTAAGATGAAAATCACTTTGTCCTAGAATGCCCTGTGTATACCCAAATTAGATCCCAATTTCAAAATATTTGTCACAATACCGACCTTCCTAACCTTCTAAGTCATAAAAACTTTAGTGATCTTGGAATTCTTCTCTTAATGTTTTTCAAGCATTGAAATAACATTTTAAAGAAATCCAAGTAATCTCTTACTCTTCTTAAGGTTTGATAGAACAATTTTGGTCTCTGTGGATGTTAACCATCATCATCATATTAAAAATTCAAATAATAATAAAATATCTAATTAAATAAAAAATAAAATATTTTAAAAATACATATATATTATATGGTTCTAACTATATATAAATCAGTTTCACCTCCCCCTTGGAAGGTTTTTGAACTTTTAATTGCATAACTTCTTCATCCGAAGGAGGATTTTCGCCCATAAATGTCCTAGATGACTGCAATGAAGTGTAGGTTACATATATGGCATTCACCTTCATAAAATTAACCCATATTTTTAGGGAAAATTCTAGGAGTGTCAGGGACCTCAGTTTTGGCCCATAGACAAGTGCCGAAAGGGAGGCCTAATTGGAGGCCTCCTGAGACAAATTTTTGAAATCTGAGGGAGACCCATTTTATCTATAGGAATGAAAGCATGTATTGGACTACTATTTTTGAAATTCAACCTATAATTCATATATAATTTCAATTTTTATCTTGAGCATCCCTCCAACCAACATTCTCCCTTGACCTTTCTGGTGCCATATCTCGCTCATCCAGAGCCCGATTTGCACCAAATTAAAGGAATTGGAAAGATGGTGAATAGAGATAAAACATGAAGACATAAAAATTTACAATTGAGGCTATTTGGTATAAGGGACCATCCTTTCAATTTTTCAAGCCCAGGGCCCCCTTTACTGAATCAAGCACGGGGCCCCCTTTACTGAATCAATCCCTGTTTGAATCCTTCCTTCACCAGTGCACGAGGATACTTATAAGGAACAAGGGGGGAATAATAATAGGTCTAAAAAGTGCTTGAACAATGATAAATTCCTTACTTTCAATGACCAAACCCAAATCCCCCTTGCTGTCCAAAGTAGGCTAACTTTTCCCTAAGCCTTGGGCCTTCACCTAGTGAATTTGGTAGCCATTAATGGCCTTTTAGACACCCCATATTCACTAATTTATAGTTGCAAAACATGGTCAAAAATCAAGATGCCATTGAGATGGAAAAAATATTAAGGCAAATGATGAGGTGGCACCCAATTTCGTCATTTTACTTCAATGACTTTTTTCCAAAAGTTTATTTCTCGAATGTTGTTTTACTTTATGAATAAAGTATTGTAAATTAAAGTTTGAAATCAAATTTAGATTTGATTTACCTTTTGAAAAAGACAAATAACTTTAGGGTTGGTCCACTTGTCGTTTTTTCAAAAGTGACAAGTGTCTTGTGACCTAACCCTAGCCTCCTCTTCTGTTATAAATCAGAGGAAGGCTTTTGTATTATGGGATACTTGTTGAATATAACACAAAATCTCTGTTGATTTTTCTCTAAGAGTTCTTAGAGTTTGTACTTACCTGTTCTCCTTTCGGTTGTTGGGACCTAGATGCTTGTTAGTTAAGGGTTGAGGGGTAGTAGTAAATACTTTTTATGTTAGCTATCCCGAGGAGGGATCAATTAGCTAGGTATTTCTTGTTATTTCCTTGGGTTTAACTTGCTTGTTTTCACGTACTAACCACTATTATTTGACTTGTTTAAAGTGATTTTTGTGCAGATTTTAGGAAGGAGCTAGGAATATCAACCATAGTTAACAGTCAGGAGGTCTAGGGCGCCCTTAGGAAATCCCTTAAAACCCTTTTTCTTTGTTGATCATCGCTGTTTATCTCCCCTCTTTCCATTCTTCTTTTATCTTCAATTTTCTGCCCTTTGATATTGCTTCCCTAAATAGGAAAATTGACCATTTTGGTCAATTTACCATTACAAGACAATCATCTTAGTTAGTTATTTTATACCTATAATTTTCAATTTTTTGTTTTCTTTATTTCATTTATGTTATTAAAGATACTAAAAATTTCTTAACCCGCTAGGAAGTAACCAGTTTCCCGTTCAACTTAACCTAAGTGGTTGGGAACCACTTGAAGACCTGTTTGAGGAAAAGGAACCCACATGGAAACAAGCAAAAAAAATGTACAACCTTGTACAATTACACTTGTTTTGACTTTACTCTATTTCATAAATCTTTCACATATTTTATTGTTAGTATAGTTTACTTTTGTAAAGAAAATTCTCGGTTTTCATTTATTTTTCTGTTCTCATAGATATACAATTGTTATTTGTATATTGTCATTGATTTAATTTGTATTATATAGTTTCAAGCCCTTAACCAAGGAACTATTTGAAGCTCCCTTGCATATGGTGGATATGTGGCCTACAATGAGCTTCAACCCCATTCATTTGGGTTGAATAACATAGATGTTTTGATTTATTCTTTATTGAATTTATTCAAGTACCACACCACCTAAGATGAAGGCAAAAAAGTGCATAACATTGTGATTGTGTGATGGTTGGGTTTCCCTGCCATCATACCTATTGTGGTTAACGTTAAGTTTAGTAGGGATGGTGAACTAGTACTTATTGTATTGTTTATTTGCATTTATTTCTCACTTACAGGTTGTTTCCCCTAAAGGGGCCACTCAAAAAAACCAAAAACCCAAAACCCAAAAACATGAAAAACACTTGAAAACAAAAGGTAGGGGTTCGCCCCATGAAACAAAACCATATCTATATTTATCTAGCTATATATATATATATACTTATATCATATTTAATTTAGCTAGATTTCAATTTTGTTGACCAAGAGACATGCTCGTGAAAGAAATATGTGATCTCTCCACATGGATGGCTTGGTCTTTTCATTTATGCAATTTCAATTTCTAGAACAATAGTAGTCAAATCTAAGGGATATTCATTAGGGGACCCTTAGAATTTGTCTACCTGGTATTGATTGAGTGAGCTATTTTTCTTCGATTTGGTTTTGTTGGTAAATCTCATAGTTAAGATGTTGAATAACTTATCTTGGGTTGGAATACTACTCTTCTTGGGTAACTCAACTAAAANGGGTCCTGAGTCTCTTCCTTTGCACATGTATATTTCTTCCATCCAAGCAGCTTTAAGAGCCTGAAAGCGCTAGACTTGAAAGGGATAAACCCTCCTTCTTTGAACTGCACGGGGAACTTTTCAATTTGACCAAGTGGTGTATGCACACTCACTCTTTTTATACTAGGTAGAACATTTTCGAGATAACACGTGTGATCCTGATCGAGAGGACCTTAAAAATTGTGTGGTAACCTTGCATGTGATTAATAAACTTAAAAATTACAATGAATACATGTTTAAAGTCTTAAATCTTTCGTCAGTCCACCCAACACATGGGGTCTTCATTCTATGAACCCGTGACATAATACCTATGTTCATGGGATATTAAAGAATATCCCTAATTTCACTAGATATTGATAAATACCTATGAAAATCCTTTTATTGAACCCCCCTCCCAATATATCTTTCCAATAAAATAAATCCCTATTTTAACTAGATGCCCCATTTTATACCCCCCCAATACCTATACACCCCTTGAGACTGCAAATCCCCCCCAAAACCTACAATATATTGACCTTATTTTTCAGAATTAAAAAAACCCCTTTATGAATGAACGTGATAAGGTATTGGTCAATAGGCTGAAGCCCCCGTCACCCAACACCCTAGTAAATATTAGTTTGTAGCCAATTACATCCTTTTTCATAGTTGTTGCAATTTACTGAAGGGATGCAATTGCATTTTTAGACCCCAATTTTCAACTTTTAAAAGTCTTGGGACCACTTTTTGGGCAATTCTGGGCTTGTTTCATGCATTACAAAGCCCAAACAGATTGCTACACTTACAACCATCTTAAATGATATGGTTGTATATTTCCAAAGACATTTTGACTCTTAGTTTTTAGTATTTTGTACAATTCATTCACTGGGAAATTGTTCTGAACCCTAGGAACCAATTTTGAAAATTTCCCCAAGGTCATTAGGGAGTGAACAACGTGTTGTTCACTTTTATTAGTTTGTTGGACCGAAAATCAACAAGCTTATTTTCACCCTTTTGTCCACCAAAATTCACCCCTAGTCCTTTTCGACCACCCAAGAAGCTAAGGGAGGACAATACCCAGGTTGGGTGGTCTTAAGAGGGATCTTCTGCAAGTCCCTAACATGAACTCTTTCCCTTTTCACCACATTAGACACATGACCATCTGAGGTGCGGGTAGTCTCTGCCTTGTACTGAGCTATCAAAGAGGTTGTAATCGGCTTCACAGCCGGATTGGTGGGATCCATCCCAACAAATATATTATGATTATAACAATCATATGGAATCTTCCTTCTCTCCCCCGTGTTTTCCATGCACACCATATAAAGGTCAAGGTATAAAATATCTAAAGCAAGTTTTAAAAGGTGACTTGTTGGTGGGTGTTTGGATTACTTTGTTACAAGAGTGATGATATTGCGAGTCCTTTGATGCTTTTTATTGTAAGCCCTTAAATGCTAAACCAATCTCATGTCACCACTTCTACCTATCCATACATTTGGGGATGGGAAGTTGTATATCTCTTTGGTTCCATGTCTATATTCACTTGTGGTGTGATAAAAAATACGATGAGAAGTGTTGTATCTTTGTTAGAAATGTTGCTCCCTAGTATCTCGTACTGCACCTAGACCTCTCAAAGAACAAGCTTGTTGTGTCTCATCCCTTTATGGTCTTTTTACAAGGCACCAAGATGCACATATTACTAAAATTTATCCACTTCCACAAAAGAGATAGTCATGCTCCAACCTAGGTCTTGGAAAACCACCCATAAAGTCCATGAAGATATTCTCACATGGCCTAGTAGGTACTGGTAGGGGGATCCACAAACCTTGCTTTCTATTAGAGGTTTGATTGGTACAACAAATTACACATCCTTGAATGAACCTATCTATCCCTTCTTACATTTCAAGATAACACAGATGCCTTTGAAAGTTGGCTATTATTTTCCAACACCAAATTTCCCTACAATTTTGTAGGTGTTAGCCTCTTTTATAAGTTGTGTTATTTTTCTTTCACGCACAACTTATCCAACTTGTATAGAAACCCATCTTGGAGATAGTGATTTCCCCTACCATCACCTTCTTCTTCATGATCTTGGCCTTACAATTGTTGAAATATCACCCCACAATTCTCATTTTCTTTGTACTCCTCTTTATATAATTCATGGGTGAAAGGATATATTGTAGCATGAAGCTACACCCCTTATTTTTTTTCTAAATTCAAGAATCCTTCCATAACTATTAACATTCAAGGAAACATCCTAAGCTTCATGACTCTTTATAGGGAATTTCTCTAATACAAGGCTCCATGGACAAGGTAAATGTAAGGCCCTAGCCTTGAATGGATTTGGGAACCTCCATTTCATGATCACCTTGATGGTCACTAATTGGCACAAATAGTCTTGATGTAAAGTTGAAGGCCAGAAGAGTCGGTTTTGGAGTGCCTTGGTCATTGGCAAGGCACACCATGGACATGTGGGATGCCCTTTCTTATAGACTAGGAACACCTCAAACCTTCAAATCCCATAGAATCTTAGAAGGGACCTTGGAAAGGAAAGGAAAATAGGGTTGGCATGGGAAACCTCATCATAGATATTCACTACACATCATGGACAAAGTGGCATAGAGAACTTGGATAGATTTTATAGACTTGGGTGCTTGGGCTACATGCAGACCCAAGGAGTTGGGAATTTCACACTTAGGGGTTGTTATAGACGGTAGAAGTACCTTTAGGCACAAGCATCCATGGAGAATAATTGTGGGATTCACTCATTGGGTGCACATCCACTAGGTACACATCCATTGGATGCACCTGTTGGGTGTACCCTTGACTAGCACACTTGGGTACCTTGGGTAAATTTGTTGGCCATGTGGCACTTTGGGCACAACACCATTGGACATTGGATAATTAGCGGACAAGTTATGAATAGGGTATTGTCAACATCATGCACAACTGAAGTTGGAAATGGGGGAAATTAGGTCCACTTA
>ML796082.1:49774-60026 GCA_009831015.1 Picea engelmannii
ATTGATCATTCACTCACCAAGAGTGTAAATGAGCTCTATGATTATGATAAGTTCAAGGTTGGCACAATATGATGAGTGAGAAGAAGAAGAAGACATGAAATGCAGGAGACAAGCTTACGGTTGCCTCAAGGGTTGGATTGTGCAAGTCTATTAGGTAGTAGGCAAAACACAATATTGCCTTACACTCAATGTACATATGTAACACACTTGTAGGTAGAAGGATTAGATCCCTTGTTGTATATCTATATCATTCTTCATAATAAATTTAAGGCATCTACCTTGGATGTTTCTTATACATGTGTGTTGTAGTCTCTTTATTTGGATGAATGTTACGCTCCTTGCAATGTATTGTGTTGTCCAAGTATTGAGTAATTGGATAAGTATAAGTATTGCTAAGATGTCTTAAAGGCCACAGTCGGCCATGTGTCTACTATTGATCTAAAATGGATCCGAACTGACAAATGGTAGTAAGACTCAATACCTGCACAATTAATCAAGCAATTCATGAAGTAGCAAACATTATAAATCAATTCAAATGTAAAAGTCGAATAAGACAAATGTGAGAGGAAAAAAATGGAAAAATAATAGAATAAGAGAGGAGAGAAAGGTTGAGGAAGGGGAAATGAAGGGTCATGGTTGTTGGATTTCCCCTTACCTCCCAACTCTCCCTATTTCTTCCTTCATTTTAATTCTTAATGGGTCTTTTGGCCAAGGAGAGGAGGATGCAAAAAGAGAATCGGTTGCATTGTAACTAAAGATTGACAGAATGAAGAAACTGAGCCCCATTTGAAGTTGATTTTCCCATTTGGGTTTCTAGGGTAAAAATTTATGTTTTAATTATGGTTGTTTGATGTGCTTATGGTTGTGAGAATATTTCACATGTGTTGACATTTCTATTTTTAATGTTAATTTAATACTTGGTTATGTTATGATACGATATATCATTTTTTGTGTGCAAATAAAGAACCCCAACAACTCTGAAATGTCCACCATCAAATTCCCTTTGAAGTCTGAGATTGATGGATGTAAATTTTTTCCTATTGCATGTATTCAGGAAGTTGCTAAATCGATAATTTCATAGTTGGTATTTCTCTCACCTGGAGTATGTTCTATTTCCCTAAGTTGATTTTATCATTTCCTGGCCGAATTATCATTCCCCTCAGTTGATTTCTAATCGCTTGGGTCGTTTCCTCTTTGCCTGAGCTAGTTTCCTTTTCATAGGTCAAATTTATTTCACTTGGGTGAATCAATATCTTGTTGGGAGAATTCGTTTCAATTGGACAATTACACTATGACCTGGTTCAATTTAATACCTACCCGAGATGTTGTCAAAGTGCCTATGACGTTTTTCAATTGCACGTGACATTTTCCTAGGAAGTTTTCCCACTTTCATGTGTCATTTCCCACCTACTTGGATGACTCCACATCCCCCTGGGCAATTCCATTGGTTGTTGGGAGATTAAACTACCTTGTTTGTTGATTTTATTTAGTTGTGTGATTAAATTATCTTGTTGGTTGACTCAATTACAATGAAATTTATTTTTGTGAAGGCGTAGCTTTGAGAAGTTCCAAGAGTATCCAATAGATATAGATTTATCATATTCTTTCAAGTAGGCCTTCGTTGCACATAATATAAATTTCTACGCTTGGGCCATTCGTTTAAACATCTGATTTATCCACAGTGAGTACAAATGGTTGGAAAATTGCAACAATGAGGTAACCCCTCTAACTATGTTGACATGGTCTTGTCCTATCATCATTATATGTCGTGAGATCCAAACTTCCTTAGCTGCAACAAGTAAGCAATCTATCTATTACTAGTGTGATATTATGTGGCCATAATATCTGTTATAATCTACATGGTTGCAATCAAGTACAAAAGAGCAACAAAAACAAGATTTGAAGCCAACATATATTCTATCCTCACATGATTTTTGAGGGATGTATCACAGAGTGGTTTACAATTGGTTGTTCCAAATAGGTTTCAATTGAGAGAAGCTCTTGTAGCCATCGGAAGAGCAGAGGCTACACCGAGACCAAAGAACTCACATCACATCAATATTTGGTCACTAGCTTTAGAATATTTGTAGATCATTATTTTTTATTGGCTAGATTGCTATTATGTTGCTAGTTGGTTGTGGTGTGTAGGTTACAACCAGAGAATAGGCCTTGTAGTCATCACATTGAATCCTAGATAGAGTTCTGTAAGCAAATTCAGACGTTGATTATTGTTGCAGGTTTCTTCAAAGACAAAGGATCCTAATAAACAACTCTAAATAGATATTATAAAGATCCTTGTATAGGGCATAAGAATAGAGGCCTAATAGCCTTAATAAGACATAAAAATTTGTACAATATTGAGAACAGAGCTCAAAAGAGACTACCACAGAGGCTATGTGGTTATGAAGCAAGTGTGATATAAGTTCCTCGTTTATGAATCATAAGGTGTCAGAGTGGTTTCATCCTTGACCGTGACACCATTGCTAGAACTTTGAAGAGAACATTGCAGACCTCAACATGGGTAAAGAAAACAAAGAAATGTTGAAAGACTTAAGGGCCAACAATGCTTAGCTTCAAGAAGGGAATGGCACTTTAAGGAGTAGGTCCATATGTCCAAAAAGAGGATGGAAGAGATGGAGAAGCACCTTAAGAAATATGTTAAACTTCTTCCATTGCTAAAGAATAAGTTTGAAGAACATGAAGACTCCTTCACTATTGTTATGGAAGATTCGGACAAGCACATAGTGCAACTTGTACAACTTGGTGAGAAGGTCATCCACATGGATATCTAGCAAGAGGATATGATCACACAGATGATGCCTCAGTTACAACAAGATTAGGCAAAGAAGGAAGAGGCCTTGGAAAGGATATAATAATCTATCCAAAAGCATCGAGAAGTAGGGTCACCTTCCATTGCCACTACTATTATTGGATAAATCGGTAGGTGCAGACACTAACTGATCTCCCTAGATCCACCTAGATCTATAACAAAACACACCAGAACATGACGCTTTCCTTAAGTTTTAAATACTGAATTTACTAACTAAAGAGGGATAGGTGAAATACCGTTTAAATGCCACTTCCTCTCGCTATCGCCATCCTAGCTCCGTTCCAAAACTCATACAATGATGATCCTGCAAAAGAATGCAACCAACCAAAGTGATAGTAATAGCATAAACTCAATATAAACCTATGTATGTGATCAAGGAATCATACAATAAAACACAACAAGCTTTATAGGAAAGAATCATATTACTGTATCATATTAAATGTGAAAGAGATATTACAACCATGGCCTTGATGTCGTAAGGTCCCTTCCAACTGTCCTTCGTTCCCCACAGACTTCTTTCTCCAAGAATTCTGAGACTATGGATCTGATAGCTACTCACAATCTATCTTGACAAAGCAAATCTCAAAGCCACTCTAACCAAGCTAACAATCCCAAGCCAAAAAAAACTAACTTTCTCCATGAGAGCTCCTCTCCTTTTATAAGTTGAAGAGGATAAGGTGAGAAGGTTAGGATGATCCCACTAAATCATGAAAGCGAGTAAGATCCAAACCATTTGGATGCTACCTCACCATGGAAGTTTCTCCTTCTAGAAGATTCGAGAAAACGCTCGTTTTTTCCTACGTGTAAGCATTCTCGCACCCTGCTTATAGAGCAACCTGTGAACCTCTTGCAACCCAGCTATGGTGCAGCCTGCGAGAATCAGGCATTCTTGCACCCTGCCTATATAGCAACCTGTGAGCATCCTCTTTAATAGGGTTTTTACAAAGGAGAATGCAACTTCTTTTCTTAGGAAAAGTTCTTCTCTCTTCTTTCTTCAGGAACTCAGGCCACTAATCCCTCTTAAGGAAACATATAGGTTTACATCATTAACAGTCATAGGGATGATGAAAATAATGTGTAACAGAGATCCCCCCAAAGTATGAAGTTAGAACAGAGTGATAGAAAAAATACTTTGTCGAGTGTGTGTAGGGAACAAGGAACAGTCGGTTGAAAATCTGCCAACAAACAAGGAAATACAGTACAATAATATATCATCACTGAGGTAGGCATTCCCATACTCAGAGTACAAATGACTCAAATAATAAATGCCGACATGCGAAGATCCATGTCAAGTAAGACAGGTCATGGCCACCAAACATACACTGTGGATCCATGCCATTATGACTCAAATCTGAACATAGCCACTAGACATACAATGTGGATCTATGCAACAGTACAAACTGAATATACTCCAACATAGCCTGAATCTATCAGAAAAGATCCAGGCTCTTCATCTCCACCAATCTATAGTATGAATCTAACCATGCGAATACATGTGTCAAAGTTAAACATGGCAGAAACCACTTGATTACCGGTCATTAGTGTATACCGTTAACAAGTGCGAGGGAAATCACCATTAATGTCAATGACTCCCAAGGTACACTAGTACAATCCAACGAATTTGAATTAATGAGCTGAAGTCGAACACTCGGTGGAATCTTCCGATCAGGGGTCAATGCTGAAAACCCATTGTCGAAAGCGAGGAAACCTGCCATTGAGGCATGCAAGTTCCAAGGTACCAATTGGTTTCTAAGTCTAATTCCTGGATATTGAGTTGAAGTCGACAGGAAAAGACTCGTCATAGTAGGGCCTTAATGTATCCCCCATCAATGACACGAAACAAGTAACAAGATTTGATGTAGATCAGAGTAACAAGTGATTCAGGACTGACTCAAGGATGGCCGATGCAATAGAAGGCTTAAGGACTGCAGAAATGGTCGACGCAATAGAAGGATTTATGGGTTTATTTTTTGAACATATTGATGACACAAAAACTGTCTTGGAAGCACTGACTCAACAACAGGGATCATAGACCAATTTGTAATCTTATAAGGAGTATGATCAAGAGACAAGCGGATTTTCCAACCTAGACACAAAGCGAGCAAAAGGGTGTCATGTTCAAAAGTGACTCTTCCATGGAATACAGGTTTAGACATATTTCTTTCCCAATTTTCCCCCCACCATTTCTGGCAAGCACCTCTTTATTTTTACAAAAGCTTGATGAGGATAACATATGCTTGTAATGTAAGATCATCCTTCAGATGAGTCCCTCAGAGTATGTTTAACGAACCCTAGGAAGGAGTGGTTCGATCCCACATGGGCCTTTCAATGTTCATTTTTATGAGTCCAAAGAAAGAAAACTCAAGGGTTTTTCATGTTTATAGAGTCTAAAAAACACTTAAAGAGAACTCTCCCAGTTCCTTTTTCATAAAACAGTGTGACCAGACTAAAAAAACGATAAACTATCGCCCGTCGAACGTTTTCTTCAAATACTTTAACGAGCGTGAAAAGAACAAGATCACTCGACAATCTTTTCGTTTTTATGGAGTGAAAAGATCTTAAAGGATACTCCTTTATGTTCATCGTTTTCGTGTTACCATGACGAGTACAAAAAGACGAGAAAAAGTATACTCGGTTACGTTCTCATATATTTTCGAGCGTGAGAACGAATGAAGACTGAGCTCGAGATTTTTTTCATTTTTACGAAAGCTTTAAAAAAAAACAAAACAATGCTTGGGGTAGATTTTATTTTTACACAAGCTTAAAAACTAAACAAAACTATGCTTGGACCTAGTTTCATCTTTACAAAATCTTGAACTAGGGAAAAACTATACTTGAGGTAGGTGGTTTCATTTTTACACAAGCTTGAACCAAAGGAAACTATGCTTGAGACAGGTGGTTTCATTTTTACACAAGCTTGAACCATAGAAAACTTATGCTTGGACTTCCCAACGCAGAACACAGGGATGGTTGGTACTTAGCCCCCAGTTTAAGAAGCTAGCAACTCAACTTCAGCATGAAGTCCAGAGGCTGAGGCAAATGCCCCCCAAGCTTCGTTTCATTCAACTGCAAAGGAGAATGAAATGAAGCTTCAAATACTAAACGAAGGACTTGACTCAAATAGAGAGGGGGAAAACTATTTCATTTTTTAACGAGCTTGAAACAGAAACAAGAACTATGCTCATAACCTATGTTTCATTTTTTAACGAGGTTGCCACAGAGATGAAAAAACTATCCTCGTAAGTTGTTTCATTTTTTAACGAGCTTGAAATCAGAAAACCATGCTCAAAGACCTTTGTTTCATTTTTTAACGAGGTTGCCTCAGAGACACAAAAACTATCCTTGGAAGTCTCTCTTCTTGATCATGGATTCTAAGAGGACAATGCTCCAGAATGACACCATGTCAAGGGACAAAACTCGGTCATGGCTTCCAAGAGGTCTTCACTGGAAGGAAGAAACACACTCTAGAAGGACACCATGTCGAGTGTCGTGAAAGAGGTAAAGAGATCATGCTCTAACAACCCTATCGAAGAGATCACCATGTCAAGTACTAGATCTAAGTCATCGAAAGTTGAAGCTATGGGTGACAACGCCACATAATTGACCTATGGCGGGGGCGATACCGTCTGCATATAAGAACCATTTAGGGAGGCAATCCAATTGAGGTCAATGAATGAAAGTTGATCAACAGTCACAACTTGTCCATCGTGAGGGAAAGATATCACATGAAAAAGAGTAGACACAATAGCTTTCATGGCATAGACATAATCTCGCCCAAGGAGTAAAGAGAAATCCAAGGGGTCTTGGATTACCATGACATCAATAAAGACAGTTTTCCCTCCCAAAGTTATAGGAAACTGAGGAAGGGTCCCTAAAGGTTGATTGGTTCTTCTATTAAAAGCTAACAAATTCTGCGTAACCAGGGAAAGCTAAGGACAACCCAAAGCTTGCCAAGCAAAAGAGTACAAAATTCTAACGAACACACCTTCATCTATCAATGTCTGAGGAACGTCCCAACCACAAACTTTCACTGTAATCTGGAAAGGAATGTGAGAGGGAAGACGAGGTCCAGTTAGCACACCCAAATTAAAAAGGATGGCCTCATTACTTGGAGGGGCTTTGACGGGAGAAGGAGGAATACCTCCCGACATGGCAGAGTCTATATCAACGAGAAAAATGTGGGCAATATTGGGTTTACTCTCGAGCGAGAGAGTAGGATCGAATGATGATGGGATCAAATTGACCATGCAGGCACTCTTCAGAGGAAGAGTGGGATTGACTGATGATGGGATCAGATCAACCACTTTGTCACTCTTCGGATGAAGCATGGGACTGACCAAGGGAGGGACTAGATCGGTCACTTTAGCACTCGTCAAAGGAGGAGTGGGATCAAACAATGACAGAATCGGATCAACCACTTGGGTTTCATTCTCCAAGGGGAGAATGGGGTCGACAAGTGGAAATGGATCGACCACTTGGGTGATACTCTCTAACGAGAGAGTGGGATCGATCGAGGATGGGATTAGATTGACCAAGGATGGAATTAGATCGACCGCTTTAGTTTCACTCTCTGAGGGGAGAGCGGGATTGACCAAGGATGGTATCGAATCAACCACTTTTTCAACTGGTGCAATTAAATATGTGACCAGATTGACGACATGATCAATCAGATTGACTGACGGGGGAACCAGATTGATCATTCCATCAGCTACAGGTGGGTTGAGAGAAATCTTGCGATAAGAAGCTGGAAGTTGAGGCTATGAAACAGTCATGTCTTCCAGGAATTTCGAGGCTTTGTCCATACGAGGGCAAAGGTGATTTAGATGACTCCCTTTGCATAACATACACAAGAACTTGACTTTACTTTTCTTCTTCCCAACGGTATTGTGACTAGTTGACAGGAGGTCATCAACATGTTGTTCAGAGGCTGACGACATGGGTTGGTCAGGGTGTGTAGACCATACTT
This sequence comes from Picea engelmannii, assembly GCA_009831015.1. Lineage (NCBI taxonomy): Eukaryota > Viridiplantae > Streptophyta > Pinopsida > Pinales > Pinaceae > Picea > Picea engelmannii. The sequence goes on from ML796082.1 coordinate 57,571, forward strand.
CTATAACCTTGGATAGACCAGGGAAATCCTTAAGAAGATGGCTACCCTTACAAATCCTGCAAGGGTACTTGGGCTTACAAGTTGTTTGGGTGATCTTGACATCATCAACACTCCCAACGCGATTAACAGGAACTGGTTGTTTTCCAACATGTTTGATAGTGGTTGGAGGTTTTGATACTCACTTATCTTTCTTTTTCTTAATCTTTCTTTTCTTCTTCTTCTTATTCACCGAGTTACTAGCTTTAGAACTTTCACTTGATGAAGAAGATGAAATAGAAGGCGACCTTGCAAGCGAAGAAGGCGAAGAAGACCTTGCTGGTGAAGAAGGTGAAGGATCAACATGAGGTTGATGCTCTTGGGGGGAAGTGCTTGTGACTGAAGCACTAAATGCATTTGTGATTACCTGAGTGGAAAACAACCATACCAGTAATCCAATAGTGAGACCTGGAAGGCTTAAAGTAGCGATGTGAGGAGGACCAATGTTTCCATAAGAAGGAAAAACAAAAGGTTCCCCTGGAGCAGGTGTTCCTTCATTGGTCATTCTGGGAACTGACACCATTAAATAAATATCCAATCTAGAGTCCTCTAGGGAAAACAAACAATACACACTAAAAATCTAGTAAGCAAGCAAGCAAACGAAACCTTCTCACAATGAACGCACTAGTTGGTGATGAAATCCAACGTCATGGGAACAAAGTAAGAAGGGGCTGAGATAGAGTGGGTGGAAAAGTTATGTTGACGACCTACTTAACGGACTTAAGCCCTAGTGCAAGCTCCCACACATAATCGTGGGTATACCCTCCAAGGAGCCTGAGTGAGTTTGGCCAACGTCGATTCCAGGTACCGTGAAAACTTTCCCCTCCACAGTCACCTTGTGTAAAGACCCTAAAGATATAGGCCACTAAGGTTATCAATCACTACAGTGATGCCTGGGGAAATAGTCGACAGTATGATCCATGTGCAAGGGCAGGGTATCTAGCCTGAAATCAAATTGAAAGGCTTCCACTCATCATTGTGGGTTTACCTCTCAAGCGACCCCCATAATACATGTAATCTCTACATCAAGACCAACAAAGCAGGGTGAGTAACTTTGCCAATCTTAATGCAACCTCGTGATTGACCCTTGTGTTAGAAGGGCTTCCCAGGACAAAATGTAGTAAGTGGATTCAACTCTCCCTATCACAAGATACTATGTTTGTTTGTAGCTTTGGAAAGTTATCTTTCACACCTATTCCAAATCCCTACGACTAATCCAATGTAGGTTTTCTACCAGAAAAGATAAAAATGTCTAATCAATTTTTATAAGCGCTTTATTTTATGGCTGTTGTTACTCAAAAGGAAAATGGCATGACCAATATGGTGTTTTGACCTACTCGAAAGTTATGCAAAGAGATGAAGATGCAATCTTTTCATTTCGATGAAAGCTATGCTACGAGAAGGAGAAAACATTTATCATTCCTAGATGCACAATGTCCCAAAATCTTAAACTCATCAATATCAAGATTCTTAAGAAATGAGAAAAAGGTACTGTACACCAATGCACGATTCATGCCCCCCCCTCGGCCATGAGGGGGATTTTTTTTTGGAATTTAAGACCAAAAAATGCCAAGAATCATGTAATTTCGCTACTTCAAATGCAAGGATGCCCCCAATCTAATATAAAGCAAGAAATTAAATCTTTTTGTTTCAAAAATTTCACTAAAAGCAATAATGAACTTTGTTAAAACAAAGAAACCCAAACTAAAAGTTTTCTTTTAAAGCGAACTATTAAGAAGAAATCTGATCTTTCCCTAAACAATTCTAAAGAAAACACATGCTTTGTAATTGAAAGACACTCAAAGAAAGAGATTAATCCTTCAAAACCAAACAAAGAAAAGATGGCTAAAAGAAACTCAAAGAATGTCAAGTAGACTGTAAACAGAGCAATATAGGGCCCAAAATCTCAATCCAGCTGATCAAAGCAAAACTGGGTCATCAAAAGGTGACAAGACCCAATCCAAAAAAGTTTACAAACAAGTTCGCAGCCTAGCAGTAGAGTACAGTGCGAGAATCAGGTATTCTCGCAGGCTAGACATTGGTAGGGTGTGAGAAGTTCGCACTGGATATAACAACAGGGTGCGAAAATCAATGGTTTTCACAGGCTGTAGAGAGGTACAGTGCAAGAATGTCTGTAATCAAAGAAAATTTTGAAAAAGGACAGGGAATCTAAATGAACTTCTAGATCTAGAGAGTCTGGATGGATGTCCCACAGACTCAGAAACTAGAAAACAAGCAACCAAAGGAAGGGAAACTAGATTAACTAGGAAACAATCCGTTCCCCAGTATGGTCGCCAATTTTTTTATTGGATAAATCGGTAGGTGCAGACACTAACTGATCTCCCTAGATCCACCTAGATCTAGAACAAAACACACCAGAACATGACGCTTTCCTTAAGTTTTAAATATTGAATTTACTA
>ML796082.1:60076-105001 GCA_009831015.1 Picea engelmannii
CACTAACTGATCTCCCTAGATCCACCTAGATCTAGAACAAAACACACCAGAACATGACGCTTTCCTTAAGTTTTAAATATTGAATTTACTAACTAAAGAGGGATAGGTGACATACCGTTTAAACACCGCTTCCTCTCGCTATCTCCATCCTAGCTCCGTTCCAACACTCATACAATGATGATCCTGCAAAAGAACGCAACCAACCAAAGTGATAGTAATAGCATAAATTCAATATAAACCTATGTATGTGATCAAGGAATCACACAATAAAACACAACAAACTTTATAGGAAAGAATCATATTACTGTATCATATTAAATGTGAAAGAGATATTACAACCATGGCCTTGATGTCGTAATGTCCCTTCCAACTGTCCTTCATTCCCCCCACACTTCTTACTCCAAGGATTCTAAGACTATGGATCTGATAGCTACTTACAATCTATCTTGACAAAGCAAATATCAAAGCCACTCTAACCAAGCTAACAATCCCAAGCCAAAAAAAACTAACTTTCTCCATGAGAGCTCCTCTCCTTTTATAAGTTGAAGAGGATAAGGTGAGGAGGTTAGGATGATCCCACTAAATCATGAAAGCGAGTAAGATCCAAACCATTCGGATGCCACCTCACCATGTAAGTTTCTCCTTCTAGAAGATTCGAGAAAACACTCGTTTTTCCCACATGTAAGCATTCTCGTACCCTGCTTATAGAGCAACCTGCGAACCTCTCACAACCCAGCTATGGTGCAGCCTGCGAGAATCAAGAATTCTCGCACCCTGCCTATATAGCAACCTGTGAACATCCTCTTTAATAGGGTTTTTACAAAGGAGAATGCAACTTCTTTTCTCAGGAAAAGTTCTTCTCTCTTCTTTCTTCAGGAACTCAGGCCACTGACCCCTCTGAAGGCAACAGATAGGTTTACATCAATAACGGTCATAGGGATGATGAAAATAATGTGTAACAACTACCGAAGCCAACACCATGGTTGAGACCACATTCGTAAGCAAACCTTCCTTGGATTTCTCTCAAGAGAATTTGGGGGATTTTGAAAAACATACCAAATGCATTGGTTCCAATATTTTAAGGTAGATCACCTACGATGGACAAGGGATAGGCAAGAGAAGGCAAGGCATCCTAATCCCCATTATAGCTCCACTGTGGGTCAAGCATGAATGCTTATGCTTCAATGACAAAATGGAGAAACCCATGACTTTTAAGACCACATTTGTAAAGACAAAAGACATGTCATAGTTGGACTACTCATCAAGAGAAGGAGTAGTTTTACATGAAGGTGAAAACCCATTGCCATATCATCCTTCTTATGGTGGATTGAAAAAGGGAAATGATGAGAAGAGCTTGAAGAATCAGCCTACACCATCACTTAGAAGAAGAAATGAAATAATTAGCTAGAGAAAGAAGAAGAAGAAGAGTAAGAGGTCTTCATCAAACAAGACATCCCTTTTTTGTCACTACTACAAGAACAAAGGCCATAGTGCTGTGAGTTGTTGGTACTTAGAGGCATTTTATTTTTTTGGGAAGAAAGGCCATCATAAGGCATCTTGTTGGGAGAAGCAAGACACATGCCATAAAAAATATTTCTTTAAGAGGAGGAATGGAAAGAAGACTTCTCCAATTCAATGGAGAACTCATAGGTACATGGAGAGGAGTATGACCAACAATACTCATAGCAACAATAGGAAATTTTACCACCATTACAAGTTGAGTAGACATTGAGAAATAAAGTGTTGGTGACTTTGTCCAGAGCTTCATCGTAGAAATTGCACAATGAAGAGAAGAGTGTGGAGAGTGAAGAGTTCCTTCCATATATAGCTCAAGGAGAAGAAGTTGTCCAAGGATTTGTAGTCGAAAAATAGGTTAGTCGCACCAACGAAGTAAGAAATTGCTAGAAACATGAGAGAGCAAAGAAGAAACTCAAGAAAGGGTTGAAATCTATTTCATTGAATGTTGGTTGAAGAATGACTCACCAATGAATGAAATCGTTTTCCAATGATCAAGACTCCTACAACCAACATGTAGGGGTATGCAAGATGGTCATTCAATTGACATGGCCACTAAGAGTTATTTCCATGTGGGGAAGCAATTGATCCTGACATATGAATGCAACCACACTTCCCTTGAGGAATTGTTACATGATGGAAACATGTTGGGGTCACACTGAACCTGAAGACCAACATTCGACTTAGCTTCATGACTTCCAAGATGGACTATCTCCAAGACAATGAGGGAGATGTGAATGAATTTTGAGTTCATAGTTTGGATCTGGAGATTTCTCAAAGTTGAGTGTCAGTGAGAAGAATTCCGAATTGTGGAAACAAGCGAGCTATAACCAGAGCCATAGCCATAGCCAGGGATTAGAGTTAGTAGCCAAAGCCCTGATCTAGAGCTAGAGCTAGAGTTAGAGTTATATTCAGGACCCAACGTCAGAGCTACATTATAGAGAAGCAAACAAAAATACATTGATCCATATTGGTTTCCTTGAGATTTTGGAGACCAAAAGCCTCACAATGGGAAGGTGTGATCCGAACCAATGAATGGATGTAAGACTCAATATTTGCACATTTAATAGGGAAATTCATGAAGGTTAGCAAACATTATAAATCAATGAAAATGTAAAAGTCAAATAAGACAAATGTGAGAGGAAAAAAATAGAATAGGAGAGAGAAATGTTAAGGAAGGGGAAATGAAGGGTCATGGTTGTTGGCCTTCCCCTTAACCCCCAACTCTCCCTATTTCTTCCTTCATCTTCATGCTCAATGGGTCTTTTGGCTAAGGAGAGGAAGATGCACAAAGAGTATCAACTGCATTGTAATGAGAGATTTCCAGAATGAATAAATTGAGACCCATTCAAATTCGGTTTTCCCATTTGGGTTTCCAAGGTAAAAAATTATGTGTTCATTATGGTTGCTATATGTGTTTATAGTTGTGAGAATATTTCACATGTGTTGATGTTTCTCTTGTTAATGTTAATTTGATGCTTGGTTATGTTAGGGTGTGAGATATCATTCTCCGTGTGCAAATAAAGAACCCCAACAACTCCTGAATATCCACCATCTAATTCTCTTCAAAGCCCGAGATTGATGGATGATAAAATTTGTCTATTGCAAGTATTTAGGAAGTTGCTAAATCAGTATTTCAATAGTTTTTATCATATTTATATCACCTAGAGGACATTCTCTTTCCCTAAGTCAATTTTCTCATTTCATGGCCAAATTATCATTCTCCCCAGTCGATTTCTTATCACTTGGGTCGATTCCTCTTTGTCTGAGCTAGTTTCCTTTTCCCGGGTCAAATTTATTTCACTTGGAGGAATCAATATCTTGAATGGTATATTCCTTTCACTTAGACGACTATGCTATGACCTAGTTCGATTTAATACCCACATGGGACATTTTCCAATTACATGAGACACTTTTCAATTGCCCATGATATTTTCCAATTGCTTGAGATGTTTTCCAAGGGACATTTTTCAAGTGTTTGGGATGTTTTCCTACTTGCCTGGGTTGTTTCCCACCTGTCTGGATGAATTCACATCCCTTCGAATGATTACATTAGTTACTGGGAGATTAAACTATATTGTTGGTCAAATTTGTTTCACTGGGTGACTAAATTATCTTGTTGGTCAACTCACTAGGTAGTTGATCAACTCAATTACATTGCAGTTTATTTTTGTGAAGGAGCAGCTTCAAGAAGTTCCAAGAGTAATCGATGGATATAGATTTATTAGATGCTTTCAAGCAGGCCTTCATTGCACATAATCTAAAGCTCTACATGTGGGCCATTTGTTTAAACATTCATGATTTATGCATAGTGAATACAAATGGTTGGAAAATTGCAACAATAAGGTACTCCCTCTAACTAGTATCTATACTGATCTAGTCTTGTCTACCATCAGTGTATTCTATGATCTCTAGACTTCCTTAGATGTAGCAAGTAAGAAACCTACCTGTCACTAGTGTGATATTACGTGGACATAATATATGTTATAATGTACATGGTTACAATCAAGTATAAAAGAGCAACAAAAACAAGCTTTGAAGCCAACAAATATTCTATCCTCACATGCTCGTTGAGGGATATATCATAGAGTGGTTTTACCATTGGTTGATGCATGTAGGTTTCAACCAAGGGAAGGCCTTGTAACCATCAAAAGAGCAGAGGCTACATCGAGAACACATAACTCACATCACATCAATATCTGGTCACTAGATTTAGAATATTTGTAGAGTATTGTTTGTTATTGACTGGATTGCTATTATGTTGCTAGTTGGTTGTGGTGTGTAGGTTACAACTAGAGAATATGCCTTCTAGTCATTAGATTGAATCCTATACTAGAGTTCTACAAGACAAATTTAGAGGTTGATTGTTGTTACAGGTTTCACCAAAGTCAAAGGATCCTGCTAAACAACCCTGAATAGAGATTACAAAGATCCTTGTACAAGGGAGAGGAACATAGGCCTAGTAGCCTCCAAAAGACATAGCACTCTATAGAAGCCTAAGAATAGATATTAGAAGATACTTCCATAGAGGATATGTGTTGTCGAAGCAAGTGGGCTATAAGTCCCTCGTTTATGAATCAATTGCTGAAAAAAACTAGTTGAGTAGGACTTAGTTGCATTTGACAGATTGTAGATGAAGGCCAAGTTATGGGTAGAGCTTAAGTGAAGAGGCGTAGTAGGCGTAGGCTGGCCAAGCCACTTTGGCCAAGGCGAGGCAGTGATGCATGACCTCAAGTGTCAAAACCGACTTAGGAGAAATTCAAGTTTGCAAAGAAAAATTCGATCATACTATAGGTCTGTGATAGGTGGTATCAGAGCATACTCTTCACCACTTTCTAAGGGAAAGGTGGAATTAGAGATGATTTTGATATAGTTTTGGTGATCTTCATCACTGTCACTACCATGGAAAGTGGTATTAGAGTAGTTCAAGCGCTCTTAATCAGCTATGTGAACTTGAGGTAAAATAATAGAATTTCAGACAAGTTGTTAGGAAGTAAAAAGAGTAACTTGGAGACTAGACAAAAAAAGTTATTTACCTTGGTGCAATAAAAAGACAAGAAAGTTGTCTACACAAAACTGGTAAGTTCTTTGTTTTTCTCAGGTAGAAATCTTGAATAATGAAGTAGTAGTCACTTTGAAAAGTGAATATGCCTGGAAGAAGATCAATGACATACTCAAAGGGTGAATAAGCCCTGTTTGGATTATCCCATAAAGACTATGACAAGAGTCATGCAAGAAGGTTCATAGAGATGGAGAAAAAACTTCTCACTTTGGAGAAATCGATGGATCGATTAGTTGAATTTGTCCAAATTCAGTTAAGAAAGGTGGAAGAAGTGCTAAGGGGAAAATCCCCCTATACTGGGTCTAGGTACAAGTAGAGCACTGACTTCCATTAAAACACTGTTCTACCCTTGAAATATCCCAAAACTATCTAAATTGAATGACAAGAGAGAGGAAAGAAGGTCAATGGGTGCACCTTTGGTTCTTACGTCCCGTGTAGACCTCTTTCGCCTTTGCAACTTCCTAGATTGTGGGTCTCCTCCCAAAGATGACCTGCACAAAGCTTAGGAAAACGAATGCTACAACACATACAATCTCTACTTATCACTCAATGTTTATATATAGACATAAATGCATAAATTCATAAAATCATACAAATATAAGATTTTGGGACAAAGACGAACTCTTTTATTAAGTTTCAAGACAAAAATGATTACAACCTTTGTCGACAATTGCTCCACGAACCAGGTCTGGGCTCCTCTATCGAGGCTCCAAGTGCATCAATCCCATGCTAGCTTCTCACAACCAAATTATCTCTTGGGAAAAGGGAAAGGGTTGTATAAGGAGAAAGCGATGGAGGGGAAGGATGAGGCCAAAACTCAGAAAGGGATGCAAAACTTGGGCTAAGAAGGGGAAGGGATTTTGGCAGAGTTTTCTTATTCTCTTTCTTGTCTTTTAAATGAGATCCCAAGACCTCTTTTTATATGAGAAAAAGATGGTTATTCGGTTTGGGGACGAGCTACAATGGGTAAAATGGTTGGGAAACCCTCAATATCCCATAAACTCCACCAAATTCCTTGCAATTTTATATTTTTTGCAACTTTTGGAGGTAAACGCGGGCTAACTAGTATGAAGCTCGTGTATGTACACATGCTAATTAGTATGCAACACACGTGTGTACATGAGTTATCAGTTCAGGAGGGTGCATACATGTTCCAAAAAATTGTTTTTTAAGAAGAAGCCTCGACAGTATTTTGGCAAATTATGTAAGTGGAAAGGCCAATGCCATGCATACATAGGTAGGGCATTTTTGGACTATAACAAGAAGTCACCATCGAGGTTGAATCTTTAGAACAAAAGATGACTCATATTGATTAGAAGTTTGTTGGGTCGAATCATATAATGGATTTTGGACAGAGCCTTAACACAATTGTTGTAGGTGGTCTTGGCAACCACTTGCCACTCTCCTTTCACTATTAAAAGCCACAAATGGCTCACTTCCTAGAAGCAAGCAGTGGAGCCTAGGGCATCAATATAGGTGCCCAAATTAGTGAAGGATTGATAGAGGAGGAGTCATTTTGTTAGAAGGATGAAATGCATGATGGAAATAGGCCATCCTCTTCTCCACATTGATGCTAGTTTAGAAAATTTTCTATCCAAGAAGTAAGATAGTGGGCAAGGAGGCACTAGTGCATAATTTCCTTCAAGAAATTGTTAAGTTGTAAAAGGTGACTAGACATACTTGAGGAAGAGGTGAAGATATTTCCTTGTGCATCTACAACGATAGTGCCAAAGCAGTGAAAAATAAAACAAGGAAGTTGACAGTCAAGAAATGGTGTGCATTCAACCTAAATGCTTAGACTAGAAAGTAGACCAAGTCAACTTGGAAGGTGCTTTCCCACCTTTGTGTACCTAGGATTAGGCATATCACTCCTTGGATAAATTTGAGGATGATTATCTAGATGACCCAGTTGGTTGAAGGTGATAGAAGTACTGGTGTTAACATGCCTTTATTAATAAGAATTGTAGAATTCTTTTTGGCTAGCTCATTGCAATGATTAAATTTTGGACATAATATTAGAGCATTTGAGGGAAGTGGCTATGATGTCCATCTGTGACCCTCTTCTCATTTACAGTTTCCTTAAGGCGACTTGCTGCATAGAAGTTGGGCAATGAAGTCCAAGTGCACCAAGAAAAGGTGTCAATTTCATTGAAGGACTTGGTAGTGTTGGATTTCAATAGGTGACTTAACAATTTGGAAGTGAAGGTGGTGACCTTGCCTTGGTCCAACAAAGTTGTAGAGATAGACCAAAGTGTGAGGGGAAGTGATTGGTTTGAGAATGATGAAGTACATTCTCATGGATTTGGCTTGGGGATGCCTAAGTTTAAACATCCTTGGAGAAGTTCAATGTACAGAAGCATGGCAGAGAGACCAACAATACAAAAGTAGTAGTAAAATTGGAAACTACAACACCTTGATAGTTGCAAAACCTTCTTAGTGGAGGTTGAGTTGTTGTAGCAGTAGAAGGAAGTTATAGCAACAATAAATACTTAGGTTGTAATTGAAGTAGAAGGAAGTATCAACAACATAAAAATCCAATATAATTGTGACAGAGTTGGGGAAAAATGCTTCATTCAAAGGAAGTACTGGATAGTGGGAAGTTGCATCAGTAATTCTGGTAGTGATAGTGTAAAGTGGTTGGAGAAGCTAACTATGGATGAATGCATGAGATTGGACAACATACTTGGAGGAAACCAGGTTCTTGAGGATGGAGTTGGGGATTTCAATGACTTTTAATGGGGGAGGATGTAAGGCTTGAGACTTGAATGGCTTCGAGCACTTCCATAACATGATCACCTCGATGGTCATTGACCGACACAAATAGAATTGGCACAATTTTGATAGCTATAAGAGTTGGTTTTAGAGTGCCTTGACTATTGGAAAGTCACACCATGAACATGTTGGATGTCCTTGTTCATATACTAGGTGCACTGCAAACCTTGGAAACTCATATTAGTTGGTTAGACCAAGAGAATCTTGGAAGGGAGCTTGGCGAGGAAAGGAAAAGAGGGTTGCCACAAGAAACCTCATCCGTAGACATGCACTACACATGATAGACAAAGTGGTATAGATAACTTGATCAACTTTTATAGACTCATGTGATTAGGCTACATACAAACCCAAGGAGTTGAGCATTCCATGCTTGAGGGTTGTGGTGTGCCTTACATCATAAGCCTCCATGGAGCACAATCATGGGATGCACTCATTGGATGCACCCTTGCAGAGTACAATTGGGTGCCTTGAGTGCACTTATTAGGTGCATGGCACTTTGGGCGCAACACCATTGGACATTGGATGGTCGACGGACAAGTCATGAAAGGGGTAGTGGCACCATCAGACACTATCACAGTTGGCGATGGGGGCACTTGGGTCCACTTAGGATTAGAGGGGATTGCAAGGGCAACATAAGTCTTGTACAAATAGTGGATTCCTTGAAGGCATTAAGGTATCAATCAATCATCCATTGATCATTCAACAAGAGTGTAAAAGAGCTATGCGATTGTGTTAAGTTTAGGGTTCACGCGGTAGAGAAAAAATGCATTATATTAGGAAGAAGAATAATAAGAAGATACGATCTATAGGAGGCATGCCTTCAGTTGATTTATGGGTTGGATTATGTAAGTCTATTGGATAGTAGGTAGAAGGCAATTTCACCTTAGAATCATTGTACATTTGTAATAGATTTGCAGACATAAAGCTGTGACTTCTTTGTTGTATATTTGTAACTTTCTTCATAATAAAGTTAATGAATCTACTTTGGATGCCACTTATATACGTGTGTTGTAGTCTCTTTACTTGGATGGATGTTATATTCCTTGCAATGTATTATGTTGGCTAAGTAAAAGTATTGTTGGGATGTTTTAAAGGATACAATTTGACGCTTGTCTATTGTTCTTGGTTGAGTAATACTTAGTCAGATTAAATAGATTGTAGCTTAAGGTGCAGTTATGGGTAGACCTTAAGTGAAGAGGCGTAGTTTGGTTGTAGGAAGCACATGCTGGCCAAGCCATTGTGACCAAGGCAAGGTAGTGTTGCACAACCTCAAGTGCTGAAACAAACTTGGGAGAAACTCAAGATCTAATTGCATACTCATCATATATATTTTAATAAAGTTAGTAAAGTTTAGAACAAAATTTTCAAAGCGATATTGTTAAAGTTGAATATAATCCTGTTTAAAAATGGTTTTCATGTGTAGAATAAAAATTTTGTGGCTTTACTATTTAGTGTCCCACTGACAATGATTATTTTTGTTTTCTTTAACTTGTTATAGCATTTTACAGATTTTCAATTGAAATCTAAGTTGCAAAATTTAACATCTCAAATGAAAAACATTAGTTTTCAATTATTATACCTGTTGGAGTTACTTCACACACACCTATGATTTATTTTTCCTAAGGTTATTCCTTGTTTATTAGTCATAATTAGCCATTATCCAGTTTCCTATATTTTAGGGGAGAATATTCCACTTGAAGAATATTCTCTTTCAGTTGACACTTTAGTTTGACTAGTTGAGTTGAGTTTAGATGTTGCATTGGTTTTGTCACCATGCAACATTGGATTATCACCAACTCACTACTCTTTGTTCAATCAGTTAACTGAAGACTAGTTGACTAGTTAACTAAGCTAGGTGGCAGTTCACTCCTGTAACTTTCAGAGAGACTAGACTAGGTGGCAGTTTACTCTTGTAATTGTTGGTGTGTCTCTAGATCAATCTAGACCACCACTATGGCTTATTAGTTACTCATGTATCCTATATATATTGTAAATTATTCACTCTTTATGTGTGGAAACGGTTAATAATAATTCTTCCATTTCTTTCTCTCCTTCTTCTTCTTTCTCCAATTCTCTCTGCAAATGTGTGTATTATTGTTTATCTAGATCTATTATGTGCAGTTTCAACACATTTACATGGTATCAGAGCCAATGGACTGCTAAGCAAAAACTACACCAAATTTTTTTTGCAGGTACAAAAGATTGAAGACAACAAAAAGATGGATTATTCGCTGGAAATACTTCACACGCCTCATAACTATTTGGAATGGAAGCCAAAATTTTTGCTTATGCTCAGATGCAAAGGCTTGTACCAAATAACTATGACAATGGAAGTAGAGCCTGATTCTGTCGATGAGAAAAATGACTTTCTCAATAGACAAGATATGGCCATAGGATGTATCCTCTATTTTATTTCTCCCGAAATTCTCCATCAAGTATATGATAACTCACAAGAATTCACTCCAAATGATTTATGGAGCAGATTGGAGGTTTTATTTGGAAATAAGGAAGAATGCATGCAAAATGTTGACAAGATAGAGAATGTAGAAAAACCATTGGAAGATAAATCATGTCAGTTTGAAGAGCCTTCTACACAAGTATTTGCATAAATTTGTATTCCAATAATTGAAGATGATGTCTACTCCATTTCAGATTTGTTTTCTGAAATCCATGTGGAAGATATATGGCATCATATCAGGAGTCACATGCAAACACTTTTCCATGCGCAATGCATGCATCTAAGGAGACAAAAAGAGAGCCGCACACATCAGACTCCATTCTGATATTTTCTGAAACAAATTTGTAGAAACAAATTGGATATTTGAATTCCTCTCGGGAAAATATCCAATTTCAAAAGAACAATCGTCCGAAACGAAGTCCGAGAACTAAAGTTATGATCATTTCAAAATCAACAAAATTTCAACGTTTTTCTGGAAACGGTTGCACGGTTTTCAAAATTTCATCCAAAATTTATTTGGATCTTATTCATTACAAGAAGATAAAGTGGATATGTGTGGAAATATCAATGATTCAACTACTTCATCAGATCCGTGCATACATCTACATCTTCAACAAAATCTTCAACGAGCACAAACTTGCACAATTGCGAGGTCTTCTTGGAGTGAAAGACATGGTTGCTTAGCAACTGCTTTTTGTTCCTTCTCATTTTTTTTTTAACATACATTGTAATTTGAGGGGGCTTTTTTTTCCCTCTTTCCTCGTTTAGTTCAGTGTATCTTTTGTATTTGGGTCCCTAACAAGGCCTCGTAGCCGGGACCCATTCTTTATTTTCACCATAGTGATATTCAGGGGGGGTGTTGGAGTTATTTCACACACACACTTAGGATTTATTTTTCCTATGGTTATTCCTTGTTTATTAGTCATAATTAGTCATTATCCAGTGTCCTATATTTTAGGGGAGAATATTCCACCTGGAGAATATTCTCTTTCAGTTGACACTTCAGTTTGACTAGTTGAGTTGAGTTTAGATGTTGCATTGGTTTTGTCACCATGGAACATTGAGATCATCACCAACTCACTACTCTTTGTTCAGTCAGTTAACTGAAGACTAGTTGACTAGTTAACTCAGCTAGGTGGCAGTTCACTCCCGTAATTGCCTGAGAGACTAGACTAGGTGACAGTTTACTCTTGTAACTGCTGGTGTGTGTCCAGATCAATCTAGACCACCACTATGGCTCATTAGTTACTCATGTATCCTATATCTATTGTAAATTATTCACTCTTTATGTGTGGAAACAGTTAATGAGAATTCTTCTATTTATTTCTCTCCTTCTTCTTTCTGCAATTCTCTCTGCAAATGTGTATATTATTGTTTAGCTATATCTATTTTGTCCAGGTTCAACACATTTACAATACCTGCCGAAGGCATAGGTATATAGCAATCCATATGCATTGACTCGGTATTAGTTTCCTTTGACTTATTTAAATATTAGCAGTTTAACCAAAGTTTTAACAAAAAAATCTTCGGCATTTATTAGTTTAAAGCATTTTTTTGATGTTTGAATGGTAGTTCAAATGACTTATTGTAGAGCCACCCAAATTTTGCACCTCAATCTTAGTTTAAAGTATAGGTTTGCCTCGTAATTTTTCCCCAACTGAGTAACGCTGAAAATAAAAGATAACATTACTTGTAAACAATAAATGTTTGTTTTTCAATGTGATATTTATACTATGAGTTTACATTGATTTTCAATTTCCCTTACAGCTTGGTTGTTGTCGTGGCTGTTGTTTGAGTGGAGCAGTCTCCGTGTTGGACATAGGTATAACATGCAATTTTTTGCACATTATCCAATCATCCACAGAGAAATTAAATCCTCCAACATTTTAAAATTTCACGGCCAAAGTAGGGGACTTTGGCTTCTCCCGGTTTGTTCCAGAAAATGATGGCGCAACTCATTTCTACACAAGTCAAAGGAACAAGTTATTTAGATTCAGAGTATATGAAGACCAACCAACTTACAATCAAAATTGATGTTTATTCATTTGGGGTCTTGCTGGTTGAGATGATCACTGGAAGGCGACCAATAGAGCATAGAAGGGAGCGCTCAGCGCAGAGAGCGGATTACTCTAAGATGGTTAAGTCAAAATAATTTCCGGAGAACACTTTAGTTAATTTTTGCAGCATTCACAATATGCATCGAAGTGGACAATCTATTGTAGATTTTGAAAGAATTCCTTGATTTTTCCTTGCAGAGAAGAGTAAACTGAGAATAATAGGCTTGGTATAATAGGCAGGAATAATGAATTTTCTTGAAATTGACTTCCGTTGAAGAAATCATTGCTTTTCATAACCTTACAAAATTTTCTATTTTCTTTATAAAAGTTCGTCATTTGTATAAATTTAACAATGAAATGTAGGCTTTGAGAAAATTTATTCCAATATTTGATGAACTGAACAGATTTTTGAATCAGCTCTGGTTTTCGGTTGCAGTATCTGCAGCTTGTGAGAAATAGAACGTTAGAAGCCATTCTAACATTTTGAATTGTGGAATTTTCCGTCTTGTAACAAAAATCAAAATGAATTGCAGGCCATGCCTTGAATAATTCAGAACTAGTATCGCAAACTCTGCAGTTTGAAATTAAAAAAAATTGCAGTTTTGAAGAAATATCTAAACATGGTATACATCTTCGGCAAAACTAAATGTAAACTAGGTGGAACGACAACTGGTACTTGTACGTAAATCACAAGAAATTATTAATAATAGCATATGTCTAGAAAAAAAAACCTACTACAATTATTATTTTATTATACCCTATAACTGTAAGTATACGCTGCCATGCAGCATTGTATAGTTGGCTTGTTAATAGTGTTACTCATGATAAATTGTTATTGCAAATTATATGCCTAAAATCCACAATTTTTTTTATTAATAATAACATATGCCTAAAAAAACTACTACAACTACTAATTACAATTACTAATTATTGTAAGTAAATCCACAAAAAATTATTAATAATAGCATATGCCTAAAAAAAAACTACTACAACTATTATTTTATTATACCCTATAATATACCCTATAACTGTAAGTATACGCTGCCATGCAGCATTGTGTAGTAGCCTTGTTAATATTGTTACTCATGATAAATTGTTATTGTAAATTGAGACATAGCATGTTATCTTGACTTGTACTTTTCATGTTGTGAGAAATTTGACCATTTGCCCTTTATATAAACAATGTTTATAATACATTTCAATAAAGTTATTCAATATGTCTTACATTTTAGTTAAAAATTCAATTCATCTACATTTTAAATAAATTTTTAAATTAATAAATTTTTTTATTTTTTGATTATAAATTATATTTTTTATTTATTTATGAATAATTACAAACTGAGTTTCTGAGACGAGGGAATATTGAGAACGTGGATATGAATATATAAGGTTAAAAGTTCTTCAAAATTGCAAGAAGCATCAAATTGAGAGTAACAATAATATAGATTAATATATTATAATAAATACCATATTATATATAAAATAATTAAAATTTAATAAATATTAAGATAGTTTATAAATTATAACTTTTAATGTATGAGAATAATAAAAATTATATAATTATATATGTGTAGGTTTAAGTTATAAGTTTTATTGAGTTGGATAAGAATATACATTTTTTTTTTTATAATTCTAATTATTATTATCAATGATTATTATTATTAGGACAAAAATGTCGATAGTAAATTCAAGTTTCAGTTATAATTTTATTGAATTGAATAAGAATATATATATTTTTATATCATTCTAATTAATAACACATATGATTATTAAGAAGAAGATGTCGATAGTAAATTCTCAAGAAGTTCAACTCTGATTTGGAACGTTTTATTCTAGCTCCCAACCTCCTTGGAGCAAGGAAACACGAGGAACATATTTATTTAAAGCCAAGAGTGATTCTCGTGAAACATTGGTTATAAATCTTATCACTATATTAATGTGGTATAATTGATATTAATATTAATAAAAAAATTTGAAACTTACATCTTTTGATCATTACTTAAATCTTACCAAAAAAATTCATAATACAATCCATATTTTTATATTAAATTGAAAAATAATAATAAAAACGATAAAATATTACAAAATTAACAATACGATATTTACTCCATTAATTTAATAAAGAACATAAAATAACTTTATGATATATAATAGCACTTAAATATGGATAACCACACTAAAATGAATGGTTCATTTCATTATGTAAGTTGGTCGATAATGGCACACCACACCACATATGTTGCTCCACCTTTTATAATAGAAAATTAAAGTTTTGATTTCCTACATCTCAAAGTCAACAAATGGTGGAGGGGTAACCTCAGGGAAACATGGATATTAGTTCATTGTTTAACAAGATCAATTTATTTAGAACATGGTAGTCTTATGTATTGACTTGTAAAATTGGTTAAAGAAATACTCAAATCATATGAAATTGTACTTAATTTTTTTAATTTTTATAATATCCCAATTTTTATAATAATAAAATTTAAGTAACTTTCTAAATATATGATAAGATAAATAAATTTGTTTATAATAATTTAAATTGAATTTAAACTCAACCATTTTCTTAATTGTAATTGCTATGCTATTTTTAAAATAAAAATAAAATAATTTGAACAATGACATAAGAAGTGAGTTGAGGTGCATGAATATTCATAGTGAACTTCCCACACTTAAGATGCGAGTCACATGAATCATGGGCAAACAAAGATTCTCTAGGCATGCCATGCCAAAGACTTGTGTCACTTTCTTTCGAACACTTTTCAATAAGACAACGCTTTGCATAACACATGCCCATTAATCTATGTGGTCGTATTGCTAAGTGCCAACCTATCTTAAGAAAAGTTATAATGGTACATTTTATTAGAATATAAAAATCTATCTCACATCTAAAATAGGAAAAGAAAGTTAAAAGCCATTTATAAGATCCATTTCCTATTTGTGAAGTTATGTATACCTTTGGCTTACATTGAAGAATGTAATGTCATTGTCTCTTTTTACTACAAGGAGGAAATTGAAGTTACAATATTACAATTTATTAGAAAATAAAAAAGCTATGTCACATCTTATTCAATGTAATGTCATTGTTTTTTTACTATTTGAAGTTATAATGGTAAATTTTATTAGAAAATAAAAAAGTTATGTCACATTTAAAATAAACAAGGGTTGTATGGCAATGCAGTCCCTGTCGAGTTAGTTGGGAAATACATGTTGAACAATAAAACTTAATATAACTAAATGCATAAGTAATGAATATTTTTTGTCAAAAGATAATAAAAGATAATAATTGAGAGTTGTTTATTATTCAAAATGTATAATGAACCTTAAGCTATGGAACTATAATATTCATAAATATAATAAATATAATATATTAGATAATAAATATAATAATGCATAATAATAAATACATAGTACAACTTTTTATATTTAGATGTAGTGATTGGTGAAATTTATTGATTATGTAATTAATTTTACATATTGAAAGACGTGAAGGGAGCAATAACACTTCAATTCTATCAACCAATTAGAAATGAGAAACACAAATATTTTTATTATATCCAAAAATATATATTTGTTTTCCTATGTTAAACATTACATTACATACACAAATTTATGGTAAAAGACAAATTAATGTCACATAAAAAACAAACTCATTGTTATAATCCCATGACAAGAACTAATAAGAAAAGAAAGTTAAAAACCATTTATAAAATCACATTTAAAATAAGAAAAAAAAGTTAAAAACCATTTATAAGATCCATTTCCTATCTGTGAAGTTATGTGCAACTTTAGTTTACATTCAAGAATGTAATGTCATTGTCTCTTTTTAATGCCAAGAGGAAATTACCTTACATTCAAGAATGTGATGTCAGTGTCTCTTTTTACTACCAAGGGGAATTTTTTTTCAATATTTATTTATTGGAAGTAAACTTTTTTCAAGGAAAAATTATAATAATTTAAAGGAGTCATATAATTGGGCTCATGATATATGGGATAATGAGTATTTATATTGTCTTTTTATCCAATAAAAAAATTGTTTTAGGAAGATATCTAAATTATGTGGGATAATGAGTATTTATATATATCTTTTTATCCAATAAAAAAATTGCTTTTGAATCTAGTAAAAATTATGTCAGAAGCTAAAATTTCACTTTATTATTGAGAATTTTGTTATCTTTTAAGATGACTAAGATCGTCAGATTTTCAAAAAAATAAATGGAAAAGGTAGAACTTTGACTCATTAGAAAGACCACCCTCACTAAAAATGGGAAGATTTGAGTGCCCGATATACACCAACTATCTAAATTAATTTATATAGGATGATTCAACACCATATATTTAAATAAGCTATTGCAAAATCCCATGAAATCATACTTTTATGTAATGGTTACATATAATTAGGATACAATCTTAAAAGTATATATTTCGTTTTTTTTAGATAATTTAAGAAAATAAGAATATATTTACAGTAATAAAATCACACCACATTGTTAGGATATTTAAACACTTAGGAGTTAGGTAAAATCAACTTGGTTTAATACGTCTTTAGGTATAGTTTGTTTCTTTAATGTATTTCTTTAATATGCATTAGTATGAATTTGTAGTTATGTAATCCAATGGTTACGACATGTTCTAGACATAAAGTGATCCGACGGTTCATATTCTCCTCGATACTAATGACTATATTGATACGTGGATCGACAACTCATTGGTTCATGATCTCTATTTAAAGAACATGGAGGGTCATTCACTAAAGATTTATTGTGAGGAACTCTTATGTACAATATTTTTCTTTTGCATTAATATATTGCATCAAGTGGTCGCATTGACTAGGTCCGTGGATTGCTTCCCTCTTTGATGGTTTTAACCACGTAAAACACTAGTGTATTGATCTTTGTTTTGTTTGTGTGAGTTGTTTTTTAAGGTGTTCAACCTATGTGGAAATACCCTATTTTATTGAACATGTTATCAAATCTTGTATGAAGATCTACTCTCATTATCGATCAAGATCTTGAACTTGTGTTTTCCCATGCATCAAAAGATTTCCAAGTTTTTCTACTTCTGTACCTTTCTAGGCCGAGCGAGTTGTTCCATTGCGTATGAAGCACTTCTTTCCATTGGAAACATTTTTTGTTTCACTTGAAATGTTTGATAAAATAGGGTATTTCCACATAGGTCAAACACCTTAAGCAACCACTCACACAACCAGATCAAAGATCAATACACTAGTGTGTTATGTGGTTAAAACCCTTAAAGAGGAAAATAACCCACGACCTTAGTCAATGTAGCCACTTAAAGAAATATATTAATGCAAAAAAAAATATTTTACATAAGAGTTTCTCACAATCAATCTTCAACAAATGACCCTCCACGCTCTTTAAATAGAGATCATGGACCAATCGAGTGTTAAGCCATGGATCAATATAGCCGTTAGTATCGAGGAGAATATGAACTATTGGATCACTTTCCGTCTAGAAAACATCACGACCATTAGATTACATAATTACAAATGCATACTAAAGAAAAACACTTTACCTAAAAAGACATTAGACCAAGTTGATCTTAACTAACTCCTAAGTGTCTAAATATCCTAACATCCCCCGTTAAGAATAACTCAGGATATGATTGAAGGATTTACAAAGATGACATGATAGAAGAAGGAAGGAGACATTTGAGCCTATACACATAACATTATGAACACAAGATTTTATATCATGTAGAAACATGTGAGGTAAAATTCCAACCACAAATAAGGAGTGCATCTTATTTTTTTATGCTCAATTTTACATGCAAAACATAAAGAAAAATTGACACTTTGTAGAGAAAATAGACATTATGGCATGCAATTAGATGTTATAAGGTTGTCTTATTCCTCCACATTTTATTGATATCTCGCTCCTTTACATTTCTGAACTATGGAATATAAAATTAGTACAATAGGAAAACAACCCTTTTCTCTCCTAGTAGCTAAAGTTTTAACACCTCTTGGTACCTATTAGGGTTTTTGTATCCCTCACTCCTAATTAGGTTTAGGGTTTTGAAACCTCTAGAGTCTTATTGAAATACCATACATGGTTAGATTTGCATGTTTAAATAACAAGCACTAACATGGATTCCACTTGGTATCACGGTGTTAAAAGAAACAATCAATTTTTTGGCAGCATAACATTTTCTGATGCAGGAGCATCGCCAACTCATCAAGCGAGCCAGCAAATTAAGCGGAGATCAGCTGGATAAACAAACCCAAAATTTTGAAGTGCTTTGGGATTGTGGCGCAAGTCTTTTAATGAAGCCATTTATGAAGGCGCATTGTATATTGTATGGGACCTTGAGCCTTTAAGCTCTCGTCCTTTGGTAGATAGGAGGCATTTAATTAAGTTAATGCTGGTAGATAGGATTTTAAGTCTAGATTTGATAGTTTATAGTTCGAGAGGGAAAACGGATATAGACACCCTCATTGTGCATTTTATTATTATCAAGCATTCAGGAGAAGAGAAGAGCAGAACAAAGAATACTGTATGAAGAACACCCATGTACAGGCATTTGAATTAATAGAATGAAGCTTTGATTCAAGCACATGGTTCGTGTTGTTTTCTCTGTGTATTGATGTTATGCTCATGAATGTTTGCTTTCTTGTTATGCATTTGCTTTGTATATGCTGTGCATGTGATTTCATGTTTCAAACTGAAGTCTGAAAGGGAGAGCAAGGAGTTCAATTGTTTCTCTATCTGAGCCAGGAGATTCCTACAAGGTGTGCAGTTGAATACATTCGCAAGGAGTGCGTTGATGAAGGCTCAGTAGTTTAACTCTTGTTCTCATTCACCCAGAAGTGGAAGTGGGTTGTTGAAGCCATGCAGGGAGTGCACAGGCTGAAGAAGAAGTCTCAGTTGTGAATCTGAGCAAAGGGAATCAAATACTGCTGCTGTAGGAGTTGCGTAGAGTCGAAGGGATTCAACACTTGAGAGTTGTTGAACGATTGCCGCGAGGAGCACGTGCAAGTCCCTCTGAAAGAGTTAGAGTGGGAAAGCTCAGGAGGTATAGAACCTTCGTGATAGCGTTGAAGAAGAGCACCGAGAGTTTGCGCAGTGAAAGGTTTCAGGCCAGAGTTGCCAGTGCGTGCACAAAGATCTCTTTTTCCTAAGAGACTGTTGAAGTTGTGGAAAAACTTAGGAGGAATAGACCTTTGAATTCACTGAAGGCTAAGTGTAGGGAAGCTGCTATTGGAAGTCGAAGGAAAGCATCGTAGGCTGGCGAGCACGCAAACGAGTCTCGTGGAGAGACACTTATTTAGTTCACAGAATCCTCAAGGGGAGAACGAACGGACGAAATATTTGGGAGAGATTTCACGAAGTTTCGAGAGCCGTTGGATCTCCCAAGGGTGCAAGGTAGTTACAGCACAGGCGTGGAAAGGAGTCAAAGTTTAGGAGGGGCAGCACCGTTGATCCAAGTTGGTCAGGCCCGTTGGATTGTTCACGAGATCGCCCATTGGGACCTCATGAAGAAAGGGTCCTAAGTTTGGTAATGGGAGTCGCGAGATTGTGGGAAGTGAGATCTAGACTAAACCGAGGATAGGGTGGGTCCACAGGAGTTGGCAAGTGGACAGGTGGCACCTCGCATCTCAGGAACTCGTAAGTAGAAGGGTTGATAAATTGGTGTTAAAAGTCGCGAGGCGCGAGGACACGAGGCATGAAGTGATGAGGAGGCTAGGAGACATCCATCTAAGAAGGATAGGTGGAGGAGATCTAAGGATTTCACGAACTCGGGAGATCGCAGGGTGAGAACCCAAGTATTGGGTATTCAAATTCACGAGGACACGAGGACCGAGAAAGAGAATAGCCGTTGGATCCGGATTGCAAGAGGACCGTTGGATCCGCGCATGGGATCGTGCATTGGAACCTCGCGAGAAAAGGCTCGAGAACTTGACCTCGTGAGAGGCGAATTCGCGAGTTTCGACACCTCGAATATCGAAAGTTAACGGAACTAGTACCGAAATCCCTTAGGGAGAAGTCAACGAGTTGATTGACCATCGGGTCTCGGGGATCCGAGGGGGTAGCGCTCGACTGTTGGACTCGCGAAGTCATGAGTTCTGATCCTCCGAGAAGTTAAGGAAGAGGATTGCGCGACGAAGAGAATCTGTGCATAGGAAGATTCTCGATAGGGAATTAGGAGAACCTTTGAGTTCTTCGGGCCGAGAAGAGAGGAAGGTCCTGTGTGAGCGAACATGCCCCTATGAGGGTGCGCGAGTTGCGTTAGAGTGGTATCAGAGCTAGTTCTTGCTTGCATATTTCAGGTAGGAAGAGAGGTAGAAAAGAAAAGCACTCTGATATGCATCAGAGTGGTATCAGAGCTAGTTCTTCCTTGCATATTTCAGGCAGGAAGAGAGGCAGAAAAGAAAATCACTCTGATACGCATCAAAGTGGTATCAAAGAAGATTTCTTGTCTGTATATTTCAGGCAAGAGGAGCGAGGAAGGAAAGAAGAACTCTGATACACATAGAGTGGTATCAGAGCGAGAAAATCTCTTTGCTTTCTGAAGCAGGGAAGAAAGGAAAATTTCACCATGCCACTGAGGAGAGAAAGGCAATCACCCGATCCAGAGGATAGGGGAAACCTGAGAGGAAGAGGAAGACAAGTATAGAATACAGAAATGGAAAGGCAGATACGTGATCTCCGAGCGAGATTAGAAGATATGGAAGCAATGCAGAGACACACAACTAGTGCTGGAGATCTGAGTGACTCCGAAGGTGAAGTTGAAGCTAAAAAACAAGGAGAAGTTGCAGCCGAAGATGCAACCAATGAGCAGTTAATAAAATCTATTGCCCAGATGAGTTCGAAGAAAAAGATGGACATTCCAGTTTATGAAGGAAGTCTGGATGCATAAGAGCTTCTAGATTGGATTAGAGCTCTTGACACCTACTTCGATTATGAGGATATCGAAGAGGATAAGAAGGTCAGACATGCTGTCACAAAATTGAAGGGACACTCAGCATTATGGTGGGACAAGCTTCAAGTAGACAGACATTCCAAAGGTAAGTAAAAGATCAAAAGCTGGGATCGAATGATTGCGAAGATGAAGGAAAAGTTCATCCCAAGGGATTATCAAATCACACTGTTCAGGAGGATGCAAAACCTGAGACAAAAGTTAATGACAGTGAAAAAGTACATTGAAGAATTCTACAAGCTAAATATCAGAGCAGGTCATCGGGAGAGTGATGATGAAAAAGTTTCCAGGTATATGAATGGCTTAAGATACAATATTCAGGATGAGATGAGTATGACAACCATCAGAACGGTGGAGGATGCGTATCAGATGTCGTTGAAAGCTGAAGAGAAGCTAAGCCGTAAGCCAGGACAGCGAGGCCGAGGCAGGAGCCAGCCAAAAGGGAAGTCGGTTGCTCAAGAAAGGTTCCATAAATCTAAGGACGACTAGAAAAAGCCTCAGACTAGAACATAAAGAGGTGGAAGTTCACAGCGAGGACAACACGCTAAGCAATGAGGGAAGCATACAGAATAGGGCAGAGGATACACTGATAATAACACATTTCCTTGTACCAGAGGTAGAGGAAGAGGCAGAGGTGGAGTCATCACATGCTTCACATGTGGAAAGAATGGACACAAGGCAGTTGACTGTCTAGATAGGAAGAAGGATGGAGGAGAAGCTCACATCACCGAGGCACAGAGGCGAAATCCTGAAGCAGAAGATGCAGAAGATGGAAGGTCGCTGATGATGCGTAAAGTTCTCTTAACACCCGAGAAGGAGGTGGAGGACACGACTCAGAGAAACAAACTTTTCAGAACCACATGCAAGACCAAAGACAGGAAGTGCAAAGTTATCGTGGATAGCAGAAGCATAGACAATCTCGTTTCAATCGAGATGGTGGATAAGTTAGAATTGGAGACAACTAATCACCCAAGTCCATACAAAGTTTCATGGCTACAGAAGGGACATCAGGTGAATGTCACTAAACAGTGCTTAGTTGACATCAAGATAGGAGGATACAATGATAAAATACTCTGTGATGTTATTCCTATGGATGTATGTCATTTGTTGCTAGGCAGACCATGGCAATATGACAGGAACGTAGTTCATGATGGGAAAATGAATACGTATACTTTAGAGAAGAATGGAAGAACACATATGCTACTTCCAATTAAAGAAAAAGAAGTAAAACTAGAACTGAGGAATACTGTACTTCTCATGTGTGGGAAAGAACTTCTAGCGGAAGTAAAGAAGAAGGAATATCCACAATTCTTTGTGGTCAGGAAACCAAAAATTGTTTTGACCAGCACAAGAGTGGATGATTTGCCGGAAGAAATTCAGGAACTGCTGGAAGAGTTCGCAGATATAGTGGTGGACGAATTACCTCATTCGTTGCCACCGATGAGGAGTGTGAGTCATCATATAGACCTCATACTAGGAGCCAGTTTGCCAAACAAAGCTGCATACAGGTTGACACCGCAGGAGAACGAAGAAGTTAAAAGGTAGGTACAGGAACTGTTGGATAAAGGACTGATCAGGGCAAGTTTAAGTCCATGTGTCGTTCCAATGGTACTGAGTGCAAAGAAAGATGGGGGTTGGAGAATGTGCACTGATTCCAGAGCCATTAACAAGATAACCATCAGGTACAGGTTTCCATTTCCATGAATGGATGACTTGATGGACTGTTTAAGTGGAGCCAAATTTTTCTCAAAGGTTGATTTGAAAAGCGGATACCATCAGATTCACATGAGGGAAGGCGATGAATGGAAGACAACCTTCAAGACCAACGAAGGGTTGTACGAATGGCTAGTCATGCCGTTTGGCTTGATGAATGCACCGAGTACCTTCATGAGGTTAATGAATGAAGTGCTGAAGGAATTCATTGGGAAGTTTGTCATTGTTTATCTGGATGACATATTGATTTTCAGTAAAACAAAAGCAGAACATCTGAAGCATTTAGTTGCAGTATTGAATAAGCTACAACAGGAGAAGCTGTTAATAAATATGAAGAAGTCCTCATTCATGAAGACATAACTCATTTACTTGGGGTTTGTTATCTCAACGAATGAATTAAAGATGGATCTTGACAAAGTGGAAGTAATTAAAAATTGGCCAT
This sequence comes from Picea engelmannii, assembly GCA_009831015.1. NCBI lineage: Eukaryota > Viridiplantae > Streptophyta > Pinopsida > Pinales > Pinaceae > Picea > Picea engelmannii. Next base: position 83,536 of record ML796082.1, read on the forward strand.
CACCGAGAAATGTTTTCGAGGTGAGAATTTTTCAAGGACTGGCTAGTTTCTACCGAAAATTCATCAGGAATTTCAGTGGAATTAGCGCAACAATGATGGATACTGTCAAGAAAAGACATAAATATTTTCATTGGACTAAAGAGGCAGAGAAGAATTTCAATCTGTTGAAGCGGAAGATCACAGAACAACTGGTTTTTGTGTTGCCGAATTCCATGAAAGTGTTCCAGGTAAAATGTGATGCAAGTGGCTTTGCCATAGGAGCGGTCTTGAGCCAGGAGGATAGACCAATTACATATTTCAACGAGAAGCTGGATGAGGCAAAAGTAAATTACTCCACGTATGACAAAGAATTTTATGCTATCATACATGCGTTGAAGAAATGGAGGCATTACTTGATCCCAAAAGAATTTGTTTTGTATAGTGATAATCATGCATTACAGTTTGTGACTCAACAGGAGAAGTTGAATCAGAAACATGATAAATGGGTAGAGTATATGCAGAATTTTACATTTGCAATTAAACACATTTCAGGTACTACTAACAAAGTGGCTGATGCTTTGAGCAGGAAGTGTTTGTTGCTGCAGGAGTTCCGAGTCAAGACATTGGGTTTTGAAAATCTTAGGGACATGTATGCAGGTGATGGAGATTTTGCAGAGGCATATGAAGCAGCTGAGAATCCAGTTCTCAGAGACAGAAGTCCATGGATAGATTATATGATCTAGGATGGACTATTGTTCAAAGGAAATCAGTTATGCATTCCAATTTGCTCCATGAGGGAGAATCTGTTAAAAGAAAAACACAGTGGTGGATTAGCAGGGCATTTTGGTCATGAAAAGACATTTGCAAAGCTGAGCGAAGCATACTTTTGGCTAGGAATGCACTCGGAAGTCAAGAATTTTGTCGACAGATGTAGAATTTGCCAGCATTCGAAGGGCAGGAAGCAAAATGCAGGATTCTATCAATCATTACCCATACCCGAGAGGCCATGGGATGAAATCAACATGGATTTCGTATTGGGATTGCCTAGGAAACAAAGAGGACATGATTCGATCTTTGTGGTGGTTGACAGGTTTTCCAAAATGGCACATTTTATCCCATGCTAGAAGTCCAGCGATGCGACTCACATCGCAAATCTGTTTTTCAAGGAGGTTGTTAGACTTCATGGTTTACCCAGAAGCATAGTATCGGACAGGGATACAAAATTCATTGGACATTTCTGGAGGACACTCTGGAAGAATATGGGAACTAATTTAATGTTTAGTTCTGCCTATCATCCTAAGACGAATGGACAAACATAGGTGGTAAATAGAAGTCTCGGAGACTTACTCAGAAGCTTGGTGACAGAGAACCACAACAGCTGGGACAATGTGTTGCCACAGGTAGAGTTTGCGTACAACGACTCAGTGAACAGGAGCACAGGCAAAAGTCCATTTGAGATTGTATATGGCAGGCAGCCAAGAGGAGTATCTAAACTGTGAGATTCAGAGCAGATAATGACCAAGAGTGCAAGCGCTGAAGAATTCACAGAGGCGATGGAAGAACTTCACAGCAGGGTGAAGAAGCGATTGCTGGAATCAAACCAGGAATATAAGCATAGAGCAGATCAGCATCAGAGACAACTTCAGTTCGAATTTGGTGATCTAGTTAAGAAAATTGGGCCATGCAAACTCCTGAAGAAATTGGGAGAAAACGCTTATGAAATTGAGTTGTCGGATGAGATCGAAATATCTACGATATTCAACATTGTGGATTTATACCCATACAGGGCTAGTGAAGCAGACACTGGAACTGAGGAACCAGTGATTCAGTGGATGAAACAATTTCCAGTAGCAGAAAAGCCAAAGATGGAGCATATACTTGACAAGAGAGTCAACAAAAAGACCAGGCGGAAGCAATACTTCGAATATCTGGTCAAATGGAAAAACCACCCAGTGGAAGATGCTAGCTGGGAGACGGAAGCAGAGATTCAAAATCATGAACAGACCGTGCAGGAGCTCATGGACAGGAGCCCATGAAAGTTTTCAAGCCGAGGAGTATGATGCAGGAGCATCGCCAACTCATCAAGCGAGCCAACACATCAAGCGGAGATCAGCTGGATAAACAAACCCAAATTTTTGAAGTGCTTTGGGATTGTGGCGCAAGTGTTTTAATGAAGACATTTATGAAGGTGCATTGTATATTGTATGGGACCTTGAGCCTTTAATCTCTCGTCCTTTGGTAGATAGGAGGCATTTAATTAAGTTAATGCTAGTAGATAGGATTTTAAGTCTAGATTTGATAGTTTAGAGTTCGAGAGGGAAAACGGATATAAACACCCTCATTGTGCATTGTATTATTATCAAGCATTCAGGAGAAGAGAAGAGAAGAAAAAAGAATACTGTATGAATAACACCCATGTACATGCATTTGAATTAATAGAATGAAGCTTTGATTCAAGCACATGGTTCATGTTGTTTTCTCTGTGTATTGATGTTATGCTCATGAATGTTTGCTTTCTTGTTATGCATTTTCTTTGTATATGCTGTGCATGTGATTTCATGTTTCAAACTGAAGTTTGAAAGGGAGAGCAAGGAGTTCAATTGTTTCTCTATCTGAGCCAGGATATTCCTGCAAGGTGTGCAGTTGAATACATCCACAAGGAGTGCGTTGATGAAGGCTCAGTAGTTTAACTCTTGTTTTCATTCACCCAGAAGTGGAAGTGGGTTGTTGAAGCTGTGCAAGGAGTGCTCAGGCTGAAGAAGAAGTCTCGGTTGTGAATCTGAGCAAAGGGAATCAAAGACTACTGCTGCAGGAGTTGTGTAGAGTCGAAGGGATTCAACACTTGAGAGTTGTTGAATGATTGCAGCGAGGAGCGCGTGCAAGTCCCTCTGAAAGAGTTAGAGTGGGAAAGCTCAGGAGGTATAGAACCTTCGTGATATCATTGAAGAAGAGCACCGAGAGTTTGTGCAGTGAAATGTTTCAGGCCAGAGTTTCCAGTGCGTGCACAAAGATCTCTTTTTCCTAAGAGACTGTTGAAGTTGTGGAAAAGCTCAGGAGGAATAGACCTTTGAATTCACTAAAGGCTAAGTGCAGGGAAGTTGCCGTTGGAATTCGGAGGAAAGCGTCGTAGGCTAGCGAGCGCACAAACGAGTCTCGTGGAGAGACACTTCTTTAGTTCACAGAATCCTCAAGGGGAGAACGGACGGATGAAATCTTTGGGAGAGATTTCATGAAGTTCCGAGAGCCGTTGGATCTCCCAAAGGTGCAAGGTAGTTACAACACAGACGTGGAAAGGAGTCAAAGCTCAGGAGGGGAAGCACCGTTGATCCAAGTCGGTTAGGCCCGTTGGATTGTTCACGAGATCGCCCATCGGGACCTCGTGAAGAAAGGGTCCTAAGTTTGGTAATGGGAGTCACGATATTGTAGGAAGTGAGATCTCGACTACACTGAGGATAGGGTGGGTCCACAGGAGTTGGCAAGTGGACAGGTGGCACCTCGCATCTCAGGAACTCGTAACTCGAAGGGTTGATAAATTGGTGTTAAAAGTCGCGAGGCGCGAGGACACGAGGCACGAAGTGACGAGGAGGCTAGGAGCCATCCATCTGAGAAGGAAAGGTGGAGGAGATCTAAGGATTTCGCGAACTCGGGAGCTCGCAGGGTGAGAACCCAAGTATTGGGTATTCAAAGTCATGAGGACACGAGGACCGAGAAAGAGAATAGCCATTGGATCCGGATCGCTGGAGGACCGTTGGATCCGTGCGTGGGATCATGCATCGGAACCTCGCGAGAAAAGGCTCGAGAAATTTACCTCGTGAGAGGTGAAGTCACGAGGGAACGAGGTCGCGAGTTTCGACACCTCGGATATCGGAAGTTGATGGAACCAGTAGCGAAATCCCTCAGGGAGAAGTCAACGAGTTGACTGACCATTGGGTCTCGGGGATCCGAGGGGGTAGTTCTCGACTGTTGGACTTGCGAAGTTGCGAGTTCTTATCCTCCGACAAGTTAAGGAAGAGGATCGCGCGATGAAGAGAATCTGTGGGTAGGAAGATTCCCGATAGGGAATTAGGCATACCTTTGAGTTCTTCGGGCCGAGAAGAGAGGAAGGTCCTGTGTGAGTGGACGTGCCCCCGTTTGGGTGCGCGAGCTGCGTCATTTTCACAAGAAATTTGATTGAGTTACCCTTTGGACAATTGGGAATCTCTCGATTAGGGGAACAATTTTGAAAAACACTACATCATTTTGGAGAAATTTTGAACCCATAAAATGTTGTTTAGGCTCTAGAATGTGAGATTTTCAATTTTGACCTTGTTTAGTAGAGTTTTGGATCGACCCCAAAATTATCCTCCATAAGATCATATATTTGATTTTCCACCCCATAAAGCACCAAAAAGGATCAAAAAATATATTTCAATCCGTTTTGGATCATTCTTCATCATTTTGGGAGGCTTTTGGTCACCAAAAAGTTTTACTTCTACAGGACATGACGAAAATTTCCCTCAATTTTCTCCATGGAGAACCACGTGGCCTTGCCTAGATATTTTCCTTTTAAACCAACCTGCTAAAGTGTTTGTTGATCCCTTCTAGTTGTTCTAGTATTCTTATGTAGAACCAGATCTTCTAGTAAATCTTGCTGTGCATCTAGTGTCGATTCTGAACTAAAGGTAATACATGCCCCTCCTTTTCCTCTTCAAGCATGGATGGCTCATAGAGTTTTATATTCTCCAAATTCACCACTAAGTAAATGTGCATGCATGGAAGTAGAATAATTCTATAATAATTGTTGCTTACCTTTTTCCAACACTTCAAAACAATCACCATATCTTATACTTTTATTTCCTTACCAAGTCCCTATAAGATTTCCTTTTTTAGGTGAAACTAGAATGGGTCTCCTACTTTGAATGTCTTCTTGATTATGTGTTGATCATATTTGATCTTGTACTTTTCTTGTGCTTTCTTCAATTTCTCCTATACTTGAAAATGGATCCACCTATATTATATATGAATTCAACCTTCAATGCCTCTCATATGGAATCTTCCTTCTCTCCATGTTGTCCATAGACAATATATAAAGGTCAATGTATAAAATATCCAAAGCAAGTTTTGAAAGGTGATTTGTTAGTGGGTGTATGGATTACTTTGGTAGAAGAGTGATGATATTGTAAGTTCTCTAATGATTTTGATTGTAATCCCTCAAAGGCTAAGCTAATTCCATGTCACCACTTTTGTCTACCCATCCATGTGGGGATGGAAACTTGTATATCTCTTTAGTTTCATGTATATCTTTGCTTGGTGGTGTAATAAAAAATACAATGAGAAGTGTTGTATTCTTATTAGAAATATTTCTCCCTAGTATCTTGAACTTCACCTAGACCTTCTCAAAGAAAAAAATTGTTGCATCTTATCGCTTGATGGTCTTTTTACAAGGCACTAGGATGCACATCTTACTAGAATTTTTCCATTGTTGTAAAAAATATAGTCATGTCCCATCTAGGTCTTGGTAAATCACTCATCAAGTCCATGAAGATATTCTCACATGGCCTAGTAGGTAATAGTAGGGGGATTCACAAACCTTGCTTTCTATTAGCAAGTTTATTGGTACAATAAATTATGCACCCTAGAATGAACCTAACTACCCCTTTTAACATTTTAGGATAACACATATACCTTTGAAAGTTGACTATTATTTTCTACACCAAAATTTCCTACAACTTTGGAGGTATTAGCCTCTCTTATAAGTTGTGTTATTTTTATCACACACACAAATTATCCAAGTTGTACATAAACCCATCTTGGAGATAGTGATTTCCCTTATCGTCACCTTCTTCTTCATGATCCTGGCCTTGCAAATGTTGAAATATCACCCCACAATTCTTGTTTTTTTATTTTTATTTATTTATTTTTTATTTATTTATTTATTTATTTTTTCTGTATTCCTCTTTACATACTTCATGGGTGAAAGGATCTATTGTAGCATAAACTAAACCCCTTAGTTTTTGTCTAAATTCAATCACCCTTCCATAAATATTAACATTCAAGGCAACAACGTGATACTCATGACTCTCTATAGGGACTTTCACAAATACAAGGTTGCATGGACATGGGAAGTCTTTAATCAATTTGATCTTAATCATGGTCACATGGAGCCTCATTGCATTAAACATATCTTGTTGGAGAGAAAAAAATAAAGGTATGTGAAACATGTGGCATGCTTTTACTTAGCCAACAAGCTTGTGAAATTTAATAGGGATTCCAAGTAGAGTGACCAAATATGAAAAGGGAAATGTAGGAAATCTTGTGTAAGCTAAGAAGGGTGGACCCACTTCCCTGCCACTGATGTCATGTTTCAAAGATAAAGGATATGTTTTATGACAAGAATTATTAGAACCAAATAATGCAAGTTGTTAATTGACATTCAACCAATGGTTCATGGGGAAATAGTTTAACACCAATAGAATGGAAGATGTCCATGCTTAGCATGCGAGGGATAGCTTGAAGATGGGCCACAATAATTTGATGAGGTGACAGGTGTTGAGCTCATAGGATCAAAGAGTTTGGAAACTCTTTTGAAATCAAATCTCATGGATCGTCCAATCGACAACAATCAATGGCCTATTTTTGGACAACATCAAGGAGAAGTAGTCTTCAAGGGATATGAAATGGCTCCATGAAAATCCACAAATCTTCAAAGGGAAAACCTGATAGAGAGACATGTGAGCTCAAAATGTGGCATGGGTTTAGGATTGACCACTCTTCAAAATATAAAAGGGGTCCAATATGTGCATAAGTGGGGGGTTATAATAACAAGGGGTGAGGCCCTTCTTAATTTAGAGAAAAACATAAATGCACTTGGTACATGGGATATGCCAATAATGAGGTGGTGGGCCTTGGAGTGAATAATGTTTTAAACCCCACTCATCCCATGAAAGCTGCAACCAACCACCACATATTACATGCCAAAGGAAAATCACACTCAATGCTTCTAAAGAAGACTAGGCTTTGTTTATCTAAAGTGACGTCATTTATTTTAAGATTGTGTAGTTGGTTAAGGAGATTGTTGTTAGATCACATGATTGGGAAGATGGTTTATGCCTGGGCAAAGAGAAATGAGTGTGGGGAAATCCTATAGTTTTTTAGGGATTGTGCTTTTTATTGGTATAGGGAGATCATTATAACAACTTATAAGAGGGGTGGGGACTAATGAAGATATAAGAAGAAATGAGCTCTACATAACAAGGGTCAATAGATTGATAATTTGCAAGACTAGTTTATAAATAAGGAGAAAGAAAGGAAAACTTCAATCCCAAAAAAGAAATCCAGTAAGTTTATTAATAAAGGATTTGGTACTTTGGCATGGAGTTAATTATTCCAATTTTTTTATAACCTTCCAATGTTTCCATCATCTTTTTCTTCCAAGATCCTAGAGCATCATAATCTTACATTTTGGTCATATCTAAAATGTAATGAAACAATTGTGTTGCTCTACTTCCTTGCTAATGTATATGAGATTCTAAATATAGTAATTAAAATAATTTCATAAAATTTCCCTTTGTAGATGTATGCTTGTGTATAAATGGACCCAATGTAGGTTATTAAAGTTTATTTCCTTTAGGGATCAGGTCTATCGCCCTGACTACCAATAATATTAAGGTATCTTGTTGTATTGGGCTTCATACATGATTATTGTGTTATTTGTTTGAACTATTGGACTATCCTTCCATATATCCCTATTACATTTTCATTTCTTAAACTCATGATTATGTGAGATTTCTACCCTCTCTTATGATTATAGGCCCTTGTCTCTTCAAAATCTTCCACATCTTTCATTTATATGATATATGTCTCACAATTCAAGATAAATATGCCCAATGGATAAAGGCTTAGTATGGTTGCAATATTGATTTGTTTTATTTCCATTCTTATCTACAAATTTATATTTCAAAGCTTAGTGGTAGGAAACTTTAGGATTTGAGGGATACCTCCTCTAACTTGAGGACTCTTCCTTGTATGTTTAAAGTGAGGAGGTCTAGGACCTCCAATGGATGCCTCAACAACATCTTTAAAAGGGGAACATCTTGAGGGGCGATAGGCTCCATGTGCATAAGAGTTCCCAAAGCTATAATTTTAGGCTTTAGTGGTATTTACAACAAGTTTTCTAGAGTGTTAATGCTACCCTTATTATATTTGAAAATGAGTTGAAACTACCACAAAAATACCATCCATTTTGTAGTGACTTTCTTTCTCAAACTTACTCCAAGACTATGAATATTGAAAAGGATGGTGATCAATTTGGATTATGGTCTCCTTTCCCATTCAAGAAGGTAATGTCATTGTAGGAAATTGTCTTCCATATTTATTCAATATTTATTTTATTGATAGTAAACTTTTTTTCAATGAAAAATTATAATAATTTAAAGGAGTCATATAATTGGGCTCATGATATAGTAAGATATCTAAACGAGGTTGGATAATGAGTATTTATATTGTATTTTTTATCCAATAAAAATTTCTTTTGAATCTAGTAAGAACTATGTTAGAAGCCAAAATTTCACTTTATTATCGAGAGCTTTGTTCTCATTTTAAGATGACTAAGATCGTCAGATTTTCAAAAAAAAAATGGAAAAGGTAGAACTTTGACTCATTAGAAAGACCACCCTCACCGAAAATGGGAATATTTCAGTGCCCCATATACACCAACTATCTAAATTACTTTATATAGGACGATTTGACACCATATATTTAAGTAAGCTATTGCAAAATCCCATGAAATCATACTTTTATGTAATGGTTACATATAAGTAGGATACGATATTAAAAGTGTATCTTTTGTTTTATTTAGATAATTTAATAAAATAAGAATATATTTACAGTAATAAAATCACACCACATTGTTAGGATATTTAAACACTTAGGAGATAGGTAAAATCAACTTGGTTTAATACGTCTTTATGTAAAGTTTGTTTCTTTAATGTATTTCTTTAATATGCATTAGTATGGATCTGTAGTTATGTAATCCAATGGTTACGACATGTTCTAGACATAAAGTGATGCGGCGATTCATATTCTCCTCTATAGTAACGACTATATTGATATGTGGCTTGACACCTCATTGGTCCATGATCTATATTTAAAGAGCATGGAGGGTCATTTGCTAAACATTGGTTGTGAGGAACTCTTTGTTGATTAAGGTTGGTTGTCATTGATGTCAACCCTTGAAGAAAGTCCGGTAGCACAAAGGTTTGGGTAATGGACCCAAGGTTGTTTCATGTATAATGGTATGCGTTTTAATATATTTGAAGGTAAAACTATTCTATATGGATAGTACATGTCATGCCATTTCTAGTGGTATGTGGAACATCACATAACTCCTCATGGTTTGAGAGTTATGGCCTTACGAAGTTGGAGGACCCTCATATGTTGGCTTGAAACCCCAAAAGGTCAAAGAAGTCAAAGAGCTTGCAAAGAAGAAATTATTATTTAAATGATAAAGTAAAGTGACAAAGTCAAGAAGGATTATTTAAATAATAAAGTGAAGTGACAAAATCAAAGAAGATTATTTAAATGATAAAGTGAGGTGACAAAGTCAAGGAGGAATATTTAAATGATAAAGTAATAGAGAACTTTCTAATTATGGAAAATTGTTAACCCTAAAAATGAGGAAAATAGGTTAAGTGACCTATAAATGGTTTAAGTGACCTAGAAATGGGTTAAGTGACCTAGAAGATGAAGAGTCTAAATAAGAGGCAAGGATCTCTCATTTCATATCACACTTGAGCATGTTGAATATCTATATATGAATGAGGTAACCAAAGGATATATAAGATGAATTTCAGAGAGAAGGTTAATAAAAGAAGGCTGGAATTCAAGGGAGGATAAATTATTTTGATGATGCTTTCTAAGGTATGTTATTTACAGGTCATCTCACCATTTTCACAATAACTTTTTTTTCTAGAATGATTCAGACCGTGAAATTGATAGGCCATTGAGGAAACATATCCAAGTATATGTGGTAAAGAAATTCATCTTGTGGGTCATTGTATTTTTGGAGTTACACTCCGTGGAAAATAGGGTTTGTGGCTAGTCCTGAAACTAGTCTAAAACAAGTGTTTTAGGTAAAAATTTCATAACTTCTTCATAACAGATCCAAATTTAGTAAGATCAAATGTGTTGGTTAGAGTACAGTCTATAGTATGCTGTGTAAAAGTTTCAGATCGATTCAAAAAATATTCAGTGTGGGGCACGCTCTACAAGGTCACTCTCTAGAATAAGCCATAATTCAACAAGGTATGCCATTTTTGCTATAACTCCTTTTTTGAGAGGTTCCAAGTAGTGACACCTAGAGGAATTGCATTAAAAATACTGAATAACATTGTGTACTACTTTCAGATCTTTATTCATTACAGGTACATAGTTATTATTATTTCAAGTTAGGGTTGTTGACTAATCCCAAACTAGTCACGTGAGACTAAAGAAAAGTTTGATGAAAATGCTATTCTCTTGTTGTGAAAGTTAAGGAAGGTTTGAAGGTATGTGATCATACACACCAGGTCTATTACAGAGTTACAAATCATATTTGGATGATGAAATTGATGAGGGATTTTGGTTAAGGTACATGTTGGGTACATGGTTGAGACAAGTAGTTGATGAGTTGGCACATACATCAGGTGTATAGTTGATGATGTTGGTAGATATTGATGAGTCATAGTTGATGAGTAGTTGACACATGATTGGTACATGCTTGGCACATGGTTGGATGCACTTATTTATGATACATGTTGATTACATGTTGTTAGGGTGCATGTTGGTGCATGGTTGATGCACATGTTTATGGTATAGGTTGAGGTATAGGTTGATGCATGTTTCAGGTTTATTGGTACAATTTTATAGTGGTATATCTCACAATGATAGTGTGATAGTGGTTCCATCATTCTACTTCTACTTCAAGGTGGTTGGACGAGGCAAGGACAAGTGGTTGTATCCAACTTTTGGTTGTAGCCAAAGAACATAGGGGGTTGTAGCCAGAGAATAGGGGAGTTGGAGCTTACTTCAGATTGTATCCTGAGAAACAAGGGGGTTGGAGCCTCATTCCAGTTGCAGCTGGAAAAAAAATGAAGTTGGTGCTTCCAATGAATGTAATTCTTCAAGACATATAAGAAAAAACATTCCGTGGTTTTCTCCCGCTTTGGGTTTCCACGTAAAACACTGGTGTACTCTGTATGTGTATGATTGTTCATTTTTTCATTGCTTATTTACTCTGTAGTTATTGGATGATAATGCTACATTGATATAACACTTGGATTATATGGTTACAAATAATTAAATTGCTCTATTACTGATTCACCCCCCCTCTCAATAATCCAACAATTGGTATCAGAGCAAGTTCCTTCATAAATTAGTTTAACCACTAAAAGGTAGATCACGGAGAGAAAAAAATTGTATAAAAATGGAATACCACAGTTCAATGGACAAAATTATGCATTTTGTAGCATAAGGATGATAACATATATACATGCACATGGATTTGAAATTTGGCAATCAATTGTAGATGGATACACAACAACAACAGTTCTGCCAACAAATGACAAAGTAGTGAAACTCGGCCAGAATAATTCCAAAGCCAAAAATGCACTTCTGAATGGTCTTAGTGAAATGATATTCACGGAATTTGCACATTGTAAATACGCTAAAGAGATTTGGGACAAACTTCAAAATATTTATGAAGGAGATTCAACAGTCAAAGCAACAAATCTTCAAACTTATGGAGGTCAGTTCGAACAACTTAAGATGAAGGAAGATGAGAATATTGTAGCTTAATTTTTACGAGTTGATGAAATAGTAAATGCAATCATAGGATTGGGAGAAGAAATCAAAGAATCTGTAATTGTTCAAAAAGCATTAAGATCTCTTCCTATGAGATTTGACACTAGGATATCAGCACAAGAAGAAAGATCATATCTAAACTCAATAAGCATGGATGGATTACATGGAATCTTCACAGCATATGAAATGAGAACTGAATAGGAAAATCCAGATATAAAAGAAGAAGCCTTCAAAGCATCCAAAAAGTCAAAGAAAAAGGGAAGGAAAAAAGAAGAACATAACAACAGTAGTGATGTCTTGGAAGATGATGAAGAAGTGGCCAATTTTGTCAAAAGACTGAAGAAGGGAACCGACGGTAGGTATAGAGATAAGATTCCTTTAATTTGTTTTAATTGTGATGGTATTGGTCATTTTGCTAACAAATGTCCTTATAAGAAAAAGATAAATGATGAAGGTTACTCAAAAGGCAAACAAACATATAAAGGAAAAATAACCACAAAGAATGTTTTCAAGAAAAGATTATGCACCAAAGAAGACATCTCATCATCAAATGAAGATGAAGTCAATGAAAATGAGACAGAAAGAGTTCTATTCATGGCAATATAAGACCCTGATAAAGAACAATCCGAAGAAGAATATGAAGAAGCCGAAGAAGAATATGAAGAAGTCAAAGAAGAAATTGAAGAGGCAAAAGTTGACTACTGAGAGGAATTAACATGTTCCATAGAATTTATCAGAAAAGAAAAGAAGAAAAATAAGAAACTACAAGAATAACTAGATAAGAAAAAAGACACTCAATAACTAGATCAAATGATCACAAATTTGAAGGTTCAAATAGAAGAAGATAAAATAATTGAAGAAGCACTCAAAGAACAACTAGAAAAAAAGACAAGATCATTGGAAATTTGGAAGAAGAGATTGTCACATTAATAAAGGATCTTCAAAAGAAAAATATGCAGAACAACTCAAAAGTTTTGGATGACATTATCAACAGTAAAAAATCTCATCATGACAAGTCCAAACTTGGATACAATCAGACAGAAAAATGATCAAGCTCCAAAACAACATAGCAAAAAACATATCCAAAAATCTATGCAGAAACAATCGAAGGGGATATGAAGATATACAAGGAAGATTACAGGGACACTCCTCCACCAAGAAGATTCATACAAAGTGGGTATATAGGAATAAATTGAACAAAGATGAAAAAATTACAAAGAACAAAGCTAGATTGGTATGTAAAGGATATGCATAGGTTGAAGGAATCGACTTTGAATAGACATTTTCCGTAGTTTCCAGAATGGAAGCAATCCGACTGATTTTAGCTTATGCATGCTACAAAAATATTAAAGTGTATCAGATAGATGTAAAATCAACTTTTATGAATGGATAACTTGAAGAAGAAGTCTACATTGAACAACCAGAATGATTTCAGTTGTTAGAGAATGCAGACTATGTGTGAAAATTAAAGAAAACCTTGTATGGTCTAAAACAAGCTCCAAGAGAATGGTACTCTAGACTAGATAAATATTTACATCAAACAAGGTTTAGAAAAGGAAGTGCAGACAACAACCTCTACATCAAGGTAAGTCAAGGTAATATTTTATTAATTGAAGTTTATGTTGACGATATTATTTTTGGTAGTGATGATGACAGGTTAAGCTAGAAATTTGCAAAGGATAGGCAGAATGAATTTGAAATGTCATTACTTGAAGAACTATCCTTCTTTCTGGGACTTCAGATATGTCAAAGCAACTAATAAATTTTTATTTCTCAAACCAATTATATCAGAGAAATGCTAAATAAGTTCGGAATGGAAGATTTCAAACCAATTATCACTCCCATGCAAACCAATTGCAGGTTAAGCAAAGATGATGATTCAAAGTCTACAGATCAAAGGCAATACATGTCAATTATTGGCAACCTACTATATGTGACAACATCAAGACCAGATGTGATGCAGGTAGTTGGATAGGTGGCACGATTTCAAGAAGCACCAAAGGAATCACATGTATTAGTAGTAAAGAGAATTTTCAGATATCTCAAAGGAACAAAAGAGTTTGGATTATGGTATCCAAAAGGAAAGGATCTATCACTTATTGCCTACACAGATTCAGATTGGGCAGGTTGTATTGATGATCGAAGAAGCACTTGTGGAGCAACGTTCTACTTGGGTGAGTGTTTAGTATCATGGATAAGAAAGAAACATATCTCTATCTACAACCGAGGGAGAGTATATTGCAGCAACAACATGTTGTACACATGTTCTTTGGATGAAACAAACTTTGACATATATACAGGTTGAGTATGATGAGCCCATTCCAATATATTGTGATAATACAAGTTCCATCAATATCTCAAATAACTTGATGATGCACTCCAAGATGAAACACATTCCAATCAAGTATCACTTTCTACAAGAACAGGTTGCAGAAAATAACATCAAAGTTGAGTATGTGGGAAGAAAAGAACAAGTGGCATACATATTTACAAAACCACTTCCACGGGAAGCCTTTGAGTATCTTCGCTAGAGACTCAAAGTTATTTATACTCCAAAATGAATTCTTTTGAATGCTTATCTTATATTTCTTAGATGTACACAATGAAGCACCATAAAGAGGACAATTCAGTCAAGGGGAGCAGCTCCGGATGGAAATATACCTTTGCCATTTATGACAAAGGGGGAGATATTCATTAGATGCAGATGACAGAGGCATGATTCCAGGGGGAGAAATGGTCACATAGATGTAGAGGATAGAGGAATGGTTCCAGGGGGAGAATGAGTGATATGACTACAGTATTGCATGAAATGATTTCGGTATTTCATTAGGGTGTTGCCATCAATGCTAAAGGTTGAGATTGTTGATTAAGGTTGGTTTTCATTGATGTCAACCCTTGAAGAAAGTCCGGTAGCAAATTCTAGTAGCACAAAGGTTTGGGTAATGGACCCAAGGTTGTTTCATGTATAATGGTATGAGTTTTAATATATTTGAAGGTAATACTATTCTATATGGATAGTACATGTCATGCCATTTCTAGTGGTATGTGGAACATCACATAACTCCTAACGGTTTGAGAGTTATGGCCTTAAGAAGTTGGAGGACCCTCATATGTTGGCTTGAAGCCCCAAAAGGTCAAAGAAGTCAAAGAGCTTGCAAAGAAGAAATTATTATTTAAATGATAAAGTAAAGTGACAAAGTCAAGAAGGATTATTTAAATAATAAAGTGAAGTGACAAAATCAAATAAGATTAATTAAATGATAAAGTGAGGTGAAAAAGTCAAGGAGGAATATTTAAATGATAAAGTAATGGAGAAATTTCTAATTATGGAAAGTGGTTAACCCTAAAAATGAGGAAAATAGGTTAAGTGACCTAGAAATGGGTTAAGTGACCTAGAAATGGGTTGAGTGACCTAGAAGATGGAGAGTATAAATAAGAGGCAAGGATCTCTCATTTCATATCAGAATTGAGAATGTTGAATATCTATAGGTGACTGAGGTAACCAAAGAATATCTAAGCCGAATTTCAGAGGGAAGGTGAAGAAAAGAAGGCTGGAATTGAAGGGAGGATAAATTCTTTTGATGATGCTTTCTAAGGTATGTTATTTACAGGTCATCTCACCATTTTTGCAATAATTTTTTTTCTAGAATGATTCAGAACGTGAAATTGATAGGCCATTGAGGAAACATATCCAAGTGTCTGTGGTAAAAAAATTCAGCTTGTGCATCATTGTATTTTTGTATTTACACTCTGTGGAAAAAAGGGTTTGTGGCTAGTCTTGAAACTAGTCTAAAACAAGTGTTTCAGGTAAAAACGTCATAACTTCTTCATAACAGATCCAAATTTAGTAAGACCAAATGTGTTGGTTAGAGTACATTCTATAGTATTCTATGTAACATTTTCAGATCCATTCAACAAATATTCATTGCGATGAATTCTCTACAAGGTCACTCTCTAGAATAAGTCAAAATTCAACAAGGTATGCCATTTTTTCTATAACTCCTTTTCTGAGAGGTTCCAAGTAGTGACACCTAGAGAAATTGCATAAAAAAAACTGAAGAACATTGTGTACTACTTTAATATGTTTATTCATTACATGTACATAGTTATTATTATTTCAATTTAGGGTTGTTGACTAATCCCAAACTAGTCATGTGAGACTAAGAAAAGTTCGATGAAAATGCTAGTCTCTTGTTTTGAAAGCTAAGGAATGTTTGCAGGTATGTGATCATATACACCGGGTCTATTACAGAGTTACAAATCATATTTTTATGATGAAATTGATGAGGGATTTTGGTTAAGGTACATGTTGGGTACATGGTTGAAACAAGTAGTTGATGAGTTGGCACATACATGAGGTGTATAGTTGTTGATGTTGGTAGATATTGATGAGTCATAGTTGATGAGTAGTTGACACATGATTGGCACATACTTGGTACATGTTTGGATACACTTGTTTAATGTATAGGTTGATTACAATTTGTTTGGTACAGGTTGGTGCATGGTTGATGCACTTGTTTATGGTACAAGTTGATTACAAGTTGAGGTACATGTTGATGCATGGTTCAAGTTTATTGGTACAAGTTTATAATGGTATGTCTTACAGTGATATTGTGATAGTGGTTCCATCATTCTATTTCTACTTAAGGGCGATTGGATGGGGAAAGGACAGGTGGTTGTAGCCAGCTTCCAGTTGTAGCCAAAGAACATAGGGGTTTGTACCCTCCTTCTGGTTGTATCCAGAGAATAGGGGAGTTGGATATTCCTTCAGGTTGTAGCTTGAGAAACAAGGGGGTTGGAGCCTCCTTCCAGTTGCAGCTGGATAACAAAGGAAGTTGGTGCTTCCAATGAATGTAATTCTTCAAGACATATAAGAAAAAACATTTCGTGGTTTTCTCCTACTTTGGGTTTCCATGTAAAACACTGGTGTACTCTGTATGTGTATGATTGTTCATTTTTTCATTTCTTATTTACTTTGCAGTTATTGGATGATAATGCTACATTGATATAACACTTGGATTATATGGTTAAAAATGATTAAATTGCTCTATTACTGATTCACCCCCCCTCTCAATAATCCAACACTCTTATGTACAATATTTTTCTTTTGCATTAATATATTGCATCAATTGGTTGCATTGGCTAGGGCTGTGGGCCGTTTCCCTCTTTGATGGTTTTAACCTCGTAAAACATCAGTGTACTGATCTTTGTTTTATTTGTGTAAGTTGTTTCTTAAGGTGTTCAACCTATGTGGAAATACCCTATTTTATTAAACATGTTATAAAATCCTGTATGAAGACCTACTCTCTTTATCGATCGAGATCTTGAACTTGTGTTGTCACATGCATCAAAATATTTCCAGGTTTTTCTACTTCTATACATTTCTAGGCCGAGCGAGCTATTCCATTGCGTATGAAGCACTGCTTTCCATTGGAAACACTTTTTGTTTCACTTGAAATGTTTGATAAAATAGGGTATTTGCACATAGGTCAAACACCTTAAGAAACCACTCACACAGCCAGATCAAAGATCAATACACTGGTGTGTTATGTGATTAAAACCCTCAAAGAGGAAATTAACCTATGACCTCAGCCAATGTAGCCACTTAAGGAAATAAATTAATGCAAAAAAAAATATTTTACATAAGAGTTTCTCACAATCGATCTTCAACAAATGACACTCCATGCTCTTTAAATAGAGACCATGGACCAATCAAGTGTTAAGCCATGGATCAATATAGCCGTTAGTATCGAGGATAATATGAACTATTGGATCACTTTTTGTCTAGAACACATCATGACCATTATATTACATAACTACAAATGCATACTAAAGAAAAAACACTTTACCTAAAAAGACATTAGACCAAGTTGATCTTAACTAACTCCTAAGTGTCTAAATATCCTAACATCCCCCATTAAGGATAACTTGGGATAGGATTGAAGGATTTACAAAGATGACATGATATAAGAAGGAAGGAGACATTTGAGCCTATACACATAACATTATGAAGAAAATATTTTATATCATGTAGAAACATGTGAGGGAAAATTCCAACCACAAACAAGGAGTGCATCTTATTTTTTTATGCTCAATTTTACATGCAAAACATAAAGAAAAATTGACACTTTGTAGAGAAAATAGATATTATGGCATGCAATTAGATGTTATAAGGTTGTCTTATTCCTCCACATTTTATTAATATCTCACTCCTTCACATTGGTGAACTATGGAATATAAAATTACTACAATAGGAACACAACCCTTTTCTCTCCTAGTAGCTAAAGTTTTAACACCTCTTGGTACCTATTAGGGTTTTTGTATCCCTCACTCCTAATTAGGTTTAGGGTTTTGAAACCTCTAGAGTCTTATTGAAATACCATACGTGGTTAGATTTTCATGTTTAAATAACAAGCACTAACATGCATTCCACTTGGTATCACGGTGTTAAAAGAAACAATCAATTTGTTGGTAGCATAACTTTTTCACATGAACTTTGATTGAGTTACCCTTTGGACAATTGGGAATCTCTCGATGAGGGGAACAATTTTGAAAAAATGCCACATCATTTTGGAGAATTTTTGAACCCATAAAATGTTGTTTAGGATCTAGAATGTGAAATTTTCAATTTTGACCTTGTTTAGTAGAGTTTTGGATCGACCCCAAAATTATCCTCCATAAGATCATAGATTTGATTTTCCACCCCATAAAGCACCAAAAATGATCAAAAAATATATTTCAATCCATTTTGGATCATTCTTCACCATTTTGGGAGGCTTTTGGTCACCAAAAAGTTTTACTTCTATAGGACATGACGAAAATTTAGCTCAATTTTCTCCATGGAGAACCACGTGGCCTTGCCTAGAAATTTCCCTTTTAAACCAACCTGCTAAAGTGTTTGTTGATCCCTTCTAGTATTCTGATGTAGAACCAGATCTTCTAGTAACTCTTGATATTCATCTAGTGTTGATTCTGTACTGAAGGTAAGACATGCCCCTCATTTTCCTCTTCAAGCATGGATGGCTCATAGAGTTTTATATTTCCAAATTCACCACTAAGTAAATGTGCATGCATGTAAGTAGACTAATTCTATAAGAATTGTTGCTTACCTTTTTCCAACACTTAAAAACAATCACCATACATTAGATTTTTTATTTCCTTACCAAGTCCCTATAAGCTTTCCTTGTTTAGGTGAAACTAGAATGGGTCTCCTACTTTGAATGTCTTCTTCATTATGTGTTGATCATATTTGATCTTGTACTTTTCTTGTGCTTTTTTCAATTTTTCCTATACTTGCAAATGGATCCACCTAATATTATATATGAATTCAACCTTCAATGCCTCTCATATGGCATCTTCCTTCTCTCCTCCATGTTGTCCATACACAACATATAAAGGTCAAGGTAGAAAATATCCAAAGCAAGTTTTGAAAGGTGACTTGTTAGTGGGTGTATGGATTACTATGGTAGAAGAGTGATGATATTGTAAGTTCTCTAATGATTTTGATTGTAATACCTCAAAGGATAAACCAATGCCATGTCACCACTTTTGTCTACCCATCCATGTGGGGATGGAAACTTGTATATCTCTTTAGTTTCATGTCTATCTTTTCTTGGTGGTGTAATAAAAAATACAATGAGAAGCGTTGTATTCTTGTTAGAAATGTTTCTCCCTAGTATCTTGAACTGCACCCAAACCTTCTCAAAGAACAAGCTTGCTGAATCTTATCACTTGATGGTCTTTTTACAAGGCACTAGGATGCACATCTTTCTAGAATTTTTCCATTGTTGTAAAATACACAATCATGTCCCATCTAGTTCTTGGTAAATCACTCATCAAGTCCATGAAGATATTCTCACATGGCCTAGTAGGTACTAGTAGGGGGATTCACAAACCTTTCTTTCTATTAGCAAGTTTATTGGTATAATAAATTATGCACCCTAGAATGAACATAACTACCCCTTTTAACATTTTAGGATAACACATATACCTTTGAAAGTTGGCTATTATTTTCCAACACCAAAATTTCCTACAACTTTGGAGGTATTAGCCTCTCTTATAAGTTGTGTTATTTTTATCACATACACAAATTATCCAAGTTGTACAGAAACCCATCTTGGAGATAGTGATTTCCCTTATCGTCACCTTCTTCTTCATAATCTTGGCCTTGCAAATGTTGAAATATCACCCCACAATTCTTGTTTTTTTCTTTTTTTTTCTTTTTATATTTCTCTTTACATACTTCATGGGTGAAAGGATCTGTTGTAGCATAAACTAAACCCCTTAGTTTTTGTCTAAATTCAATCACCCTTCCATAAATATTAACTTTCAAGGAAACAACGTGAGCTTCAAGACTCTCTATAGGGACTTTCACAAATACAAGGTTACATGGACATGACAAGTCTTTAATCAAGTTGAGCTTAATCATGGTCACATGGAGCCTCATTGCATTAAACATATCTTGTTGGAGCAAAAAAAATAAAGGTATGTGAAACATGTGGCATGCTTTTCTTTAGAAAACAAGCTTGTGAAATTTAATAGGGATTCCAAGTAGAGTGATCAAATACACAAAGGGGAATGTAGGAAATCTTGTGTAATATAAGAAGGGTGGAGCCACCTCCTTGCCACTGATGTCATGTTTCAAATATAAAGGATATGTTTTATGACAAGAATTATTAAAACTAGAGAATGCAAGTTGTTAATTGACATTCAACCAATGGTTCATGGGGAAATAATTTAACACCAATAGAATGGAAGATGACCATGTTTGGAATGCGAGGGATAGATAGAATATGGGCCACACATATTTGATGAGGTGACATGTGTTGAGTTCATAGTCTCAAAGAGTTTGGAAACTCTTTTGAAATCAAATCTCATGGATCGTCCAATCGACAACAATCAATGAACTCTTTTTTGACAACATCAAGGAGAAGTAGTCTTCAAGGGATATGACATGGCTCCATTACAAGCCACAAAGATTCAAAGGGAAAACCTGATACAAAGACACATGAGGGAAAAGTGCGGCATGGGTTAGGATTTCCCACTCTTCAAAATATAAAAAGGGTCCAATATGTGCATAAGTGGGGGGTTATAATAACAAGGGGTGAGGCCCTTCTTAACTTAGAGGAAAAAATAAATGCACATGGTAGATGGGATATGCTAATAATGAGGTGGTGTGCCTTGGAGTGAATAATGTTTTAAACCCCACTCATCCCATGAAAGATGCAACCAACCACCACATATTGCATGCCAAGGGAAGATCACACTCAATGATTCTAAATAAGACTGGGCTTTGTCTATCTAAAGTGACACCATTTATTTTAAGATTGTGTAGTTGGTTAAGGATCTTGTTGTTAGATCACATGATTGGGAAGATGGTTTATGCCTACAAAGAAACGAGTGTGGGGAAATCTGTTAGAAAAACAGGACCGCGGAGCAATAAAATAAAACAAATGCAGAAACAAAACACAGAAGATACACAATACAAGAGAGACATAGATTTATGTTGTTCACCCAGTGTGGGCTAAGTCCACCAGAGAAATTTCCAGGTCCTTCCTTTATTATTATCTAGCAAATGAAGGGATACAACCTACAACAAAACCCGTTGTAACTTCCTCTTCTTTCTCTCACAGTCTCCTCTCTTAGAATACAATATTCACCATCAACCATA
>ML796082.1:114384-140012 GCA_009831015.1 Picea engelmannii
TATACCACTTTTAACCAAATTTTATATTCCTTTAACTTATTCAACAATGTTCATCAATTCATCATCCATATATTATTGCATCATAAACATTAACATCCATCAATGCATAATAAAAAATAATAAACATATCCACACAATACACAATACACCAATATTTACGTGGAAACCCAATGCGAGAGAAAACCATGAAAATATTTTCTTATATGTCAAATAATTACATTAAAGGAAGAACCAACTTCCAATTCCCCAACTCCAACTAGAGGAGGCTTCAACCCCCTAGTTTCTTAGGCTCCAACCTTAAGGAAGCCCCAACTCCCTAATTCTCTAGCTCCAACTAGAAGGAGGCTACAACCCCATGGGTTCTTCGGCTACAAATAGAAGGTGGATACAACCACCTAGTTCTCGGGCTCCAACCTGAAGGAAGCTCCAACTCCCTGATTCTTTGGCTCCAACTGGAAGGAGGCTACAATCCCCTCTCCTTTCCCTGTCTAACCACCCTGAAATATAAATGTCAAATGTAGAAAACCTTTCACTTTCACTGAATCAACCACTGCCACCGTCACTCTATCACTGTCAACTTGTACCAATAATCTTTCACAACCTGTACCAACAACCTGTCACAACCTGTACCAACTACATGTATCAAACTGTACAAATAATCTGTCACCTCAATCTCATCAACCAAATCAGATCTACTCACCAAGGTCAATCACTAAGACAACTCTCAACCATATGCACAATATCACCAAGATGTGCATCAACCAAGACTACTCATAGGAATCAACAATATGTACCACATCAAGATGTGCTTCTAAAATTATACCAAGTCATATATGTCACATCATCCATAAACCATGTGCCAACAATACTACACAAATGTCTCCAATGAGGTTACCAAAAAGTGCCTCTAACAATGTACTAAGCATGTACCAATCATGTATCAACACCAAATCAAACTATGCCTAATCATGATACACCAACATCACAATACCATACACCTCATGCATGTGCCAACTCATCAACTATATGTTCCAACATGTATCTTAACCATATACCAAAGAAATGTGTCTCAACAATATACCATATCACTCATGATATGTCTCAATCATGCCATACACCATAACATCATCAACATCTAACCTTAAAAACATGCATATAAACATACTTGCAACTCTATAATAGACCCACTGTATGTGATCATATACCTGTAGACCTTCCTAAACTTCAACAACAAGAGAATAACATCTTCATCAAACTTTACCTTAGTCTCATGGGACTAGTCTTTGGATTAGTCAACAAACTTAAATTTCAACAAGAATAACTCCATACATATAATCAACAAAGGTTTGAAAACTGTAAAAAATATTATTCAATGTCTTTTCTGCAATTCCTCCAAGTTTCAATTGTTGGAACATCCCAGAAATGGAGTTATAGCACAAATAACATACCTTGCTTAATTTTGGCTTATTCTAGAGAACGAACTTGTAGAGCATGCCACACATAGAATATTTGATATATGGATCTGAAATTTGTACACAACATAATAAGGCATGTAATCTATCCAATTCATTTTTTCTCACTAAATTTCGATTTTCTATGAATATTTTATCACCTTTTTACCCGGAACACATGTTTAAAACTAGTTTCAGGACTAGTCAAAATCCCTATCTTCCACAGAGTGTATCTCCCAAAATACAATGAACCAAAATATGAAATTTCTACCAAAGGTACCTTGCCGTGTCTTCTCAACTAAATCCTATTTTCACTATTTGAATAATTCTAGAAAAAAAATTATTGTGAAAATGGTGAGATGACTTGTAAATAACATACCTTAGAACACATCATTAGAAGACTTCATCCTCCCTTGGATTTTCAGCCTTATTTACTTCACTTTCCTTATGAAATTCACCTCAGATCTCCTTGGTTACCTCAGTCACTTATAGATATTCAATGTGCTAAAGAGGTGCTAATATGAGTCTCTTGCTCTCTTATTTATACTCTCTAAGTTCCTTCCTTTAGGGGATATCTTCTAAATGTTTTACCCAACTTCCATCTTTTAGGGCTAACCCACTTGAAAATACTTTACCCACTTGAAACTACTTTACCCATAATTAGTAAACTCACCACCTCTTGTTGCAACTAGTTTATTTTTAATTATTTTCTTACTTCAACAACTTTACCCATAATTAACTCCTAGTTGCTGTTGTTTTTCTTCATATGAGATATGATCGATATATTATTACAATAATGAGTGTTCCATATATAGAGAACATATGGTGACCATCCATGAAAGGATGCGTCCCTTGGATAATCAATGACTATTTATTGTTATCATTTACTTATTATATATAGTATTTAATAATAAATAATTATATTATTAATTATTAATTTAAGAGAATGTCTTCCCGATGTTTTCAAAACATTAGCACTCCTTCTCAACGAGGGAGACATTCTGCATCATGCCAATCTTGTCTCTGAAGTATATAAACTTAACCCTAGACTCATGACAATTGTCTGTCAGTCTTGGGATATGTCTCTCTCCCACTTGAATCGAGGAGAAACTCCTTTAACGACTCTCCCTTTGAGCCAATTGACTCTCTTTGAGATTAGGCTCACTTTGGGTCTACATGTGATAGCATCTATCATCTTGAGTCTTTATCATTCCTTGTCAAATCACCATGACTAGGAAAAATACAACACCATGATCATTCACCACAGGTACACACCTGTGAGTGAATGTCAACCTGATGCTAACTGACACATGGAAAGCACCTTGAGTCCGTATTATTCCTTGTCATGATCAAGGAAGGACTACACTTGGGCCCATTTACCACAAGTGAACCTTTATGATAAATGTATCCTATCACCCTTGGTATGTAGCCCAACCTAGGAGAAGGTCCACCCGATGCTAAAACATCAACACTCCCTCTTATCTAGGGAGGTATATTTCCATGATGTCTTCATCTAGTAGTTCATTGACTAATCTGTAATCAACTATTAACACACAACTACTGTCCAGAGACACACAATATCCGCCAGTGGTACAGAACCATGATAGTAACAAAAGGTTTGTCACACATGGAACTCCCATGTGGACTTCCAGAGGTTACTCCCTCTAGGAATACTTAGGGTCAACTCCCCATAATGTGTGATGTTAAGGTCAACTCCCATGACATGTTTGTTAGAAAGTAATGGATGTGCTCATTTAACCATAGATAATATAGCAATATTGTCACCCAACCATAGGCCAAAGCCACTTCTGAGCACCTTAACCTTGACAGAGAATGATTCTGGAAGAAAACCAATATCCAACCAAGGCTAATGCATGAACATAACCAAGACTGATCAGAAAGTCCAACCATAACCAATAGAAAGTCTGAGAATAAACCAGGAAACCAGATTGCGGCAGCTGTTGGCTGCAGCTGCTTCCCAGACTTGCGCACCAGCCTAGTTCCTGCAGTGCACACTTCTTTAGAGCTACAATTTTGAGCAGTGTGTACAAAATGAGGTCTAGATACTTGTATTTATACTATTTCCTGATTTTTCTGGGTCGACTTCTCAATCTAGAGATTAAATACTTAATATTGATTATTTCCTTGAGATGAATTGTATTATAGGGTTATGTTCAATGATTTAGGGTTACTTCTTGCTTCCCAGAATATTATATTCTTGTTAGGGTTACACGTGGAGGTAAATACCTCCCACAACTACCATGATATCAACACTCCCTCCTAGCTAGGGAGGTATTGAAGGCAATGGTCTTGAGCACAAACATACCATCCAACCGGTAGCATCATCATAGTCGTAAAGAATATCTCATGATTAGATCATGAGCACCATCATCACTATCAATGTCATTTGACAACATCAATTGCATCATCTCTCGAAACCATACTCCATCTCAGTAATCAAAACACTAAGAGATCTATCATCACCAACAAATATTTTCTTGGTGTTACATTCATTAAGAGCAGAAAATATGGCTTTATCCTTAGCCATATGATAAGATGCTCCAGAATCAATAAGCCACTCATCAAAATAAGAAGTAGAAGTTGTATTGAAGAATAAACTAGAAGCAAAAAGTTCATGTCCATGAGAATAAGAAGAATAAGTAGAATCAATACCGATGTTGTGCTTCTTCATGGATGCTTCTAAATATTCTATATTCTTAAAACATTTGGAATCCTCATGACCATATTTCCCACAAAAGTTGTAATGTATGTCAGTCTTCTTACTTTTAAATTTTTCTCCTTTGTCACCATTAGGAGAAAAAATTGGCTAAGAGAGTTTGGGTCGCTTGTTTTGCTTGTTGTTGTGGTGAGGATGTTGCTTCTTAAGATTCCTAGATTTGTCTTTTTGCTAGAGTACGAAGAATTTGTTGGAGGTACATGCAGTTCTAATCAATCCAAGTTGTATAAATCTTATCTTTATCTCAAATTAGAGCATCGCAAAAGGACTCAAGATAAGTATTTTTATAATAATTTCCTAGAGATTCTCTAGTGGCATAAAAGGTAGATACAAAATAGAATATGCACTACCAATATTAGCAAGAATAACATATATGCATCGATCTTCCAACAAATATAGTTCACATTCTATACAAAAAAGTCTAAGTGTTTTGAACTTAAACAAGTAATCTTCAATGTAAGTAAAATCATTTGGACTTAAAGTCATTAGCTGATTTTCCAAATGGTGAGTTCAAATAATATTGTTTTTACCAAACAAAGCTTCAATCTTTTCCCAAGATTTATTGGGGGCATCAAGTCCTTGAAGGTGAAACCTTAAATAATAAGAGATGGGAATTTCGATTAGTCCACGAGCTTCATCATTCCTATTAATCCATTTGGCATACTTGTCATCATTAGTGGGTTCTTCTTCTTTTCCCAAGGTAATCCGGTACAGTCCTTTACTTTATAAATCCTCTATATGGGATTTCCATTGGAAGTATTTGGTGTTGGTAAGAAAAAGTATCAATGGGAGAATCCATATTAAATATTCAAATAATATGTATTTAAATATTGAAACATATAGTATGGATGGAAAGATCTCGAAAAAATAGGTTGTTTGAAAAAACGACACTGAAAACAGATTTCGGATGTGAAAGTTATACCCTTTTGAAAAACTGCATAAGCGGTAACCAAAGAGCCACATGGAAAGTAGAAGTTGGTCCATGTGGTGATACCCCTCCTAATAGCCTCACTCTTACAAATAAGTTTCTTTATGAAGTGACCTACTTTTATAGAATAAGCAGGGATCACATTTACAATGAAGTTACTTTATAAATGAAATTTGCATGTAAAATAAATTACTTAAAATATTAAAGCTATTTATAGTGATTCAATTTTATAATTTATGTGAAATACACTTTATAATGAATGCATGAATTTTTTCAAAAAAGAAAGTAACAAAAAAGAGACTTGAACTCAATACCTCTTACTTAATAAAGCAACTTTTAACCAAGTGAGCTAGTGTAAAACATATTGTGTTGTTTAGAAGGAGGATTGTTCTTTTTGTTGTTGGAGAGTGTGCTCATAAGAAAACTCTTTTCACACAAGAAAATGATTTCACTTCTTGATGACAAAAAAGGTTAGATCTCAATTATCTTACCATGAAAATGCAAATTTTCCCTATGTTTCTGATTACCGAGATCATACAGAGCGCATAAAGCACACAACAAAGAGAATTTGTACATGAGAAAACTCTTTCCACTATGTTTCTAATTTTCCAAGATCGCATAGGGTGCAAGGAAAAGAGCATACGTAGATATAAAATATTAGCAACCAAGAAATACAAAACAAAAAACTGAAATAAAACTGAAATTTATCTCTGTGAAATTTATAAAAAAGGGTGTATTCATGCTTTATACCTCTGGATCTGACTGAAATGGTCATATCTTGGGAAAACATAAACCTTTTTTACTGAAATGAATTTAATTCCTGATTGAAATGAGTGCTCCATACACAATGGAATAGACCTATCATCCCATAAATGTATGGAAATGGAAAAAAACCAAAGATGTAACAACATGGCTTCATGATATCGATCTACAATGAGAGCAGGTCTTCAAATGCAATCTGATACCATGTTCAACAACACACACATTCCAACAAAGGATGAGAAAATTTAGTAACCACTCACAAAACTAGATCAAAGATCAACACATTGATGTTTTTACGTGGTAAAACTCCTACGGGGAAACATCCACAACCCCAACCGACGTGGCCACTTGGAACAATTTATTAATGCAAAAGAAAATATTACAGAGAGATTTACAAGCGATTTTCTCACAATCGATCATCAACAAAAGACCCTCCATACTATTTAAATATATATCATGGATCAATGGGGTTTTAAGCCACATATCGATGTAGTTGTTAAGATCGAGGAGAATATGATTCGTCAAATCACTCTATGTCGGGAACATATCGTGATCATTGGATTACCTAACTACAAACACATACTAAAGAAACAAACTTTTTACCTGAAGACACATTATATCAATTTGATCTTAACTAAATACTAAGTGTCTAAATATCTTAATAGAAATTCCTCCATTTTCGTGATGGAGTACAAGTTAGAAATCATGTCTTCCCCATGTTTGTTCCTCAAATTATGATTTTCATTACAAGATATTATCTCTATGTTCCCTGTGCTACTTATCATTCAAATCTAAAATGACTCGAAAAACAGATTATTTTCTAAATATAGGTTTGAAATCATCCTTTAAAATATTTCTGGGTTGTGTGGAAAAACTAGATTACAAAGTATGACAAATACGACAGTTGGCATGTGTGATATTTATGTCTGAAAAGATTCCTCCAAGATTGGAGGTGAATGAATATTCATTGTGTAAATATGAATTAGAGCATTGAGAAATGATATATTATATATTAGAGAGATTTTGGTTTTCCAAATTATTCTCTTCAGGGATAGAGAGAAGGTATAAAAACCAATTAAAAATTTCTTGTTAGACGGTTTTTCACTGTTAGGAAACCTACAGTAAATTTTCATATCTCTTTGAAAGAAATCATCAAGGGGTTCATCTCTAATCCTATGGATTTATTCAAGGTCATTATAGAGTTATTCATTATCATAATTTAGATGAGTGGCGATAAATATCTCCATGAATTTTTTCCAACTATGGATTGATTTGGCTAGTAATGTTCCATACCAAGCCTTGATTCACCCTTCCAATGCGAGGATAAATAGTCGACGGATTTCATCGTCCCGAACAATTTTAATATTCTGACGTGCAATGTTAAACTAATCGAGATGCAATAATTATGAGACATTCCCTTCACCATCAAACTTCAAATTTGGAAATATATCAATTGTCTTAACTGGGCTGCCAATTGAGTGTCTTGGAAGACTCAATATGTGATCCCATACAAAGATACATAGAGGAGCCATGGGATAATTAAAACAATTTATTGAAATGAATTCAAATGGGCAGGCTTATCATCTTTCCTTCCTTCTAGCACCAATTATGTTGATGGGAAAAATGAACTTGATCAATAGTAGGGGTTACCCCCGGTGAGAAGTCTTGATTAGACCTCACAACATTAAAAACATGTAACCCATCCAGGTTTTGGATATGCAACCATTACTAGTTTTGGGGTTTATTAGTTGCAACCCGATCCATTGATGATATTTTCTAAGATAAATAATGAAATAAAACTAATCTAAGATGCATATGCATGCATCCAGATGAAACTAACAATAACCAAAAATAAAACACAAAACCACACATGACCCTATTAATGACCTGGGAAATAGTTCATTTATAACAAAGACAAGAATATGGCTAAATGAATTCAACCCATAATAGTCCAACATTAAAACAATCATCTACAATCCTATGCTCACATATTTTGACTACCATTTATTGAAGAATATAAATAAAAACGTAGTAGCTACATGGAAGAATAGTCTACAATGTGAGATACATTCTTACACAACTCTAGTGTTGAGAAAAAATAGCAGAATATTCCACAAAAGCTGCAACACAAGAATCAAATTTCTCCAAAAAATATCTTGGCTAAAAATTGTTCTCCTCATTAAAGTTCCAACAGTAGTACACAAAATATCTAAGAGACAAAACCCTTTCTTTGAATACAATGACTCTAATTTATTAAAATTCATCTCGACTATTGGCCTTCCGCCTCCCTGACTCTTGGCCTTCTGTTTGAATTTTTTTTTCCTTATCTTGAATAGAATGATGAGCAAATAATGACAACAAAATTTTTCATCAATTAATATTTCCTACATCAAGTACATTCACACCTTGAATTTTTCTTTTAGTGCTTGCAGGCCAACATGGATTTTGACACTAGTTCACCTCATATGATGTAATTAATGCCTTTCATACTATGGGTCTCCTTTTCCTTTTTAACCGGGACTCACATATTATGAGGTTTCATGCCTTAGTTTTAACTTTAACTTTATCCTCTTCCATTTGAGCTTGATTCTTGTTATTTGATTGTTTCTCATGTGATAGTACCTCATCCTTTTCTGTGGATAACATTTGCAAAGCCATTGATGTGTACTAGTGGGTCTTCCTCATTATGATGTCTAACATCTACATATATGTTTTCCTCTCCTTCATATAACATGTCTTCATATTAAAATGTATAATCCCCTTTCAATATCGATACCTCGATTCCATTCACCGTAAAATACATGAGTTATAGATATACAAAACTCTAAATCATGCTTTTATAAAAGTGCATTTAACATAAAAAATTGAATTAGAAAATTAATGAGTTCAAATTTACTTCCTTGAGTTTGATATATGGTCTCTTTGATGATGATCTTGTGGACACCTCAGTTGAAATTCTATGTTATCAAGTTTCTGGGTTGTTGATTGTGTGCTTGTATTGAAATTTGCAAATCTGGAACAAATGATGAGGAATATCATAAAACTTACAGCAAAGAAGTTGTATAGCTTGGAAATACCTTTCCAGTAGTATAAGGAGTGTACAAAATGGAGTTTAGAGTCAAAATTTATGGCAAATATTCCAAAAATATGTTATGCCTTATGTGTTGTCTTGCACCCTTGTTAACTCTTAGTGTAGTACGACTTTTAAACCTGGGAAAATTTTGTGTATCGCGTTAAAATTATTTTTTGTGGAGGGGAGACATAGTGTGATCAAATGTAAAATAAAATAAAATGGTGCAACATGGTATAACCTTGGACTTTATGTTTTCACTTTAACCAGACTTGTTTTATTCACTCCTCACAATATCACACCTAAATTTTTTAGGTGCAACATGGTATCACACTTGATTTATTTTGGACCCAAAATGAATCAGACAAGGTTTTTGTTAAGCACTAGAAAAATCCCCATGTTAAATATACAACCCCTTAATAAATCCCTAGATATTGAATTATAACATTTCTAGTGTTATATTTGTATGTAGGATAGAACCCTTCATTGTACCTGTTGGCACAGGGGCAGACCCAGGGTTTAACACTTCAACAACACACCAACAAAACCCTAGCTACCTGCCCTTCCGACAACACCTGCAAAGTAGATGCAGTCTCACTCGAGGTAGAGGTAGGGGGGGTTATAGGACTCAAGTGTCTGTAACCAAGTTGGGACTCATATCTGTGATTACAATTACCTCACAGGGTACTTAAGATTAACATGCATTAGTTTATCACCTTTATTCACATCGCAGAACAAACCCTAAGAATGTATCGGCATAGTAATACTGACAGACTACACATCACACTTAGCAGCATAAAATAGATCTAGCACATTCAACATAGATAACGCACTAAGAATTCATAGAGCTATCTATCATACATAACAACCAATGAACTAAGAAGATTCACAACATAAACATCACAGCACAAAGAAAACCATCAACACATGATATACGTGGTTCACCCCAGTGTGGGGATACATCCACCAACAACTTCTTGTTCTTTATTAGTATTCAATCTCTTACATCCATCCGCTCCTATGCACTAAGCCATAGAGCCAAGCTTCACACCGGACAAGTGATATTAACACTAAGCACCAGATTCACCTTCCCAAAACCAGGTCAAGGCACAGATCCAACTCCTCTACTAAGAACAGAGCCTTACATACATAGTCTGATGCACTAAGCAACCCAAAACTAATTGCACTTAGCCTTGTAAGCTATCAACTTCTTTCTACATTAAATTCTTAATTATTTATACTTTTACATTGCTTACAAAAAGGCCTAATCATGGGTAAACCCATGGGCCGACATCCCATAACCTGTTACAAAACCCTAATGAGCCCCATGTTGGGTCCATAAATCAAGTGAGATCCCATGATCTCAGCTCCACCTGGGCACTCCATCTTCGACTAGCCTGTCGAAGCCCAAAATGTGGTCAAACCTGACCAATGTTTCCTCAAAACTTGGTCGAGGGTCAAAAATCCCCGAACACTCACCTGCGACTCGTCTCGAGTCACTTAGATTTGGACAATGCTGCTTCGAAGGCCTCAAGCTTAGCTCGAGATGCCTCGAATTGTTGCTTCACCTAATCCTCCTGCTCAACGAACTCCTGGATCATCTGCGTTGTAACAAGACCTTCGAGGTGCTATTCCACTGCCGCAATGACTTGGTCCAGTTGCGAACCTTGTCCTTCAATCTCTTCAAATACCGCGTAGGCTTCATCCTGCACCCGTTTTAGATTTTGTGTGACTTCCATTACTTTGCCCTAGATGGCAGTAATCTATTATTGGACCACGCTATGTTATTCTAATCTCTTCATTCTCTCGACTGCAGTGAGCGACTTCATCTGTGCTTGAACTGTCAATGCCTGCTGTTGCGCCTCCTTTAGCTGTGCTTCCAACTTTCTAAGTTCTAGTTCTTTCATGAGGCATTCATAGGTCTACGCACTTCTATTTCTTATCTTCTTGCATTCCAATGTGAGGAATTTGATTCTTTCCACTGCACTCTTAGCAGCTTCCTCGCTTTGGTCGCGTACTTTCTACAGAGTTCTTGGAATTTCTTGGATTTACAACTCTGTTACCCTTGCTTGGAGCTGATGGATGGCCTCAGTGAGCTTCATCACTTAAGCCTCAACTTACTCACGTTCCTCCTATGCAACGCCTGGAACAAAGAGAATTTCTCTGCCCACCACTTCTCTTATTGCAGTCTACTCTGCGAGAAGTTGGTCCTTTTCCATCTGTATATTTGATTTGTCTTCCTCGAGCATCGCCCATAACTCAACCCTCTTGTTCTCATAAGCGGTTTCATAGTATTGCGCAACTCATATTTTCTCAAAGATCTCCTCTCATTCTTTCTTCTCTATATCCTTTTCATTCTCCTCTTGGATTCACTGAAGTTGAGCCTCTGTTGCATATGCAAGTCTTCGAAGTTGGTCTGGCTCATCCCCCAAATCTATAGTCTCTAACGAGGAAGGCACAGTGGATACTACATAGACTGAGTGAATAGATTCCTGTATCTCCTTTAGCTCCTTCTCTACCTTCTCGTACAAATCTTCCTGCTTTTCTCCATATCTATGTAAGAGGTCTTCGGACACGTCCTCCATCACTCTGCGGACTAGACCAATATCATCCTCTGTAAGCGTAGCCTCTAACTGGGGATTATTGGCGTGGGTATTCTTTCTCGCTGAAGGTTTCTGCAGATAAACCTTCCTCTTCTTTGATGTTTTTGCCTCGGTAGGGGGATCCTTCGACGGTGTAACTTCGCCTTCTCCTTGATTTTATCTTACTCCTTCTTGATTTACTTCGTCTCCTCCTCCTCCTGCGGGTGAGCCAGGTCCACTTTCTTCCGAGGCATTGTCCTCCTCATTAGTCTCTATGTTATGAATTTCCTTCTTTTTCTTCTTCTTCTTCACACTTGTCTGTCCTGCATGCTCAAACAGGGTGACCAAGGGGCTTCCGATGATGTCAGGGTTTGAGAGTTCTGTATCATCAACTGATACCAAGAACTCTACTGGTCACTCCTTTGTGATCTGTTCCATGTCTTCGTCGGTCAGTTTGTAATAGGACTATATTTCTTCCTTACTCTCATCTTTGCGGGAAATGATATAAATAAAGTGTGGATTTGTGTGGAACTTAGCTAGTGGTATGTACTAGTGTAGAGTATGCGGCGTCATCTGCGGGAACGAATAAATGGAAACCTTCAGTTGTTGATAGTAGGCGTGGAACATTGCGTGTGACTCCATTGCCTCGACATATCGTTCGTATACAGGGATGATTTTAAGGATGGAAATTTATTTTTAAATGTAGAAATCTTGGCGAATCTTACTAATTCTTCATATGCCAACTATACATGTTTGGCAATATTTTTGTAAAAATATTTAAATTTCTTAGGATTTTATATAGTTTGTATAACATTTTGGTAGTTTTTAAGGTAAAATAATTTTATCCTATAGAATTTGGGCAAATCATTTTTAGAATAGCAAATCTTTTTTTGGGAAAAACCATGGAAAATTAGCCCATCAATGAAATTTAGCCCCTAAAATCATCCATGTTTGTATATCATAAGGTCAAGAACCTTGTGACCAATGTCTTCGAAGGTTCAATCTCCAAGAAGGTAGCTCTTTCCGACATTTTCCAAGTGACAAATGTGAACAACACAAGAAACCAGATGAAATGGAACTCGTATCCTTGATACTGCACTTCACGACAATCTTTCTCAAGATCATTGACGAGGTAGCTCGCCCAATTCATTTTCATCCCTCCCATGCATTTTCTTGCTAGGTCCACCACGATCTCGATGACCTGCATGGGGCGGTTCTTTCTAAAGAGCTTGCCAGCTATGAGTTGGCAAGCTAGGTGCACTGCACCATCCTGGATTGAGGCTACCTTGTAGCCTCGCTTTCCATTCTCAACTTTGCCGTATGCCTCCTTAATGCATTGTGCCAGGGAGCGATCTGAGGTCTTCCCTAGGTAGAAATGTTGAGGGTTGGGTATCTACATGATTAGTCCTGTGATCAGGTGGATCAACGTTGGATCCACAATAATGTGTCTTTCGAGCCACATATATCCTCCATGATAGCACGACAAGAGGAGTTTAACACAAGCGTTAACCTCTTGATGTCGACCAAAATGAGGTATCTTCATTAGGTTCAGTATCATGGACTGTGCAAGCTCCTTAATCTAAGGCTGGGAGACTATGCGAGGCTTCTTCCTATTCGTATTCATCAAATATCTATGGGGCACAAGCATCGCGTACTTCTTTCTATCTCTAAGGTTAAAGTCACTGTTCTTCAATGCGGGGATTTGTCCTAGCTGTGTTCCAACTACGCGTATTTCCTTCGAGATGTACGTGGTGATCAAAGTGTACTAGAAGTCCCATGGAATGCTATCGCTATTAATCACACCAAAAAACTATTGAAATGGGTACTTTCCATTGAGAGGGGGGGGGTGAATCAATGTCACATAACTTAGGACAATTTTCAATTTTCACAAATTAACTGAACAACAAATATTTATTTCATTTTCTCAAACAATATATATAAAAGAATAAATACTTTATTTATTTAAATAACTTGAATGAATACATAAGACCAATCTTTGAATATCATTTTCATACAATTATGAGAAACCCAACTCTTTGTTACAAGACCCAACTTGTAGTTCTCAGATCCAACTGAGAAATGAGGAATCCAATCCTCATAACAAGTCCTAGCTTGTTGATCTCAGATCCAACTGAGATGTGAGGAATCCAATCCTCATACAAGACCTTTCTTGTAAACAGGGACCAACCTGATAGAGTGAACATTCATTCAATCCATTATATATAATATATATACTTCAACAAATTCAACTGCATTCCTTCTCACCATTCTTTCTTTTTTATATAGTCTTCCAATTGGTGTGAATTTGAATCATTGTGTCTTTTTATATTTGAGCCACTGTACCTTTTCATTTAAATTGATAATCTTTAAACTTAATTAATATCATTTCTCCTTTTTTTTCTTTATTCATGATTTCATGATTTAACTCTGTTTTAATCGTGACTATGTATCGGTTTATTTGTCCCCATTATTTGATCACAAACATGGATTGACTCATTAGATCACATTCATGTTTCTGCTACGTTCTCGGTTCACCAACATATCATATTCAATATTATCGATTCTCTATAATGTTCTAGTGTTAACTGTCCGTCGAATTAAGTCTGTATGAGGTGATCCCTTCAAACCATTTTCATATGACCATAGGCATAAAAACACAGGCTTATTAATTTAAGCAATGCATTATCTTTTGCCCGTATATCTCTTATTCCATATGACCATATGTGGTGACCAGACGCTAATCCAAACAATCACTTGAGTGCTTATCAGAATCAATGGTCACAATTCAATATCCCGATGAGATGGACGCCTGACAGAACTTCACCTTTCGGTACTTCGGGGTTTCAACATTTCAAACCTTTCAAAACTTTCGAATACGATTTTTCCAAACAGATCGGACGATTCAACTTTATATCACGGAAGCAGATCAATGGTCATATATGATCCTTACATCTATCCTTTCATTTCTTAATTCGACAGCCAGGACTTAATCAAGAAATGAGATGGATGGCCACCATTTACTTCGAGACTTTGGCTATTATGCTTACGCTACCCTTCCCCTCTATTTTGATAAACGGTTGAGAGTGCACTTGAAGTGATATTATGATCGAACGTCTTGCGTCCACTTCGAGACTTCGACATTCGGGACTTCAGGAATTTGGGCAAGTGCTGGTGGTAAAACTTACAAAGTAAAACTCCTGGAGTGACACAACTTGATTACGTCACTTTGTTGACATGGCACGAGCCAATTTCCTCTTGACACTTGTCATTATCTGATTATTCCATGTATTTCTTGACGTGGTTTGCTGACATGGTCTACCACATGTCCTTGCTGAAATGGTCTGCCTCACATCCTTGCTGACGTGGTCTGCCACACGTCCTTGCTGACGTGATTTACCATATGCCTTTGCTGACATGGTCTGCTGATGTAGATCTCCCACACGTCCTTGCTGATGTGGTCTTATGATGTGGTCTGCTGACTATTGATGATGTAGGCTCTCAATATGAGTGCTACTTGTCTTAACCTCATGGCTTTGGAACTTCGGCCTTTGGGTGATTTTACATGTTCTCAACTTCATTTTGCTGAAGTGGTCAGTGCCAAAGTTGACCATCATCCTAATCCGACGGTTATCATGTATTTTCTAGATCTAATGGTCCTTATTCATTTTGGCCTTCGAGACTTAGGGTAATTCGACTTCTCCAGTTCCCAATTCTTCCGAAGTGAGATTTCCCAAAGTGTAACCTCCTCACAAATTTTAACCCGAACTGAATGTTGTTAGTTGATCATGGTTTTATATCGACAACTTGATCTATCTGTGATGCAAATTTTCTATCTTATCCTATCCTTCCACTCGAAAATGATCCGACGACTGACGGGATTTCGCATATTCGAGAACTTAGATCTTTCTTCTTATCCTTTCCTTCCACTCAAAAGTGATCCAACGATTGATGTGGAATCTTCGAAGAAGATTAACGGTTGACGATGATTGTAGAATCACAACTTACAAGTGATTTAACTCGACACCCAAAATCCTCAATTTGAAGTTGTGCAATGTTTTTGAGTCAACCAAAATCATCGATCTTCGAAGCTATAAGATCGGACGGTCTTGAATAATTGCGGGATTGGAACTAGCATGATATTTAATTCTCCTTTCGATATCCACAATCTATTCCTGTCGTTGATCTGGTGATTGCACATCTGATAGTCACAACTCAATTCGACTTAATCTGATTTCTTGTTGGATCAACCATAGTCGTCGATATCTGAGTCTATGAGATCTAACGATCTAGTCCAATTATGGGATTGGAACTAGAGAGTCATTTAATTCTCCTTCGGATCTCTGCAATCTATCCCTGCCATTGATCTGTCTTGTAGATCTGACAATCACGATCCTCCAACGCTCCTCAAGCCCACGGTCACTCATATGACCGATGTCCATTATATGAGACGATCAACACCATCATTTTATTGATCGGATGGATGTTGAGGATTCTCACCTTTTCTTGTGCATTGGTCGACTTCTCAGTCTTTCCATCGATCAGATGACATTTCTAGAATGTGCTTTTCATGCGCTAACTCTCCTAAGATTTAATAACTGTTTGTGCATTCTTTTATGTACTGATAGTTAGTTGCTAATTCTCCCGATATTTGATCATAGGAACATTGTTGATCCTATCGTGATAAAAAATAATCAAGAATTCGCTAATTATCCTGAGCTTTGATCATAGGAACATTGTTGATCCTACCGTGATCAACAATAATCACGAATTTCTTTTGTACTGTGTTTTCCCTTTTGAGCTTTGATCTCTGCATACTGTTCGCTCCTCCTCCCGAGCTTATGATTTTGATATTTGCATACTGTTTGACATTCTCTGCTGACTGATATACCATTGACATCAATGACAATTCATCATAAAAACCAACCATCACATCATAATGATATGGACTGTTGACATCAATGCCAACATATCAATGACAATATGTCCAACAATCTCCCCCTTTTTCATTGAGGGAAACACACTAACTTCATACACAAACTCCCCCTGAGATGATGCTTTTATCTATGAAGTTCTCTATGAATTTACTCTCCCCCTTTGACATCAATGTCAAATGGTTGCTTCCCTTATGATAAGCCTTTGTTTTTCTGCATTTTGTTGACCAAAATATGAGCTTGGGTAACTCCACTTGGAAACATGTTCTGTCTGCCATAACTGAATGAATCCCCCTGTCAATATGCTCTCTCCCTTCTTCTGAATACTCTCCCCCCTTTGTTTCTGAAAGGGTAGCTCTTCCTGCCAAGGTCTCTTCCCCTGTTAATTTACTAACTTCTTATCTCAATTTATTGGGATTTTTGTGTTTTAAATAAGTAGTCTTCTTGATACAAATTTTGTAGTGATCAAGTCTTTTTCAAAACTTAACCTAATTACTTTTTTATTCAATAATCAAAATACTCCTCTTGAGTTTTTACTGACTTTTTTTTTTGTTCAAATAGAATAAGAGTATGAATTTTACTGATATTTTTGATCTGCTTCTTATTCATTTTTGATATTTCACATGAATATTGATTGAGGATTTACACCAATTGATTTAAATACCAATTTTTGTTATCAATTGATCTTTGGTGAATGATACTTGAACTTTTCTGCTACCTTTTTTTTTGCATTTTTTTTTTTTGCTAACAACTTATGACATCATCAGAATTTGATATTGTCCATATTATTCTATAGGTACTTCCTTTTCTTGAGATTGATTTATCTCATATTGAATTTCACATTCTTTATTAGGACTTTTACCCATCATGTTCTTATTATTAGTTTCATTTTCAGGTGTAATGACATCTTTCTTGCTTTCTCCTTCATATTTTCTTCTCCATATCTTTATGTGAGATATTCTTCTTTTTGGATCTTCTCTTTCTAATTGTGTTTCTAGAGATTTGTCATCTCCTTTCTTCTTCCAACTTTTATTAGGTTTTGTCACTGACTTGAATGATTTATTCAAATATAAACTTTTTGTATTCTTGCAGTTTTGGAATTTGTGCCCAAACCTATCACAGTTGTAACATCTCATTGTATGACAAAATTTTGACGTGTGCCCAACAAAATTACATCTCCAACATCTAATTGAGTTTTTGGATTTTCTTGTATATCCTTTCTCTAGTTTCTTGCAGTTCATTTCTTTATGTCCAAAGCTATGACACGAAAAGAAATAGCCATTGAAGGTGTTTCCTTTCTTGATTTTATTTTGGCTTGAAGGATCTGTCATTTGATTTTCTTCTTCCTTTTTACTTCTATAGTTGTCTTCCTTAAAAACGTTCATGTCTTGTAATTGGTTTGTACTTGAATCTTTTCCTTTCAAGGAGGATGATCCTTTCTCACGTTTGTAAATGGTGCTCCATTTGTTATAGTCTTCTTTCTTATAGTATGCAAGACCAATTTTGTCATCAACTGATTTTTGTCTTTTCCAAATCTTATCTAGGATAGCTGAGCTATTATGGAAATTGACAATCTTATTTGTTTTTTCATTCATATTTTTGAGATTGACTATTTCTAACTTCAACATGTGACATAATTCTTCTTTTTTAGTCAACTAAATCTTCAGAGTTTATTCTACTTCTTTAGCATGTTCAAGTTGAGTCTTTAAATTGATGCCTATTTCTTCTATCTCATCCAAGAATTCTTTGTATTTAGTAGTTTTGTCGTATGTCTTCAATTCTTCCATAACTTTTGTTATATCCAAAACTTTGGATTTCAAATTTTTGTTTTCTTCCTCTTATTCTAGATGAATCCATTTTAGTTTTATGGCTTCTAATTCAAACATTTTGCATGATTCTTCCTTTTTAGTTATTTGGATCTTCTGGGCTTCTTTAATTTCTTTGATTTCCTCAATTTGAGTGTTTGACTTCTCAACCTTCTTTCTAAGATTCACAACTTCTGTTTCTAGCTTATGACATAATTCTTCCCTTTTGTTCAATTGGTTCCTCACTACCTCCTCTCTTCTTTTGGCTTCTGGAGGTTGGGTTTTCAGATTGACATTGCTTTCTCTTAGTTCTTTTAGATCTACAAGGTTTTTGCTAAGTTCATCATCTTCCTTCTTTTCTTCTTTTGCTTGATTGGTTTCATTCTTCAATTTCTCAATCTCCTCTTCTTTTTTTTCTAACTGAACTTTTTTCTTAGATATGATTTTTCCATTGTCTTTGATCATTTCCTTTATTTCCGTGATGTGCTTTTGACTCTTTTCAAGAAATTATTTAGTGTAGTCATGAAGAAAACTATAGTCTGAAGCATTATGATCAAAGTGGTATACATAGAGACTCCAATCAACTTTCTCTTTGGCCTTTGATAGTTCTTCTTCTACTTCATCCATTGGATAAATGTTAACATAACATTCTTCTGATTCTTTTAGTACTTCTTTTCTTTTACTACCATGTTTCTTTAATTATTCCATTTCTTCTATTAGATTGGTAACTTTGGTTTTCAATCTTTTGATCTCTTCTTATTTTTCTAGTTGAAACTTTTGTCCATGATCTTCATGGTTAGATTGATCTAACTATTGTAGTAGTACCATATATTTCTGTTGGAGTTTATCCAACTCTTCTAGAGTGCACATCGTTGTGTACTCAAGACTGTTAAGAGTTTCCATAGGAACTTTAATATGCATATGATTTCCTGGTTCCAAACAAATATCTCCTATAGCAGCTGCAACATCAGTTTTAAGATTATGTAAATTTTCTTTAGTGATTACTGAGGTATGCCACATTTCCTTGATGAGGTTGTCTTCCTCACTGTTGACTGAGATTTGTATAAAATCCCGTATTTCATTCTGATTAGAAATGTATTTCTCTATATTATGTTCTTCAATCTGATTGCAATTTTCCTTTTCTTTATCTTCTTCATTCTGATAAGAACTCTCTTCTTCTGAGTTTTGTTCTTTATTCTGGAAAGAATCCTCTGTATATGAGTCTTATTGCTACCTTTGATAGGATTTCTCTTCTTCTTGTGTTTCATTCTGATAACAACTTTCTAGTTGAAACCATAATTATTTGGAAGATTTGTAGTGCTTCCTCTTTTCTTTGACTTGGTTTGACAATCCATCCTGAATTGATTTTAAGGCTACTGAATTGTTTCTCTTTGCTTCCTTTGCAGTTTTGGATTTTCTCTTTGAAGTAGTTAAGTTCTAGGGATTACTTACTACTGAATCCCAAACTCTAGATCCTCTTGATTTCAAATATCTTTTCATATTTTCCCTCCATGATAAATAATTTGTTCCATCAAATAAGGGAGCTTCATTTGTGGAGATAACAATTTGTCCACCCATTTCTTCTGAATCTACCTTCAGTGTTTAAACTGTTCTGAAGGAACCTTCTCTGATACCAATTGTTGAAAATGGGTACTTGACACTGAGAGGGGGGTGAATCGGTGTCACATAACTTAGGGAAATTTTCACTTTTCACAAATTAACTGAACAACAAATATTTATTTCATTTTCTCAAACAATATATATATAAAAGAATAAATATTGTATTTATTTAAATAACTTGAATGAATACATACGACCAATCTTTGAATATCATCTTCATACAATTATGAGAGACCCAACTCTCTGTTACAAGACCCAACTTGTAGTTCTCAGATCCAACTGAGAAATGAGGAATCCAATCCTCATAACAAGTCCTAGCTTGTTGATCTCAGATCCAATTGAGATGTGAGGAATCCAATCCTCATACAAGACCCAGCTTGTAAACAAGCACCAACCTGATAGAATTAACCTTCATTCAATCCATTATATATAATATATATACTTCAACAAATTCAACTACATTCCTTCTCACCATTCTTTCTTGTTTATATAGTCTTCCAACTGGTGTGAATTTGAATCATTGTGTCTTTTGATATTTGAACCATTGTACCTTTTCATTTAAAATGATAATCTTTAAAATTAATTAATATCATTTATCCTTTTTTTCTTTATTCATGATTTCATGATTTAACTCTCTTTGAATCATGACTATGTATTGATTTATTTGTCCTCATGAGTTGATCACATACATGGATCGACTCATTAGATCATATTCATGTTTTTGCCGTGTTCTCGATTCACCAACAGATCATATTCGATCTTATTGATTATCTATAATGTTCTAGTGTTAACTCTCTGTTGAATTAAGTCTGTATGAGGCACTCCCTTCAAACCATTTTCATATGACCATAGGTGTAAAAACACAGGCTTGTTAATTTAAGCAACACATTATCTTTTGCTCATATATATTTTATTCCATATGACCATATGTGATGACCAGGCTCTAGGCCAAATGATCACTTGAGCACTTATCAGAATCAATGGTCACGATTCAATATCCCAATGAAATGGACAGATGACGAAACTTCGACCTTCGGTACTTCGGGGTTTCAACATTTCAAACCTTTCAAAACTTCCAAATACGATTTCGCCGAACAGATCAGACGATTCACATTTATATCATAGAAGCAGAACAATGGTCACATATGATCCTTACATCTATCCTTTCATTTCTTAATTCAACGTCCATGACTTAATCAAGAAATAAGATGGATGGCCACCATTTACTTCAGGACTTTGTCTATTATGATTACGCCATCCTTTCATTGTATTTTGATCAACGATTGAGAGTGCACCCAAAGTGATCTTCTGATCGGACGTCTCATGTCCATTTCGGGACTTTAACATTCTAGACTTTGGGAATTTGGGCAAGTGCTGGTGGTAAAAATTCTGAAGTAAAACTCCCAGAGTGACGTAACTTTCTTACGTAACTTTTTTGACATGGAACGAGCCAATTTCCTCTTGACACTTGTCATCATCTGATTATTCCATGTGTATTTGCCGACGTGGTCTACTGACATGGTCTGCCACATGTCCTTGCTGACATGGTCTGCCTCACGTCCTTGCTGACGTGTTCTACCACACGTCCTTGCTGACGTGGTCTGTCATATGTCTTTGCTGACGTAGGTCTCCCACACATCCTTGCTGATGTGGTCTTCTGACGTGGTCTATTGAATATTGATGACGTAGGCTCTCAATATGAGTGCTGTGTTTCTTAACCTCGTAGCTTCGAAACTTTGGACTTTGGGTGATTTTACATGTTCTCAACTTCATTTCGCTGAAGTGGTCAGTGCCGAAGTTGACCATCATCCTGATCTGATGGTTATCATGTATTGTCCAGATCTAATGGTTCTTATTCTTTTCTGCCTTCGGGACTTCGGGTAATTCGACTTCTCCAGTTCCCAATTCTTTCAAAGTGAGATTTCCTGAAGTGTAACCTCCTCACAACTTTTAACCCGAACTGAATGTTGTTCATTTATCATGGCTTTAGATTGACAAATCTATCTATCTGCAATGCAACTCTTCTAGATTATTATATCCTTCCACTCGAAAATGATTCGATGATTGACAAGATTTCTCATATTCGAGAACTCAGATATTTTTTCTTATCCTGTGATTCCACTCAAAAGTGATCCAACGGTCAATGTGGACTCTTTGAAGCAAATTAATGATCAACAATGATTGCAGAATCACAACTTACGAGTGATTTAACTCGACACCCAAAATTCACAATTTGAATTTGTGCGATGTTGTTGAGTCAACCACAATCATCGATCTTCAAAGCTATAATATCGGATGGTCCTGACTAATTGTGGGATTGGAACTAGCACGATATTTAATTCTCCTTTCGATATCCGCAATCTATTCCTGCCGTTGATTTGGCAATTGCGCATTCAACAGTCAAAACTCAATCCGAATTAATATGATCGCTTGTTGGATCAACCACAGTCATCAATATCCAAGTCTATGAGATCTGACGATCTAGACCAATTGCAGGATTGGAACTAGTGAGTCGTTTAATTCTCCTTCTGATCTACGCAATCTATCCCTTCCGTTGATCTGGCTTATAGATCCGACAGTCACAATCCTCCAATGGTATTCAAGCCCAAGGTCACTCATATGACCGATGTCTGTTATATGAGATGATCAACACCGTCATTTTCTTGATCAGACGACTGTTGAGGATTCTCACCTTTTCCTGTGCATTGGTCGACTTCTCAGTCTTTCCATCGATTGGACAACATTTCTAGAATGTGATTTTCATTCGCTA
The DNA here is from genome assembly GCA_009831015.1 of Picea engelmannii. Lineage (NCBI taxonomy): Eukaryota > Viridiplantae > Streptophyta > Pinopsida > Pinales > Pinaceae > Picea > Picea engelmannii. The sequence goes on from ML796082.1 coordinate 137,041, forward strand.
ACTCTTATGAGATTTAATAACTGTTTGTGCATTTTTTTATGTACTGATAGTCAATCGCTAATTCTCCTGAGCTTTGATCATAGGAAAATTGTTGATCCTATCGTGATCAACAATAATCATGAATTCACTAATTCTCCTGAGCTTTGATCATAGGAACATTGTTGATCTTATCGTGATCAACAATAATCACAAATTTATTATGTACTGTGTTTTCCCTTCTGAGCTTTGATCTCAGCATACTGTTCGCTCCTCCTCCTGAGCTTACGCTTTCGATCTGTGCATACTATTTGACATTCTCTACTGACTGATATACTGTTGAAATCAATGACAATTCATCATAACAACCAATCATCACATCATAATGATATCGAATGTTGACATCAATGAAAACATATTAATGAAAATATGTCCAAGACCAATGGTGGGATATAAACTGGTAATACCAATGGGATCTGCTTCACATTAGCCAGATCGTCGCGGTGCTTACTTCACTTCTCAGTCATGGGGTTGACATGTTTCGAGCGATGTCTAGTCGAAGGTGAAGCTTGCAGTCCTCTAGTCGATGATGCTTTTACTCCCTAAGACATAGCTTTATTAGCCATAAATGTCTTCAGAACTTCTTCAATGGACTTGTCTAGCTCAGTGCGCTTAGTTGACATTCTCACTTATTAACAAATAAGTTGAGGTAGGTGAATACATAGCAGGGTAAACAACAGACAACAAGGTTTGATAGCACAACTTGACACACACAATCAATTCTCTGTTAGCTTAGATAATTACGGGCAACAAAAAGTAGTCTTGACGCAACATTTGACGGGTTAAATAAGTGAGCTTCGTAATAGATTCCTCCAACGGACATGAATGCCTCCATTAATGCGAATCCGTCCATTAGGGCCCGTAAATGCATTTCCTAGCCATTCTAGAGCATTTTTCTAATAGTTGGGGCACTTACAATGGTCATACAGCTTCGTCAGGGCGAAGTCCCCTTCTGCATGGTTTTGTTGTTCCGACGAGGTTCAGAGCCTGCAAGCCTACCTCCTGCGAAGTTCCAATCTGTGAAATCTTCCATCCATTCTCTGTAACTTCTTGTAGATTTTCCAACTTATCCTTCTTCTTGATGAGCTTCCTTTCCTTCTTTCCTGTGATTTGAGTCTCTTTAACTATTTTGGGATTTCTCTTTCCATTATTATTCTTGTCTTCTCCTAACAAAGTGACTTCACACTGCTGATATGCTATCAAAGGGTTTGAAGTTAATATCCCTTCTCTTACTATTTCCAGGATGGATATACTTCTTTCTTGTATGGATAGGTCCTTCAAACCTTTCTGCGTTCTTTCAACCTCGATAGCTAATTATCTGGTCTTTTGTTGCTTCGACTCAACTTCTCGTTCTTCTATCAGTTGATCTATTTTTCTAGATATGATATCCCTTAGTTCTTTCTTTTTCTTTTGTGTATCTTCTTCCTCTAATTTACTTTTGATATGATCCTTCTCAATCCATGTCTTTCCTAACAAAAGAGGAAAAGGGACATTGTTCTCAACAAACCTAATACATTCGAATTCCTCTTCTATCGATGTTCCATGGATGATAACAGGTACATTAGTAACTCTTCCACATAGGGTTATCATCTTTCCTTTAAGAAAGCCGATCTTTCCCAGTGAAGGTACCACAATAGGCTATCCCAAAATTTTCCAAGTGCTTTCTGGCATAATATTTACTGGTGTTTCCTCATCCAAGACACAGTCTATGTTGAAGTCTCCTACTCTTATACTTATGCGTTGTTTTTCTTTCAAGATCTCTAGTAAAATGACATCTTTGTGATCATTCATTGCTTCTTTTAATTGTTCTAATGGACTCTAAACTTCCTCCGATCCTTGATATTCTAACATGCTCTTATTATATTGACTCGTGTTCATTCTTTCAACTTTAGCAATCATCCTTGGGCAATCCTCAACCTATTTACCAACAACTTTACAACAAAGACAAATAGGACTTACACCAGGGCATTCCTTAGCAAGATGTCTCGGTCTTCTGCAGTTATAACATAGGATTAATCCTCTCTTCCTCTTGTAAGTTCCCCAACTTCTCCTGTACTGCACACTAGGATCACAATGCTAGACTTGCAATTTGTAAAAAACATTTCTAGGTTCCTCCATCCACTTATTAGTCCAAAAATTCTTTCTATGCATAGGAATAACATATCTTTCTTTATTTTTATTAAATTTGTTCAGATCAACTCTTTCTTCTAACTGTACCCTAGCTTTTAGACTAGGACATAATCTATCAAACATACCTAGATTCATGCTTCTGAAACAAAAAATTCCACTTATCTTACTCTATCAAAGTACAAATTTTTACCTCTTTTCTTCAGATCAGGTTTCTTTCTTAGCACAAAGCTTCAAAATTCAAGTAGAGTACCGTGCACTACAAAAAAATATCTACGCACAAAGCTTCTCATTTCTTTTAGTTCCCAGTGATCACAGTTTCACGTCCTGACAACAAAACCATTTGTTGGCATAGGGGCAGACCCAGGGTTCAACGCTTCAACAATGCAACAACAAAACCCTATCTACCAACCCTTTCGGCAACACCTGTGAAGAAGATGCAATCTCACCCGAGGTAGAGGCAGGGGGGTTATGTTGGTCACTATAATTGCTTAATTAATTTCAAACAACCAAGTGAAACATAAATTATCAACCCAGGGAAGTCTTTTGTTTCAAAGATAGCCACGCACAGTATATGCTCAATCCCAAAAGCAACTTAGTGTTGTAGTAAAGAAATCTATACTAACTATACTTGCTTGAATGAACTGAAGCTCTGAATTAAATCACAGGAAAGTAATTTCCCTATTGTAGTCCTTAAAGATCAATCTAAGAATCCTGGATTACATTAAAATAATACTTGCAATGGAAAAGAACAACTATTCTGCAATCAGAGAACATGACCCTTACTCTCAAACAGAGACTTCAGTATT
>ML796082.1:162944-175285 GCA_009831015.1 Picea engelmannii
TCATATTGGAGCCTGAAGCCATCACTGACACAAGAATTCGCCAGCTAAGGAATAGATCCATTTCAGAGTATCTCATTAAATGGAGGAAACTACCGGCTGAAGATTCCACTTGGGAAGATGAGTATTTTATACAGAAGCATCCAAAGTTACTCAAGTGTTGCAGACAACACTTGTCTCAAGGGGAGGGGCATGTTAAGCTCTAATATTGGCTCATTACCCCTGTTGAAATTACTAAAACAACTAAGAGGGGGGGTGAATCAATTGTAATTGAGCTTAAACAATTTTAAGTCTTATTAAAACATTATTAATATTTCTTCAAGTGATCATCGACAATATACAACATATGGACAGTAAAATTAAAGAACATCAGTCACACATAAGGTATACACAGAGACAAATTTTCACGAGGAAACCCATAAAGGGAGAAAACCTCTTCTTCTTCGAAATGATAGGCAATCTTTTAAGTTCTGTACATCATCTATGATTGAGCACCGACTCAATGTGAGGATGTTACCTCTGTTTTACAAGCTGCAACTTGTTTGAGAGCACCAACTCTCTGGTTTCTCTAGCACCCACTAGAAGGAAGCACCAACTCCCTTAATGTTCCAGCACCAACTGGATGGAAGCACCAACTTCCAGTTACATAGGCTCCAACCTGTATAACAGAGAACACTTGTTCTCCCTTGCACCACCCTTGCACCCTAGTTTCTCTGGCTGCAACCAGATGGAAGCTACAACTTCCTGTGTTCAAGCTCTCACTTGAACCTCTGAGGACAACAGTCCTCCCGAGCACCTCCCAACATCCCTAGAACATAAATGAACAAATAAACATTCAACTACACAAATACATCAATTCTTACCAATCTTTCTTTGTTCTGTAAATCTAGTCATCTTCTAACTGTTCTGCAATTCATTTCTTCCTCTGTCTGTTTAGCAGATCTTCTTTGCATCAACTTCTTCTATCATTCTGATCAGCTTCAAGTTTTCTTCATCATCAATTACTCTTCCCTGAGTTTCGTCTCACACTATGCATATTCTCCATCTCACTCAGCACAGTATGATTTTCCCTTTCTTACAGTTTTATTCATTTCACATATAGAACAACCAACATCATGTTGTTTGTCTCATTTTATTTTATACCCACTCACAGCGGTTCAACTTCCCATCTCCTTAGGCAAAAGGGAGACAACTGTCTCAGCAACTGAAACACCAACTAATCGGTAATCATGAGTTCGTTTCGCTAACAGATTCAAAATTGAGGAGTTAACTATGAGAGAGAACAATAACCCTCCGATCAACACTTGATCTGACAATTCAGATCATGTCGAGATTTCACACATCTCGATTTCGACACTCTTGACGTTTAGTGTTTTTGTCACTTCAAAGTCCCAATCCATGAAACTTCGTAATGGAGTCGTATCAACAGTCTAGATCACATCTTGATCTGATGATTGCAATTACGTCACGATTTCACATATCGCGATATCGAGATTGTTGATGTTAATATTCTTTGACATCTCCAACACTCGATCCTCGAAACCCCGAAATGGACTTGGATCAATGGTCCAGATTTAATCTTGATTCAATGGCTGTGATTAAATCGTGATTTCGCAATTCTTGTTGCATTGTTTCTTGTCTCTCTATGTTGCGATTTGCGAAACTTCGATATGGAGTTGGATCAATGGTCCAGATCTAATATTGATTCAATGGCTGCGATTGAATCGCGATTTCACAATTCTTGTTGCATTGTTTCTTGTCTCTCCATGTCGCGATTCGTGAAACTCCGATATGGATTTGGATCAATGGTCCAGATCTGATCTTGATCTGACGGCTGAGATTAAATCACAATTCCAGATATCACAATTTCGAGAGGTTAGGGAACATCGTTCCTTTGACTCTCCAGTCAGCGAACTGATGATCTATCCCCATGTGTCCTACCCGTAAATGGACGGTCCTCCTTCTTTTGGAATTTTGTACGCCCACTTCTCCTTGTACTTTAAAGACCGTGCATGTTCTCCTTGATCCAACGATGGTCGGGTCCTGTGCTTGGATCTAATGTTTGAGATCTGTCCTCCTCTTCAGTGTGCTCTTCTTGTCTACATTCAGATTTGATGACCCTCATTCTATCGGGAATTTGAAGGGGATCCAATGAACAAAAATGGTCCTCAAAACTTACGGGCCTACTTCTTCAGCATGCTCTTATTCAGATCTGATGGCCATCGGGAATTCAGGAAGAGATCCAATGAACATGATTGTTGCTCTTCCCCGATTATCACTGCACCGCTGATCATCGTTGCTGTACTCAAGCCATCATCACTACTGTACTTTCCATCAATGACAAGTATACGCTGCCTGTAAAATATGCCAACAATCCTCTGTACATTCTTCCTGTAATCATGCCAACTTTACTTATGCCCGTCTGTTACATTCTTCCTATACTTATGCCATTCACTGTCTGTTAAATATCGGGAATTCAGGAAGAGATCCAACGAACATGATTGTTGCTCTTCCCCAATTATCACTACACCACTGATCATCGCTGCTGTACTCAAGCCATCATCACCACTGTACTTGCCATCAATGACAAGTATACGCTACCTATAAAACATGCCAACAATCCTCTGTACATTCTTCCTGTACTCATGCCATCTTTACTTATGCCCGTCTATTACATTCTTCCTGTACTTATGCCATTCGCTGTCTGTTAAATATTTGCCAACAACCCCTTAATTGGGGAATATTATATTAGTAATGTTATTTTATTTATGTCGGCTTTAGGCCATTAGTTGTAATTATACCTCCTAGTCTCCTATATATACCAAGGAGACATTTTCCTTTTGAATCATCTTGTACTGGAACATTTAAGTGGGGTAAAAGGAGGTTTCCCCCATTCGAAGAGGCTTATTATCTGAAATTATCTCTTTTTCAAGGTGTTGAGTACTTTTCCTGAGGTTTTTCTATGCTATATTAATGTTTGGTTCTTAACAATAGTCTTCTTAGGTCTTAGCACAAATAAGTTAAGGTTGATGTTGGCCCAAACCCTTGGTTTATGTCTTCATCTTTATGACAAGGTTGGATAAGTCATCGTCCTAATGCTTCCACCACCACCCTGACATGTCATCACTTCCACCAAGTACTAAAACCCCTCCACTTTGTCCCTCTACCCATTAGAAGGTTAAATAAAGTTCATTTTGTATGCTACCATCTCATCAAGACATTTCACAATGCGTCTCAAGTACACTTTCTCTCATCACCATAATTGCACTTATGAGGGTTTTGTCATCCGATCTCCTTGTTTTCAACATTCACGATTTAAAGGAAATAATCTGCGATTTCATCTTTAAGGATTTTCTAATTGTTCTCTCAAGTTTTCAAAATTTCTCCTAGCTCAACGCTGTAGAAACTACTAAGTTCAGATAGGCACTGCATAATTTGTTGCAAATTGGCTAACGAAGGTGAATTGGAGGTTATACCTATTGCAGGGGTTTTTTTCCAATCTGAAGCATATCAAATTCTAAGCCACAACATCCAGGTGCTCCATGATCTTTTTAAGCCCTATTGAAGATTAGTTAAAGGTTGTGCTTGTATTTCCTCTCCTGGGAACTGTGAAATGGTATACACAGTCCGAAGATGCAACTTCATTGTGAAATGGTATACAAAGTTGAACGTTGCAAATTCACCGTGAAATCCACTACGAAATGGTATATATAGTTAGACACTGCAACTTCACTGCGAACTAGATGATACAGTCAGCGCTACAGGATTCACTGCAAACTCCTATTTTGATGGGTTTTAAGAGGATTAATGGTCACTAGATGGTTATTTGAGCATGGAACAACTATTTGGAAGTCATATAAAGATGGAGGATACCTAGAAACAAAGGAAATGTGCTCAAAGGACACCTCACTATGTAATATTAGGGTGTTAGGATATTTTCCAACATTAGCCTTTTTTATAGCAGTTTGGTTTTTCCACTCTGTACAGGTGTAATATTTTCAGTTTTAGGTGGTATAATCCTATGTTAGAGGATAAAGCTCACATTGTATGCTATCATTCCTTGTTTAGGCTATAAATGAATCATTAGAAGACATTAATGGGTTTGAATGGTTGATGTAAAATACCTTTTAGTAATTTTAATGAAACAAAGCCTACTCTGGTTTTGAGGTATCAGACTTGATGAAATCTTGTTTAATAAAAGTTAGTTCTCTTTTTTCCATATTATCTCTCTCACTCTGAAATTGTACTATCATTGAAGGATTCAAATGATATTTTGTAGCTGTATGAAAATGGATGTTTGATTGTGATACTATTATATCTTTCTTAAAGTTTTTTTGTTTGCTTGGCTTTAAGAAGTTCTTGTATTTGAAGCATTTCTCTTCTTTGTCTACTGCCATATCCTGAAGCTAGTGGTAGACTCACTTCATATTATTACTAAGTCTTCCTTTTATTCACACTAATCCTCAAATCCGTGACCTAATCTAAACAAGACCTCTTTCGCTGATGCACTTGATCTATAATTTCCAGTGTTTTGACATTGTTGAACTGAGTTTTATCCATTTAGCACCACATTTGAAGACTTATCTCATAAAACTATTGATGGGTGCTGAGCTTGAAATTTAGTAGTCAAAGTGTAACTTTTAGTGCTAACATTCTTAGCGTCGTTGTCGGGGACAGAAGAGAAGAAATATTTCCTGGGAGAATGACAACGATCAAATCCATCTCTTGATGGTAGACATGAGAAAGACACAAGATTGACTGCAATCTTCTACCTGGAGACTCCAACTTCATTACAGATGAACTTACAGGTGACTCCACTGGTTTGAAATGGAAAAAATTATGGCTCAGAGGTATGCTTTCTGTGATTTCTCAAGTATAGTTGGTTTTCCAAATCCAGTGCCTAGTAGAGATGAATGGGAAGGTTGCATTCCCAGATTTAGAGGAGAAGATTGGGAAGTGCCAACTGAGCACTTGCTGGATTTCCATGATTTAATTTATCATATTCAGATCATGCATGAGGATGTTCGGATCAATCTTTTCAGGTACTACATGGAGGAAAGGCTTGTGAGTGGTGTAGATCTCTTCCGACTGCTATCATTCAGTCATTGAAGTATTTTCATATTGCATTCAATAATTATTGAAAACAAGTTTATGGTGATGATATCCTATATGAAGGATGTTGTATGGAAAAAATAAGTTATATAGAATATCTACCAATCAAAGTGTTTGCAATCAAGGAATTGTTGAAGAAATTATTCCTCAAAATTTTCAACATGTTTCCCATGATTTTCAAAATGATATGTTTTTTCAAGAAACTAAACTTGAAGTAGACGAGTAGATCCATGACATGCTTCTTGTTGAAAGTTTTCATTACTCCAAACAATGTGGGGAGGTACTTAATCTAGTAGAATATCCTTTTGAAAACACTAAAATCCTCCTCCAATATGCTTCAGTTTCAAAGATAATTAAGATTGGTAGCAATCATGAAGAAGAAAATATGCAAAGGAAATCCAATATTCAGTTGGGATCGATAATTTTTTTATTTATTCAGGTATTCTCTCATGTTTTTTATGATCCGATGGAAGCATATAAGGATATTTTTGTTAACTCAAATTTTGTATCACTTCTGCACTGTGCATATCAGCTTCAGCTATACTCTCAACCATATTTTATTTTACCATTGTCCATTTTAATTTTTCAAGACCGGACGCAAGTCTGACATTCCAAGAATTTATTTGACTGGTTATATTGGACATATCATATTACTTAATTAGGAAGCTGAGTTGGGTAGATTAGTGTAGGTTGATGTACATAAATAATCTCACTCCATGAGCATGTGATTTTCAGTTTGAATTTGTTTACAGTGTGAGTTCAATTTGCAGCTTATGAAAATGTTTTTATTTTTCAATAAGGGGCGGAGATGTTTTCAGGAATACAACATGTAGAGATGGAATGGATAAGGCATTGAACTGCATGTTCTTGGAAGCTCAGAGGGAGCATGCCATCCCCTGTGGAGCTAGATGTTAGCACATAAAATTGTAGGGTTAAAGAATCATGAAACAAACAAATTCTCAGGGATTATGTCATAAAGTTTATAACAACTTCTTCCAAGTGTGAAAATTGTGTTTAAGCCAGGCCCTGGGAGTTGGCGTTGTGAACTGGCTGAAATAGAGTGTTGGGGGTTGAATAGTTTGCAGACATATGTGTTAAAATCCCCAATTATCTGTATCAAGCTCAATTCTACTAGATACAGGTAAGGGTTATCATACTATTTGAAGGTTGAAAGGAGGTCCTTTTACTAATATATTTGTTGGCGCCGCAAATTGTGTTGCGAACCCTCTATTCTAGGACTGCTGAAACTTTCACCTTTTGCATCCTTTCAAATTCATCCTTAAACAAGTGAATTATTACCCCTATCCAATTTACAATGTGAGGTTGATAATTTGCTGAAGCAATCTTAAAGTTGCAAATGTTGTTAATATTGTTAACCTATTTTTATGCATTTTACAACATTTTTTGGGTGATGGCTATGAGTTGTAATCCATGAGTATCAGTTGTGGTGCTTTCCTCTAAGTCATATATCAATATAATGATTTTTACAACACTCTTGGGACACATGATAGAGTTTTGAAATGATAAAACATTGGAAAAAGTGAAACATGCTGCTGCAGGAAATTTCGCAGTGCTGGCGCCGCAAAATGGTATTTTTGACCATTTTTAAGAAATTAGCACACAACAGAGGACATTTTTTCTCACAACTTTTGAATTCCTAGTTGGGTTCCTATGAATTTTTTTGTGGAGAAAGAACATGATGTTGTTGACTTGCTAAAAAAAAAATCAACCTGACCCAGTTTGGCATTTTAGAGAAACAATTAAAACACCAGTGCATTGCAAAATGTGCTGCAAACTCTCTGTTTTGCATAGCTTATTGGATATTCACCTTGCTGGGAGGTTTCCACCTATCAAGGAGGGTTAGAAAAACTTCTCAGAGATAATTTAGATGCTAAGGGACACCTGTACCTAAGTTTTAGTTCCATTAAAGACCTCATGCAGTGAGTTGGAAACAATTTATTAATGACTTCCAACAATTTCCTGAAAATTGGTAGTTTGTTGGATTTTTGTCTCTTTGACTGTTGCCACCTATCTCCAAGGCTTAGAATCCAATGAAAGAGATGGGATTCGACCTTCTAAGGATATTTTTATACTATTTTCTATTGAATGAAGGAGGGAGCTCTTGGAGAAGGGTTGGATTCATGAGCCAAGAGAGGCTAGAGAGAATAGGAGCGTGCGTGTGTTCATTTGCAAGCCTTGTAAATGTGTTGAACCTGCACATAATATATCTAGCTAGAATATACCGCACACATTTGCAGAGAGAAATTGAGAAAGAAGAAGCAAGAGAGAAAGAATGGAAGAATTCTCATTAATTGTATTCCACACTCAAAGAGTGAATAATTTACAATAGATATAGGACACATGAGTAAATAATTCACCATAGTGGTGGTATAGAGTGATCTGGACACACACCAATAGTTACAAGAGTGAACTTCCACCTAGTCTAGTCTTTCAGGAAGTTACGAGAGTGAATTACCACCTAGTTGAGTTAACTAGTCAACTAGTCTTCAGTTAACTGACTGAACAAAGAGTAGTGATGAGTTAAATTAGGAAATCAAGGGTAATGTGCCAGTTTGGTGATGATCCCAAGGTAAGTGTACACTAGCTGGTGATGATCCCAATTTTGCATGGTGACAAAACCAATGCAGCATATAAACTCAACTCAACTAGTCAAACCGAAGTGTCAACTGAAAGAGAACATTCTCCAGGTGGAATATTCTCTCTTAAAATATAGGAGATTGGATAATGAATAATTATGAATAATAAAAAAGGAAAAAACTTAGGAAAAATAAATCCTAGGTGTGTGTGAAGTAACTCCAACACCCCCCCTGAACATCACTATGGTGAAAATAAAGAATGGGTCTCGAAAATGAGGCCATGTTAGGTACCCAAATACAAAAGATACATTCAAATAAAGTGAGGAAAGAGGGAAAACCTCATGGGAAACACCCCCGTCAAATTACAATGCATAAAAAAAATAAAAAATGAGAAGGAACAAAAATCAGTTGCTAAGCAACCGTGTCCTTCACTCCAAGAAGACCTCGCAACTCTGCAAGTTTGCGCTCATTGAATATTTTGTTGAATATGTAGATTTCTGCATGGATCTGATGAAGTATATGAACCATTGATATGTCCACACATATCCACTTTATATTCTTTTAATTCAGAATATCCAAATAAAGTTTGGATGAAATTTTGAAAACCGTGCGGTCGTTTATGGAAAAATGCTGAAATTTTGTTGATTTTAAAATGATCATAACTTCACTTTCCGGACTCTGTTTCGGACAATTTTTTTTTTGAAATTGGATATTTTCTCGAGAGGAATTAAAATATCCAATTTGTTTCTACAAATATTTCTTATAAAATATCATAATTGAGTCTGATGTGCGCGACTCCCTTTTTGTCTTCTGAAATGCATGCATTGCGCATGGAAAAGTGTCTGCATGTGACTCCTAAGATGCATGCCATATATATTCCACATGAATTTCAGAAAATAGATCTGAAATGCAGTAGACATCATCTTCAATTAATGGAATATAAATTTGTGCAAATACTTTTGTAGAAGACTCTTCATAATAAGAGGCTTGATCTTCTGATGGATTCTCTTCTGGCTTTATCTGTTCAACCTCTTGCATGAAATATTCACAATGTTATTTATTCCCAAATAGAACCTCTAATATGGTCCATAATTCATTTGGAGTGAAGTCTTGTGAGAAATCACATACTTGGTGGAGAATTTATGAAGAAATAGACAAGCAGATAAATCCTATGGCCATATCTTGTCTATTGAGAAAATCATTTTTGTCATCGGCATAATCAAGATCTACTTCCATTGCCATGGTTATTTGGTTAAGCCTATACTTAAGAGAAGAAGTAGAATCTTTGGCTTCCACTCCAAATAGTTATGAGGCGTGAGAAGTATTATTGGTGAGTAAACCATATATTCCATCTTTCTGTGTTCTTCAATCTTCAGTACCTGCAAAAAATTTGGTGTAGATTTTTATTAGCAATCCGTTGGATCTAATACCATGTAAATGTGTTGAACCTGCAAAGAATAGATCTAGCTAGAAAATACCACACACATTTGCAGAGAGAAATTGAGAAAGAAGAAGCAAGAGAGAAATAATGGAAGAATTCTCATTAACTGTATTCCACACTCAAAGAGTGAATAATTTACGATATATAGAGGATAAATGAGTAAATAATGTGCCATAGTGGTGGTCTAAAGTAATCTGGAAACACACCAATAGTTACGAGAGTGAAATGCCACCTAGTCTAGTCTCTTAGGTAGTTACAAGAGTGAACTAGTGAACTAGTCTTCAGTTAACTGACTGAACATAGAGTAGTGAGGAGTTAACTCAGGAAATCAAGGGTAATGTGTCAATTTGGTGATAATCCCAAGGAAAGTGTGCATTAGCTGGTGATGATCCCATTGTTACATGGTGACAAAACCAATGTAGCATATAAACTCAAATGTACTAGTCAAACTGAAGTGTCAATTGAAAGAGAATATTCTCCAGGTGGAATATTCTCTCCTAAAATATAGGAGACTGGATAATGAATAATTATCACTAATAAACAAGGAAAAACCTTACGAAAAATAAATCCTAGGTGTGTGTGAAGTAACTCCAACAAGCCAGAGGGCATTTTTATCATGTAAATATTCCTAACATTGAAGATTCATGAGATTTGTTATATTAGATTGTGTTCTCTTTATTATTCATCTTCATTTCTATATTGCTTGAATGAATTGTAGCTTTGAGGAACAATGTCTGCATTTGATTTATAGATTCTTGAGCAACAAAGGGTTTGCTGTGATTGCCTATAACTCATTGTGTTTATTCAAGTAGCTTTCTAATCCATTTCACAGAGAGGATATTTGTTTAATGGATGATCTACTTTATGTTAACTTATCCTTTCTTCCATATGCCATCTTATAATCCATTTTTCTTATATGATTTTCAATTTCCTTCTAACTATAGGGTGTTTGTGTGACTCCATTGCCCATTGGTGTAGCCTACTGTTTTGTAGTTTGCTTCCTTCTCCCTTTATTTCTCAATCTTGTTGATCCACCTATTCAAACCAAAAATTATATTTTACATTCTAATGGGTGCTGAGCTTACACTTTAGCAGTCAAAGTGTGACTTTCAGTGCTAACAAGTCCCATGTTTTACATCCAAATGGGTGGTGCTGATGTTGTATTATGGGTTCAATAGTTACAATATTTGAGAACAATAGCCTTTAATTTCAAGATATTTCCATGAGATTTTCTTTAGAAGGAAATAAAATTGAGCTTAGAGGTATCCAAGGGAAACCCTATAAGGTGATAAGTTCTAATAACATGGAAAAATTACTCAGAAAAAGACACCATGGTGTAATTGCATAATTGTGCTCACTAGATGTTCAAACATATATATCCTTTGCTCCAGTGGATCTCCAAATAGTTATCAACAACCACTCCAAGGTATTTGGATATATGCCTAAGGGTCTTTTACTTTTTAAGGATCATGACCATGCTATTAATTTGCAACTAGGAAGTGTACCACCTAACATTAGGCCTTTCAAGTATCCATATACACAGAAGAGTGAGATTGAGTGTATGATCCAATAAATTTTAGGGGTGAGCATCATTCAACATAGCCAAAGTTCTTTCTCTTCATCGATAGTGATGGTTATGAAGAAGGATGGTTCATGACATATGTTTCAAGATTATAGACAACTCGGAAACTGACCATCAAAGATAAGTTTACTATTCTTGTCATTGATGAATTATTAGATGAATTGCATGGAGAAATTTTCTTTACTAAGTTGTATCTTTGTTTTGGATATCATCAAATAAAAATGAGGCAAAAAGAGCATGTGCAACAAATACTGGGAAGAGCATGCACAACATGTTGACAAAGTATTACAACTTTTGGAAGAGCAATAACTTTATGAAAATCCTTCCAAGTGTTCCTTTTGGGTTCAAGAAGTGGAATATTTGGGTCATACTATATCTCATGAAGGTGTAAAATTGGAACCTAGCAAAATTAAATCTATAAGGGAATGGTTAATTCCAAAAACCTTGAAGAAACTTAGAGGATTCGAGGATTGACATGATATTACCACAAGTATTTCAAGCACTTTGGTCAAACAACAACATCTCTAACAACATTATTTAATAAGGAAGTATTTTCTTGGACTTAAGAAGCAACCAAATCTTTTGAAAAAATTAAGGAGACTATGTGTACAACTATCCTATCCACACCTGACTTCACAAAAACATTTATTGTGGAGTGTAATGCCTCATGCCATGGAATTGGTGCAGTTTTAATGCAAGAAGGAAGGCTCCTTGCCATTGAAGGTAGACAACTTAAAGGAAAATCTTACTCAAACCCATTTATGAAAAATAAATGTTGGCCATACTACATGAAATTAAGAAAAGTCTCCCTTACCTAATTGGAGGACAATTCAAAGTAAAAACATATCATGATAGTTTGAAGTACTTCTTGGAGCACTGATTATGACAGGAAAACAAAATATTATGATAGATGCACTTTCAAGGAAAGAAGAAGAAACATAGGGTTCACTATGTGTTATTTCCATTCCGTAATCAGATTGGGTGGAAGAAGCAAGGATATAATGGAAGCAATATGAAGAGGTATGTAATATCATTCAAAAACTACAAGAGGACCCCAATGCATTAGATAAATTTTTATGGAATAATGATTTTCTATGGTATCATGATCACCTATATTTATGTAAGAATTCCCAACTCAAATAGAAGGTCCTTCAAGAATTGCACACTTATCCTATAGGATGACATTCCGGGTTCTTGAAAACTTAACACAAGACCAATAGGGATTTTTTTTGGGAAGGTCTTAAAATTGATGCTCAAAATTTTGTGTATGAATGTGTGGTCTTCCAACATAAAAAGGGAGATACAATCAAGACGTCAGGTCTCCTATAACCATTAGCTATACCAAGTCAACGTTAGGAAGACATTTCAATGGATTTTATTATAGGTTTACCCAAATCTAAAGGAAAAAATGTCATCATGGTAGTAGTGGATTGACTGACAAAGTATTCCCATTTTTACTCTCGTTATAATCCTTTTAAAGTAAGTACAATATCCACAACATTCATGGAAACAATTCAAAAGCTACATGGATTCCCAAGATTATTGTAAGTGATAGAGAACCAATTTTCATTGGAAAGTTTTGCACTGAATCATTTTCTTATTTTGGAACTCA
>ML796082.1:202694-217269 GCA_009831015.1 Picea engelmannii
TCTCCTATATATACCAAGGAGACATTTTCATTTTGAATCATCTTGTACTTGAACATTTAAGTGGGGTAAAAGGAGGTTTCCCCCTCGAAGAGGCTTATTATCTGAAATTATCTCAGTTTCAAGGCGTTGAGAACTTTTCCTGAAGTTTTTCCATGCTATATTGATGTTTGGTTCTTAACATTCCAAGGCCTATGTTATGGTGGAAAGGGAACAACCTCTTGGGTCTAGGCCTGCTAGGATGCCCCTGGTGGAATGTCCTCCTCTCTCTCCGGTGCAATCCTATGATCTGTCTCTGCCCCCTGCTGGGGTATCAACATTCATCTAGTGGGATTTTAGCCCCATGGAGGTTCGAACTAATCATATTCCCATGTGTACCTATCCATATGGGTACTTTCCATCAGGTGTGGACATATAACATCAAAAAATACGCCCTCCATGGGCTCATAAGTCACAAGGATCATATAAATGTCAATCACATCTAATCATCAATTTTATTAAACATGTGCATAAAACCCCCTTTACCTAGGCAAGTGCTCAAATACATTATACTAATATACAAGCCAAGTTTGGAGGGAAAGCCAAGACGTCCTATTGGGATAATTCTCATTAGACATGGGATGTTCATGGGAGAAGTCAAACCTAGGCCATGTGAGTGGATGAGGTGGTACGAAATGTCTGGGAAAGGGGTGCGGTGATAGCAAGGAAATGTATGGCTTACTTGTGGGTGCCTCTGTAGAGGGTGAGCTGCACCTGTCATGGATGAAAATGTTTCGAAGCCTAGTCATTCCTTTTTTGTCTTTATTTTTATTGCCTTTTTTCTTTCAAGAAGCTAGTTAAGGGACACTGCCTTGGTGTGGTGACTAGTGGTGGCAATGTTACCCACAAGCATTTCATAGAAATGAGAAGGATGGCTCATGATGAGACCCCATTTCTCTTGGCTATGCCACCAAGAGCCACTACCCTGGTGTGGTGACCAGCTGTTGGTAGTGTCATACTGCTACATGCCCATGGACCTAATAGGTTGGTTCATGATAAGACCCCCTATCCTCTAACTAGGTCTTGTTTTATTATTTTTATGGGTTCCTCTGTTTCTTTCTGAGAAGATTTTTATTTCTTTCTCGGGGATCTTGGGCAAACAATATTAAGGTTTTCATTCTTTGGCTCTTGTCTTTTTCTAGCTACTTTTACCCCTGGGGCCTTTAGCCCCTTCTTCCCACAAGGTAAGGTACAACCCTTCAATATTTGGCCAACCCAATGCATGGACCAATGCAATGGGATGGATGAGTGGGAAAGAGATGAAAAGTGGTACATATGGTGGGAGAGGATGATGGCCTTTCATGAATCCCCCCAGTGGCAACTCAACCCATCTTACTAGGGCATCCTGTCATTTCCCCCATATATGGTCAAGTGGAGAGGTATAATATCCAAGCACCTGTTAGAATAAAAAATAATTGAATGCACATATTCAAAGGTTTTGAGGATCATAGTGACACATACCATGATACTCAAACTCATTACCCCATGGAGAAAGATCCATTTCTGCTATAGGACCAGACTGGGGTGATGAATGTTGCTACTACTGACAAAGTGGAAGCGCTGAAGAATGAAGAGATGGGCCCTCTAAGGCCATGCTCAAGTTGATCTGGCTCTTGATACTCTATGTCTAGGACCTGTGGGCCTCGAGACATAATCTCCTTAGTTATCCCTAAACTGGGGGATAACAAATAACATACTTTTACCGATGTCAGTATAGAACTAGAATAATCATTTCAACATACATACCCTTAGAAGGTTCATATGGTCATGTGATTTCAACCCTGAAATATTCTCATCTACAGTGAAGCAACATCATAGAGTCGACCCATATAAATAAGGTCCCTTCACACCCAATATAACATCCTTTTCCATAGAAAGATAATATTTCCTCAAAATCCACGGGACATCACCTTCTTTAAAAGACCAAGAGGGACCAACCTCTCCTCTAGTTTTGTTTCTTACCCAATGTCTCTTTTTATTATTCGAAGCAATAAGATCTCTCTTGATAGTCATTGTGTTGCTTTTATTTCATGATATGTGCCTCCATAAAGAAGATGAAACATTTTTGAATATATGCATGGGATATAGTAAGTGGTCAATCTTAAGATGCTCCCAATATGGAAGCTCATAAAATACAATTTTCCTTTTCATCCCAATGGGCATTTTCTCAACATAGGTATCAAAAAATTTAGGATCATTGAATATGGGTTCCCCATTTGAATCAAAGAATTATTCCATTTCCTTTTCCTTCTTTGTGTCGTATTCCCTTTTCCAATCTGTCAGTGTCATTATTTCAGGTCTTTGGGTTCTCTTTGGTTTACCATTGAAAACATATGCAACTCTTCTATAACGATGGTCTTCTAGAAGGAATACCCTTGAACAATTGTACACTAAATTTCATAGGTCATTGGACCACCTATCCTTTATAGAAGGTCCACAACATTTACATCCATGATACCCTTTTGTTACAAGACCTACAATGTTAACGTATACATAACATGTTAGTGTCAAAAATATAGTTGCACTAAATGAAGTATGCCAAATAAAATTATAGATATAAACAAATCAATGAACATGCTTACCGGAGAAAAATCCTAGTCCTAGATAATCATGTGTGGTGTACGCACATATGCCATACAACATAAAATACCTCTCCATTAGGATGGGTCTTAATACATCATACACATGTATCCCTTCCCATAATTTCTTAAATTCATCAATCAGTGGTTGGAGGTAGACATCCATTCTCTTCACTTGTCTTCTACCTGGGACTATAAGAGCCAACATAAGATGTTCATTTTTCACAGAAAACCATGGGGATATATTGTTATTGATCACTACCACTGGACAAACAAAATATTTGGTGTTTTGGAGGGAATACAGGTTTAACTCCATCCATATCTATTCTCAATCGTAGGCTCCATACTTCATCCTTGAATTTATCGGGCCATGTAGCTTCTATATGCTCATGGATATTGAATCTGTTGGGATTCACATAACTCTTGGCTCACTTCTGTGTGAGGCATGCCACCCCTACAACATGGCTAACTATTTTCAACGAAAGAGCCTTTGAATCCTTGGAATTATAGGCATGTGCCTTAATATCTTATGAGGAGGACCATGTTCTTTGTCCACATATTTGTTTATGTATAGAATACAATCATTTGTACATGCATGGTATGATATGTACTCAACACCCAACATTTTCTTTGCCTTTGTACAACTATCGAGAAAACGATTATCACTCGAAAGTACCTTATCTTTGAATAACCTGCAAATAATGGGAAATAGAAATTTAAACTATCATTAAGCATGAATAAAATCAACCCTTTTCTTCCTTCATTGTGTGACAATATTCCTTAAACATATAGGGGGATTAATGGTTAGTTACCTCAAAAGTGTCGTGAAACACGTGTTTGACATACAATACATTTTTTTCAAGTTGTACAGTAACATTGTTGTCCCTAGCTAGGTATACCTTGCAGAATCCTGTACTGGACCAAATAGAGGGGTGGTGGAAGCATAAATAGAAGGGTGGTGGAAGCATATTTTAGGCTTTCATAGAATATCTACAACATCAATGCCATCCCCTAGTTTATTTTTATGGAATGAATCTAACAAAATTCCCTCCATGTCCTGGGTATCCCATAAGAAATCATCCATACCAACCTCTATATCATTTTCTTCATCCCCAACATGTGAAGAAATAGTGTTACTATCAAGGTTTTGAATTAGTGACTCAGAATGTAGTGGGAATTGAATATGTGCTTGTTTTAACAATTCTCAGTATGCTTCCTCTCAAAGATCTTTTTTATTTAGCAACGAGCTCATGACTTGACATCATAGTGGGGTGCAACGATAAATGGTGGATAGGCCACTCGTCATCAAAATATTGATTGTAAAAATATTGAACATTACAGTGATAATATTAGTAACACAATGCTTTTAATACGATCAAATATTATACCAAACACTTATTAGAAGAATGGACATTTTTTCCCAACAATAAACATGAAACCAACTCCTTTATAAAAAAATATCGAATTAAGCAATACATTTACATTAGTTCCATTTAAAATCCAAAAATACAATTACTCAAACATCTTTTTTTTGCGCCCTATGGAGTTGTCTACATAAAAGAGATAAAATTCATGCTGTAATACCATTGAACAAGGTTGGTTGCTGGAAGATGGCATGTTAGGATTGGTAGGGTAAAGAAGCTGCCCATTTTCATCAAAGATTTGCTTACAATATCTTTCTCCTAATAAGAGCTTGTGAAATTTTGGGACCAGGAAAATATCTTGAGCATATGAAATCAATCCTAAATTTTGATCCTTCAAAATTAAATGAACAATTATTAAATTGCACCTGCATACATACCACAAATTTAATGAGATAAATGAATTATCAATAAAATCTAGATGTACTACAACAAACACAAGAGAACTTGAAGGAGTTCCAAATATACAAAATGAGGCAACGTTAGAATATGAAGAATTGGCCATTTGATTTTATAATTTTTTTTTTCCTGCATTTGAGCCAAAAACCATCATCTTGGGTAGAATAGAACAATATAACTTCAAAAATGACTTCGAATAAATTTTATAACTTGAAAACACACTTAATTTTTTTTTTCTACCATATCATTGTTTTTTTCCGCCCAACTATACAAGAAATATCAATTTGGCTTTACAAAATCTGAAAAAATTACTCGATCCCTTAAAATATACTCCTCAAAAATAGAAACTGTGAATTTGATGTTCAACCCCTCTCTCACTCTCTTCCTCATTACCTCCCCTTCTCTCCCTATTGTTGGAGTTACTTCACACACACCTAGGATTTTTTTTTCCTAAGGTTTTTCCTTGTTTATTAGTCATAATTAGTCATTATCTAGTCTCCTATATTTTATGAGAGAATATTCCACCTGAAGAATATTCTCTTTTAGTTGACACTTCAGTTTGACTAGTTGAGTTGAGTTTAGATGTTGCATTGGGATCATCACCATGCTAATTCGACCTTGCATTTGTATCATCAACAAACTGGTGCATTAGCCTTGATTCCATGAGTTAATTTCTCATTACTTTCTATTCATTCAGTTAACTAAAGACTAGTTGACTAGTTAACTCAATTAGGTGGCAGTGCACTCCCATAACTGCCTGAGAGACCAGACTAGGTGGTTGTTCACTCCTGTAACTGCTGGTTTTTGTCCATATCACTCTATACCACCACTATGGTGCATTGATTCACCTCCAATGTGAGCTCATTGAGTTATACAGAGTATATCATGTGTAAATTATTCATTATTCATAACGGTTAATGAGAATTCTTCTATTCTTTATCTCCTTCTTCTTATTTCTCCAATTCTCTTTGAAAATGTGTGTATTATTGTTTAGATATATCTATTCTATGCAGGTTCAACACATTTACATGGTATCAAATTCGACGGATTGCTAAGCAAAATCTACACCAAAATATTTTGCAGGTACAAAAGATTGAAGACAACGGAAAGATGGAATTCCAAAAATAATTCATTCTTACACCTTACAACTATTTTGAATGGAAGGAGAAAATAGCCATACATATTCGATCCAGAGGGTTGTATAGGTTAACCATGAATACAGATACAGAGCCACCATCATCCATATAAATATCCAATTACTTAAATCGCATGGATGAGGCACTCAGAACAATTTGCAGTCTTATTTCTCCCGATCTCCTTTTTCATATATCTTCCTATAAGACTCCCAATGAAGCCTGGACCATCTTGGAAGGGATCTTTGGAAAATAGGATGAGATGAAGGGACACATGCTGGAGGTGGAACTGCTTACATTGGATCCAAAAAGATTCGAAAATATCCAAGTTTTCTTTACAAAATTCAAGGATTTACTGTCGCAACTCAAAGCTTGTGGGGTTGATAAATCAAAGGAGGAGAAACAAATGGTTCTCACCATTCTCTCCAAGATTGGTCCTAAATTCTTTGTATTTGTATCCACATTCCATACTATCATATTAGCCTCTGGAGCCATCTAGAAGATGCCTTCTCTTGAGGACTTTATCGAATCCTTGACACAAGACAAAACCAAGCTCATCAACATGAGAAAAATCAAAGGCCCAAGGGCGCATGCACTCACTGTGCATGATGGCAGCCACAAATATTATAAATTTAAAGATAAAGATAAGAATAAATCTCATGCATATCCCAAGAAGGAAGGGTACACAAAACCCTTCACCGATGCCTCCAGATCCAAAGGAGAAAAGGGAAGAAAAGGAGAGAAATGCATGTACTGTCACAAAGGATTCCATTCGGAATCTTCATGCATGAAAAAAAAAAAAAGATCTGATGTCTCAAATACTTCAAAAAAACAACCTTGGAGATCGCATCCCCGAGGGTGCAAAGAAGAAGAAGCTAGAAGATCCGAATTCAAAGAAAGGAAATTCTAGCCATGCCTTGATTGCAATCAACTCCTCTCCCTACGATTGGATCATTGATTCAGAAGCATCATTTCACATGGCTACATCATAAGTAGTCTATTCTTCTTTGAATGCATGCAAATGTCCTCCTATTTTGATGGGGGACAAATCTTCTGTCGAAGTCATCGACAAAGGAAGGATTGAACTCACCAATGGAAGCTTCAAGAACATGCTACATGTTCCCAATATTTCCATCAACCTTCTCTCCATGTATCGGATGACGAATTCTGGAACCAGAAAGAAATTCATATTCACACCAAATTCTGTGGACATCTATGACATGAAAAACAACTTCAGGGTTCTTACCAGTGAGGTAAATCATCAGTCTAGATTGTATATATTTTCTAAATTCATTGAACCTGATTATGCTTTACTTCTTACTCATGCTGATGAAAGTAGTAGGATATGGCATGAAAGGTTTGGACATTTGAATTTCAGATATATGCAATATCTTAGCAAGCACAAATTATTTGATGGTCTACCAGACATCCATTTCTCCAAGGGAGTATGTGAGGGATGTGTTCTTGGAAAACACCCTTAGGAGAAATTCGACAAAGGAAAGTCTCAACGAGCTTCCACACCTTTAGATTTGATCCATAGTGACCTTATGGGTCCTTTTCCACATCCATCCATCAACAAAGTGAGGTTTTTTCTCATTTTTGTTGACGATTTCTCACATTTTACTTGGATCTACTTTCTCAGGAAAAAATATGAGGTCTTTCAACAATTCAAACATTTCAAAGCCTTAGTTGAGACACAGTTCGGAAATAAGATCAAAGTGATCCGAACTGATAACAGGGGAGAGTATGTAAATCATGAGATCCATAATATTTTCCATGAGGCAAGGATTTAGTTGCAACACACAGTTCCCTATACTCTGTAGCAAAACGGAGTTGCTGAGTGGAAAAACCGATCTCTAAAGGAGATGGCATCTTGCATGTTGCATGCAAAGTCACTACCACAAAGAATATGGGCTGAAGCACTTAACTATGCAACACACATCCAAAACAAATCTCCCCATAGATCTGTCAAGGATAAGACCCCCTACGAGGCTTGGAGGGGCCTCAAACCATTTCACATTTTCGGTTCACGTGCATGGGCCCAGATTCCCTCCGAAAAGAGGAAGGCACTTGATCCATAGAGCACTGAGTGAATTTTTGTTGGATACCCTGACAGTGTGAAGGGATATCAGCTTATTGATATTTCCTCGGATTGACTCATCATTGAGCATAGTGTCCAATTCAAGGAAAGTGTCTCACATGCACCTCAACAACCACATGCAGACACCTTCAACCTTTCACCTATCTGAGATGATGAACATGCACATGTCGACTCTTCTTTAGATGAGAGTTCTGATTCAGAGGAATCAGATGATTTAGATTCAGATTCAGAGTTAGTACAGTCAGATGTAGAGACAAAGAATCTAGATGCACTTGCAGAGCCAGAACAGAGGCCCAAGTGGGCATAGTCTACACTTTAGGATACAGGGGATCTCGTTGGTGATCCAGCTGATACCAGGAGGACTCAATTTTATTTCGAGGATCCTCCTATTGCATTCACTTCCACTAAACCATTTCCCTTGAGGCATATTTTCTTGGTTCAGTCTTCAGATCCATAGTCTTATGGCGAGGCGGATGGAAATCCCTTTTGGGAATCCATCACGTAGGAGGAGTACAACTCCCTCCTCGAGAACCAGACTTGGGATCTGGTTCCCCTTCCTTCTGGAAGGAAACTTGTCAGATGCATATGGGTCTATAGGACCAAGATCATAGTGGATGGATAGATCAAAATATACAAATCGAGGCTTGTCGCCAAAGGATTTCAATAGGTTCAACACATTTACATTGTATTGACTATGATGAGACCTTCGCTATAGTAGCGAATATGGATCATACCATTGGCACTTTCCATTGCGACAACCAAGGGATGGGAAGTCCATCATATGGATGTGAAGAATGCATTTCTTCATAGTGATCTCTCTGAGGATATCTACATGGAGCAGCCCCGGGGATTTATGCAAGACTCATCTTTGGTCTGTCGATTGAAGAAGTCACTTTATGGCCTCAAGAAGGCTCCGAGGGCATGGTATGCCAATATGAAATCCTATCTATTGTCATAAAATTTTGTACATTTTAAATTAGACCTAATGTCTACATGCTCAGGAAAACTAATTCACTTCTACTTTTAGTTCTATATGTTGATGATTTGTTGATCATCGATAGCTCAACTTCAACAATTTCTGCAATCAAGAGGATTCTACATGAAAGGTTTTTGATGATGGACATGGGTCCACTATAGTACTTCCTTGGACTTGAGATCAGTTAGGATGCATCAAGCATCAAACTATCTCAGGCCAAGTATGCATGAGATCTCCTTGAGAGATTTCACATGACAGACTGCAAGTCTGCTTCGACTCCTTTCCTATCAAGAGTCAAACTTGAGGATGGCAGGGAGACTCCACTGGTTGAAAACACACTATATAGACAACTAGTGGGGAGATTTTTGTATCTCACACACTCTAGACCAGACCTCTCATATGCAGTTGGCTCAGTTTCCAGGTTCATGTAGGAGATGCATGAGCTACATTGGAAGGCTGCAAAGCATATCCTTCGATACGTACAAGGCACCATCACCTTTGGGATTCATTATGCAATCGACTCTACATTATATCTCATTGGGTTGACTGATTCCGACTGGGTTGGCGATAGCATTGATCACAAGTCCATATTTGGTTACTCACTCAATCTTAGTTCCGGGCCTATTTGTTGGTCAAGCAAGAAGCAAGATTCCATTTCTTTATCTTCAGCCGAGGAAGAGTATAGAGGGGAAGTTAACAAAACCATTCAGGCTATGTGGCTACAACATTTTCTCACTGAGTTGGGCATTCAGTTTCATCGACCGATTCTCATCTGGTGTGACAACCAAAGCACTCTGAAGTTCTACAGAGATCTAGTTTAGAGGTAGCTGTTATAACCCTAAAATGCACCACACAGGCTTACCTGGCATCAGGCCAACTCATGTCTCTTCCTTGCCAAAGCCATGTTGAATAAAACCTTGAAAAACCACTTAAATCAAGCAACCTGTGCCCTAACCTCTCACTGGGCGTGTTGGAACGCTTGCTGGCCTTATACTGCACGCATTGGAACGCAAGCTAGCTCACTACAGCCCGCGTTTACCTAACAAAGAAAAAAATCAGGAAAGTTTCCGCCGGGACGAAAAGCTTTGGGTCAGTTAACTGGAACTCCCTAGCTCCTTCTAGCCTATAAAAGAAGGGGTAGGGGTACTATTCAAAGAAGGAAAAATAATAGCAAAGAAACTCTGCCCAATTGCTGAATCTGTTTTTGTCCCAACCCTTTAGCCTTTCCTCAAGCTTTAGGAGAATTCAAGCAAGGCAGTTGGAGGACAAAGAAGAGGAGGAGCCCAGGATCAGGATCAAGGAACGGTGGCCGGTCTCTATAATCATTGTAAGTTGATTCATGTTGAGATTAATAAAAAGATACTTTTCCCGTCCCGAATACATGAGTCTTGTATGTTTTATTTGATTTGTGTTTAATCTCTAATCCTCTAGTAGAACAATAGCATGTGTGTGTAGTTTTGTCTTGATTGCAGGATCGCTTTTTGGAAGGAGAAGCAAAAGAAAGGAGATAAAATCTCAACGGAGGATCTACACCAACCGTCGATAAAAAGGTTAGTTAATTCTTCCCATGTGTGCATGTGAAAAAGGGTTTTAGATTAGGGTAGAAGGTTAAAAGTAGCTTATGAAGGGTCATGATGTGCATGCAAGTTTAAGCCCTATCTTGCTAGTCCGTAGGGTAGAATACCCCACAATAGAATTGGCGACTCCACTGGGGATATTTTACTCTTAGGGTTTCCAGATTTCATTAGAGGTTCTTGGGTAGTTTAAAGAAGTTCAATTTCTGTTTCTTTGTTTATTTTTTTGTTTGTTAGGTCAATGCTAGCAGGGAACCTGGTTATCAATACCCGTTTTCCTTGACTAACGCTTGACATTTATTCTCGGGACACACAGAGGTACACGTGGCTTGCAGAAGCCCTGCACGCGTGTAACCCGCACCCTAACTGTCTACAGCACGCGTTTGCCTGTGTGATGAAGTGGTTTCAATAGCGTGTAGCTTTTAGGAAGCTTGAGAGGCAGTCTTCTCTTCTCTGTCAGAAGTTTACCTTCTCAGGGGGCTTTCTGGATCCTGTCTGGGTCTTGTAGGTTTATTGTCTTGTTTTTCAGTCTGCCTTTTTGTGTTAGTCATTCATTGCATTTGTTTTCTTTTTGCAAATTTTCTTTTTCTGTTGAAGTGCTAGCATCCAAGCCTTTCAGAGACCCTAGTTGTCAGTACCAAAGGCCTTTTTCAGGATTGGATTGCCTGTGTGTTGTTTTATCTTGGCTTTTATACAGACCCGCGGCCTGTTTAAGGCTAGCCCGCGGGTACTCGCGCTCTGTAGTAGCTCAGCACGCGTTCGCACGCGTGCTATCTTGGTGACAGTCGCGGGATTGTTTGGTAGCTTTTCATCTTGGGTGGGGCAGTCATCCCCTCCTGTGGTGAGAAGAGCTCCTCTCAGGGGTATAGAGTCTGGAGCTGCATAGTCAGCAGGTTGGGGCATCTTATCCTTAACCTGTGTTTGTTAGTTCATGTTTTGATAGAAAAGACAAAAGAGAAAAATCTTTGTTTCATGGTTTTTAGGCAAGTGTTAGAATCGATGCTGTTTTGATTGTTTTTTTGCATTTTTGTGCTCTGATTCTATTTGCGATCTGTGCTTTAAGCCAGAGTTTTCTTTTCATTCTCTTGGTTTTATTCTTGTCAACATTTTTCCTTGTTGCGTTATCTCGCAATAAAATAAAATAAAAATAAAAATTTTCTTGTTTCACCTTCTTCTTGATTTGAAGATTGTGTTGTTGCATCAGTAGCTAGGAAAGAGTCTTTTTGCATAAGTTTTTGTAGTGCATGTAGAGTATAAGTAGATCACAGATTTGAGCGGAAGTCCTTCATATTTACTGCATGAAATCTTAGTAAATTTGAAAAAGAAAAGAAGTCTTTCATTGAAAAGTTGCTGGTTTTGCATTTTAGTAAAAGTTTTTGTGTTCACGCATTTTGTTCATTTTGCTTTGAGTCTTTTTACACACCATCAGTTTCACTTCCATACCTTGTGACTTAAAGAAGCCCATTAAAAGCAACTCTAATTAAAATCAAGTAGAATTTTCTATTTGTAGGGTGCATACACTAGCTCAGGAATAGGACCTTGGAATAGGTTGGAGAGTAAATTCTCCAAGGTCACCCAAACCAAACATTGGAGTCTGTCAATAGGGAGTGTAGAAGTCCAGTTATGGAAAGTTATTCAGGACCCCCCTCTAACACAGGGGCTAAACATGAGGTCGCGTAAGGAAAGGTAGCGGAGATAACCCCTCCAAAGCTGGACCGAGCGTTGTGGAGAACACATATAGAGGATTTGTTAAGGGATTCTGTCGTTTGCATTTGCCACGGAGCTTCGTGGGTCTTGAATCCGTTCGAGGTCCTCATTTGTCTTCCAGACCATTTGCTCTCGATACCCTTGACAGGTTTCAGGCTTGATACCCTGCTCATTGTGGTCTACTCGACTATCGACTGTACCCGCCTGATAGCTGTTCACGTGCTGACAAACTAGTTACCAATCTTTTCTAGGGACATACACAGGTGATTGCGGGGGTATACCATGGTACCTAGGACGGACATCGGACCAACGCTTTGCAGAGTATACTCGGAGGGTGCTTCTGTATTCGAGTTGCACTTGCACCGGTAAGTTGCTCTAGTGTTGGTTATTGTAACTGTTCTTCCAACTAGTTTAGTGCTTGCTTGATTTATCTTCTAGGGGCTTTCTTTTAGTGAGTGTTACTATTTGTTCGTGTAGAATACCTTAGCGTGTCGTGAATCTTCTCACATAGTGGAGGATTCAGAGCTCCACCAGTCACGAAGGCTTCTGGGCCTGCCACCGGTTATACTGGAGCCACCCCCGCCACCATTGAGGTGGAAGCTAGACCATCAAGGGTCTTTAGAAGCAACTGGGGCTTTTGAGCCCAAACAACCACCCGAGGAATCGACCGCCAATCTTGGATTGGTTGAAACCTCAAACACTGATACGGGGCTGGACATTATTGTGCCAATTCAATTTTACGAACGCCTGTCAGTGCCTAACCCAGTGATGGAACCAAACTCTGTTACTTCATCTGGGAATTCCTCCATTCCCATCACTGTTGCTACCACAGGAGAAGCTTCTCCTAACTTTCCTTTGTCGGCGGTCTGGGCCACCATGGTCTCGACTGCAACTACATCGCTCAGTGGACCGACCCCATCTATCGCGGCGGCCACACCTCTTTACACACCTAGTGCGACAGGCGCTCCGTTTTCATACGGTATGCCTAGTTCAGGTACTAGGCCTGCACTCACTTCATCCACTTTCCAGACTTTGGGTCTGGGGGAAGGGATCTCTAACGCTCCTCTGCAAGGTCAACTTGGGGGCATTCCTGTCCCTTTCAATGATTTTCCTTATGCTGGAGGTCATATTCCTCCTTCGTCCCCTTCGCTCGGTGGATCGCATCAGCAGTCCGCCGGGCAACCTTCACACACAAGTCCTTTTAGAGCCGGGAGTCAAGGAACACCTGCACAAACTCAACCGGTAGGTTCGTCACCGTTTGTTTGGAACGGGATGTTTGGTAATAACACTTTCACATCGGCTGCTTTCCCATCTGGAGGCACACTTGTTTTTGGACAGTTTACACCAGCACAGGGTACTATTCCTGCACTGGGGGCACATATACCAGGACCTTGGAACTCAGCACAAGGATCCGTTCCATCCTCTGGAATGTCGTTCTGGGGTAACTCTTTCCACAACCATTGGAACCCCGGACAAACTTCTATGCCTCTTCCATCAGGACCGGCATGGGGTAATCCATCCCAAAGTCCGTCAAACACAATGAATGCCCAACATCCTATGTCCTTCATGGGGAATCAGCCAATGATGTCTCCTCATATGCAAAACCCTTACGCTGGTCAGGGCCACAGTTTTTACCAAAACCCGAGCCAACAACCAAACTTTTCCTGGAAACCTGGTGCCAGTCCAACTCTAGGACCCTCTTATCCCAGCTATCAGCAACAACCTAAACTCCCTTTCTTGGCGACGTTACACTTGCTGGATTTAACACGGTTGTTGAATGATTCTATCTGTCACGATCTGCGTTGGCCTCCTATGCCGACGAAGTTGCCTTCGGACATCCCAAAGTTCAAAGCCAAGCCTAATGAAGATCCAGGTGATCACGTGACCACTTTCCACTTATGGTGTTCATCTAACTCACTGAAAGATGACTCTGTCCAGTTGCGATTGTTTCAATGTAATCTTATTGGGAGTGCCACAAAATGGTACATAGAGCTTGATCGTTCACGATATTCCTCTTTTGGCGAACTAGCGATGGCCTTCCTTAACCATTTCCAGTTACATGTGAGATAGGACGTCGACACTGAGTTGCTAGCCAATTTCGAGCAGACGTCAGTGGACCATATCTCGGATCATATTCGAGAGTGGTGACGCCGAAAGAGTCTTATCAAAGTACCTGTCCCACCACCATTCCTGCTTGAGTGGTTCCTTAAGTCTTTAGTTCCGCAGTTATCCAAAGACGTCGCGACTTCAGGGGTTTTCTCCAAGGAAGATGCCATCACGAGGGCTCAACAGTTTGAGCTTATCTACTCTCAGTCTGGTCTCTTGTACACCATCTTGCCAGATGCACCACGATCGATTCTGGACAAAACTAGACAGAGAGCCAGACCACATGCCGATGGTATAGTTGGTTCGGCACAAACCAAGCCCGCTGAGCAATTGACAAAACAATTGCAACAGTTATCTATACAACACTCAGCGGCCAGCCAGATTACTGCTTTGGCTGCTCCTCCTACTCAAACGTCAGAAGTACACTCCGTACAGACGACTAACCCAAAGGCCAACCAGCAGCCCGAGGGGAAGAAAAAACAACGCAAGAAGAGTAAGGGGGATAAGAAACCGAATGATAACGCTGGCGAGGGCACCACAGAA
>ML796082.1:227701-248583 GCA_009831015.1 Picea engelmannii
TTGTGGATGATGCAATCAACCCAGGTGATGATATACTTTCATGATTAGGGTTAGTAAAAGAACCAAGAGGTGCAAAAATGCATACACATGTGACACATGCACCAAAAACACTTACAACACAAGCAAACTCAACAAGACTATTACGATGCTCAATCATGACTACAACATGAGGTGGATCAAAAAAATAGGTAGTGGGATGAGAATTACCCATTTAATGAGAATATTCTCAACATTTAAAAATCAAGAGAACACAAATAATAGATGAGGTGACCAAAATATTTGAGTTGAATTGTTTTTAGGAGGGGCCCCAAGCCAATGGACTTGGGGGGTTTGTTGATGCCTCAACATGTCATTTGGTAGGCTAGGTAAATGTATGGTGGGATAGTTATAGTCCAAGTTCATATACTTGGGAGGATGCAACTAATATGCATCATTAGTTCCATTATTTATTTTAATGCTTCGGGGTGAAGTTCCCTGAAGAGGGGCTTTATTTAGTGCCCCATTTGTTTTGGCTTATTTGATATATTGGAATTTATTATTTGAGGGAATTTTGTTTGCAAAATGAACTAATTTATTGGCTTGTGTTATATGAAACCCGACTCTTTGATTATTATTGATTAATTTAATTGATCTAGTGGTAACTTTGAATGAAATTTTATTGAAATGGTTATGTGAAACATGGATGGATAAAATGTATACTCATATGATGTAATTGATGTCATTATTTTATATGGATATGATTCATGAAATGAATATATTTGAGGTGCAATTATTTTCATATGCTATTGATGGTTTTCCTAGTTTGATAGGGAAGTCACTAGTATACATTGACGTGGCATTACGTCGACATTGTATCGACTCGGGGTTGAGTTAGGCTATGCTATGGGATTTATGATATGATTTAATTTGTGATTATGGAATAATATGATGTGTTAAATTAAGTGTGTTTAGGCACAACGAATATGATTTCCAATCAGTTCACAGATGGATAATTGGGGTTGTATGGAAGTGCATAAGTTATAATAAAGAGAGGAGGACAACATTCCCATTTCCCCTTACTAGCACTCCTTTTCCATGGCATGAGTTGAAAATCTTGTGATGCTTTTACTTAGAGGTTTCTCATTTCCATGTGGGTAGGCCATGTATTTGGTCACTCACAAGGTTTAGTTGAGCAGCGCACAATAAGGAGGAATCCTTATTCTTCAATGAACATCAGTCTTTAAATAAGGGAGAAGAAGGTTGAGATTACAAGGTATCAATAACAATGCAAATTTTAAGAAACCCCCTAAATTTATATGTATAACAAATGAAAGAATCCCCATGGTACATAGGATGATTTGAAGGATATTTTATCAATAATATAATATCTATATATAATTTTTTGGTGAATATTTTACTACATTATATAATCTTGTAAAATATTGGTGAATCATTCACTAAATTTTAATATTGTGAAGTTTTGGTGAATATTTTGATAAAGTATCCAACCATATATAATAATACGAAAATATATTCATTAACTTGTAATATACTCATTTCACATGTTTGCAAAAATGTTGGGTCGTTTCACGCTTGCATGCATCTTTCTTGACACTGGGGTGTTAAGACCGAAGGTTCGTTTAGAGTTGAATAACAACAAACCCAAAGCATCAACATATCAATATTCATCCAAGGCTGAAGAATGTCTCACTCAAGATGCTATGAGGATCACAGAGTGTTGATTAAGGTTGGTTGTCATTGATGTCAACCCTTGAATAAAGTTCGGTAGCAAATTCTGGTAGCACAAAGGTTTGGGTAATGGACCCAAGGTTGTTTCATGTGTAATGGTATGATTTTTAATATATTTGAAGGTAATACTATTCTATATGTATAGTAAATGTCATGCCATTTCTGGTGGTATGTGGAACGTCACATAACTCCTCACGGTTTGAGAGTTATGGCCTTATGAAGTTGGAGGACCCTCATATGTTGGCTTGAATCCCCAAAAGGTCAAAGAAGTCAAAGAGCTTGCAAAGGAAAAATTATTATTTAAATGATAAAGTAAGGTGACAAAGTCAAGAAGTACCATTTAAATAATAAAGTGAAGTGACAAAATCAAAGAAGATTATTTAAATGATAAAGTGAGGTGAAAAAGTCAAGGAGGAATATTTATATGATAAAGTAATGGAAAAATTTCTAATTATGGAAAGTGGTTAACACTAAAAATGAGGAAAATAGGTTAAGTGACCTAGAAATGGGTTAAGTGACCTAGAAGATGGAGAGTATAAATAAGAGTCAAGGCTCTCCCATTTTAAATCATAATTGAGAATATTGAATATCCATAGGTGACTGAGGTAACCAAAGGATATCTCAGCTGAATTTCAAAGGGAAGGTGAAGAAAAGAGGGCCAAAATTCAAGGGAGGATACATTCTTTTGATGATGTTTTCTAAGGTATGTTATTTACAGGTCATCTCAACATTTTTGCAATAATGTTTTTTCTAGAATGATTCCAACTGTGATATTGATAGGACATTGAGGAAACATATCCAAGTATCTGTGGTAAAAAATTTAGCTTGTGGGTCGTTGTATTTTTGGAGTTACACTCCGTAGAAAATAGGGTTTGTGGCTAGTCCTGAAACTAGTCTAAAACAAGTGTTTCAGGTAAAAATGTCATAACTTCTTCATAACTGATGCAACCACGCACGATCGCTTCTTCCAAGACCTTCTTTCCCCTCGACCCAAAGAGCATCAATACTCTTCTATCTTCCAATCGGAAGATCTGCACCCACAGTTCACTTCGCGTGACTCCTCTTTTTTTACTTATCGAGGAATCAAAACTTCACTACCTCGCGAGTTCAACAGTCGAGTTCTATAACCTCGGATTCCCGAGACCCGATGTCTTTGGTCAACGCTGACTCTCCCTCAGTTTATTGGGACTTCGCTATGTCGTAACTTCTTCTCTCGCGCCACCAACCACTCGGGGTTCCGACTCCTGATACTCGATGCGCCGAGATGCCGAGACTCGCGATCTCGCTTCCTCAGAACCTCGCTACTCGTGCAACCAAGTGATTCCTGCCTCGACTCCTGATGCCTGAGGTGCTGATATCCCGCATCACCTGTCACATCACCTCGCTGTGGCCCACACTTTCCATGTGATCATCGGAATGTCACTTCTCGCCCTCTCGTGACTTCCGTGGCCGAGCCTTCTGCTCCTTTCTCGCGAACTCCTGATGTGTCGATTCACGAGTCGAGCTATATTCCTCCTGATCCAGATTGACGTTCCTACCCTCCTAAGTTTCAAACTTTATTCACACTTGCATGATGGACTCCTTGCACCTCTGCAAGATCCTATGCCTTGGATTCCCGTGAATTCTCCTTGGAGAATTTCGAGGTCCGTTCAAGTTGCAAATTGAACAAGCACTTAATCCATGAAGCCCTGTCCAACTGCACACAAGTTTCCAGCACTTACTCGAACACTTCCAGCACAACCTCCATATGAAGTCTTTCGACGAATTCAAAGGCTTATCTCTCCTGAGCTTCACGACTTCATTTCCCTCAGGAAGAATTCCTTGCACGCACCCTTTGCGACAAACCTTCAATCACGACTAAGTGATGAAGTCTTTGATCCTGCGCACTCCTGCAGCAGAAATCCTTCAACTCTTTGCTCAGAATCGCAACTCTGATTCTTCGTCTAGCCTGCGCACGCCTTGCACAGCTCCGGTGCCTAAATCTACACTTCTGAGATGAGAACAAACGCTGTCTCTAAGTAAACCCTGCCGTCACGCACTCCTTGCGGACAAATTCAACTGCACTCCTTGCAGGAATTCTCTGGCTCACTTAGAAAAACAATTGAAACTCATTCACTCATTCTCTCAGAATTCAATTCAACCGTGAAATCATATACACAACATATAAAATCAATTTCATGACAAGAAGCAAATACTCATGAGCAGAATATCATCAATACACAGAGAATAACACATAACCATGAGATTGAATCAAATATTTCTTCTTATTAATTCAATACATGTACATGGGTGGTCTTCATACACTTCTCTGCTTTGCTCTTTTTAATGATGCTTCTTCATAATAATACAATGTACAAAGGAGGGTGTCTATATCCCGTTTCCCTCTCGAATTCCTAAGCTATCAAATCTACAATTAAATTCCTATCTACCAGCATTAACATCTATTAAATGCCTTATCTACCTAAGGACGTGAGCTATCTGCTCAAGGTCCATTTATAATATACAAGTGCGCTTCATTAACTCTACACATTAATGTTTGGCGCAACAAATATCAAGATGTTTTCAAAAAAAGAAATCTGCTGGCTCGTCCAGTTGTCCTCTGCTCTCCTGCTAGCTCACTTGATGTGGGCGATTCTCCTGCATCAATAATAGATCCAAATTTAATAAGACAAAATGTGTTGGTTAGAGTACAATATTTAGTATGTTTTGTAACATGCTCATATCGATTCAACAAATATTCCATGCGGGGAAGGCTCTACAAGGTCTCTCTCTAAAATAAACCAAAATTCAGCAAGGTATGCCATTTTTTCTATAACTCCTTTTCCGAGAGGTTCCAAGTAGTGACACCTGGAGGAATTGCATAAAACACACTGAAGAACATTGTATCTTAGTTTCATATATTTATTCATTATAGGTACATAGTTATGATTATTTCAAGTTAGGGTTGTTGACTAATCCAAAACTAGTCATGTGAGACTAAAGAAAAGTTTGATGAAAATGCTAGTCTCTTGTTGTTAAAGTTAAGGAAGGTTTGCAGGTATGTGATCATATACACTAGGTCTATTAAATATTTACAAATCATATTTGGATGATGATATTGATGAGGGCTTTTGGTTGAGGTACATGTTTGGTACATGGTTGAGACAAGTAGTTGATGAGTTGGCACATACATGAAGTGTATAGCTGATGATGTTAATACATATTGATGAGTAGTTGAAACATGATTGGTACATGGTTGTATGCACTTATTTATGGTATAGGTTGATTACATGTTGTTTGGTATAGGTTGGTGCATGGCCGATGCACTTGTTTATGGTACATGTTGATTACAGGTTGAGGTACATGTTGATGCATGTTTCAGTTTTATTGGTACAGGTTTACAGTGATATAACTCACAGCGGTAGTGTGATAGTGGTTCCATTATTATACTTCTACTTTAGGGCGGTTGGACAAGGCAAGGATAGGTGGTTGTAGCCACCTTCCGGTTGTAGCCGGAGAACATGGGGGTTGTATCCTCCTTCGGGTTGTAGCTAGAAAATAGGGGAGTTGGAGATTTCTTCAGGTTGTAGCCTGAGAAACAAGGGGGTTGGAGCCTCCTTCTAGTTGCAACTAGAAAAAAAAGGAATTTGGTGCTTAGAATGAATGTAATTCTTCAATACATATAAGAAAAATCATTTCGTGGTTTTCTCCTGCTTTGGGTTTCCACGTAAAACACTAGTGTACTGTGTATGTGTATGATTGTTCATTTGTTCATTTCTTATTTACTTTGTATTTATTGGATGATAATGCTACATTGATATAACACTTAGATTATATGGTTAAAAATGATTATATTTCTCTATTATTGATTCACCCCCCATCTCAGTAATCCAATAATTGGTATCAGAGCAGGTTCCTTCAGAAATCAATTTAACCACTGAAAGGTAGATCATGGAGAGAAACAACTTATATAAAAATGGAATACCACAGTTCAATGGACAGAAGTATGCATTTTGGAGCATAAGGATGAAAACATATATACAGGCACATGGATTTGAAATTAGGCAATCAATTGTAGATGGATACACAACACCAACAATTCCACCAACAAATGACAAAGCACTGAAACTCAGTCATAACAATTCTAAAGCCAAAAATGCACTTGTGAATGGTCTTAGTGAAACCATATTCACCAAAGTTTCACATTGTAAATCCGCTAAAGAGATTTGGGACAAACTTCAAAATATTTATGAAGGAGATTCAAAAGTCAAAGCAACAAAGCTTCAAACTTATAGAGGTCAGTTCAAACAACTTAGGATGAAGGAAGATGAGAACATTGCAGCTTACTTTTTATGAGTTGATGAAAAATTAAATGCAATCATAGGATTGGGAGAATAAAACAAAGAACCTGTAATTGTTCAAAAAGTACTAAGATCTCTTCCTATGAGATTTGACCCTAAGATATCAACACTAGAAGAAAGATCATATCTAAAATCAATAAGCATGGATGAATTACATGGAATATTCAAA
The DNA here is from genome assembly GCA_009831015.1 of Picea engelmannii. Lineage (NCBI taxonomy): Eukaryota > Viridiplantae > Streptophyta > Pinopsida > Pinales > Pinaceae > Picea > Picea engelmannii. Next base: position 233,939 of record ML796082.1, read on the forward strand.
GCATATGAAATGAGAACTGAACATGAAAATCCAGATATAAAAGAAGTAGCCTTCAAAGCATCCGAAAAGTCAAAGCAAAAGGGAAGGAAAAAAGAAGAACATAGAAACAACAGTGACGTATTGGAAGATGATGAATCAGTGGCCAACTTTGTCAAAAGACTGAACAAGGGAACCAACGATAGGTATAGAGGTAAGCTTCCTTTAATTTTTTTTAATTGTGATGGTACTGGTCATTTTTCTAACAAATGTCCTTATAAAAAAAAGAGAAATGATGAAGGTTACTCAAAAGGGAAAAAAACATATAAAGGTAAAATAACCACAAAGAAATTTTTCAAGAAAAGCTTATGCACCAAAGAAGACATCTCATCATCAGATGAAGATGAAGTCAGTGACAGTGAGACATAAATAATTCTATTCATGGCAGTAAAAGACTTTGATAAAGAAGACTCCGAAGAAGAATATGAAGAAGCCGAAGAAGAATATGAAGAAGTTGAAGAAGAAATTGAAGAGGCAGAAGTTGACTACCAAGAGGAATTAATGTGTGCCATAGAAGTTATCGTAAGAGAAAAGAAGAAAAACAAAAAACTACAAGCAGAACTAGACAAGACAGAAGACACTCAAGAACTAGAACAAATGATAACAAATTTGAAGGTTCAAATAGAAGAAGATAAAATAATTGAAGAAGCACTCAAAGAACAACTAGAAGAAAAAGGCAAGATCATTAGAAATTTGGAAGAAGAGATTGTCACATTAAGAAATGATCTTCAAAAGAAAAATATGCAGAACAACTCAAACATTTTGTATGACATTGTTGAGCTCTCAACACACCCTAAAAAAGTCTCTACCAAACTCTACTTTTTGGGTACCACTTATTGTTTAATTCAGAACAATGTTGTTTTTGCTTATCTTTGTTTTCTACAATTTCTCCTTGATTCTTTAAAAGTTTCCCTGAACATGTCAAAACCATCACAACTTAAAGGGAGTAACATTTGAATAAAAAATCAACCACTAAGTCGTTTCAACTGACGCGTCCAAATTTTGGCACCCGGAAGAATCAGAGGTGAAAGAAAACCGTCCAAGAAAACTAAAGATCTAGATCGTCAGTTTTCGTCAGCATTGGTAAATAGGGAGTTGTTCTTTCATGATAAGCATTGCACAAGAAAGTTTTCGATGACCGACTTCATTTAGCATCGACGAAACACAAAAGGAAATAGTCGTTTGCGGGGAAAGGGAGGAATCACCAACAGACGATCTCGTAAAAACATTTCGGCATCGAAAAATTTCCAAGATGCTAGCCCAAGGGAAAGGATGTGATAAGTTGATCCCCGGTTACTAACCCCTGATATCTAATCGACATCGGTGATTCCTAGGCTGGGATAGGGAGCACGCAACTGAAAGAAGGTTACCACCTTTGTTGGCACTCGTGAGTCCAGTCACCTGTCTTTATCCGCCATGTGTCACACCAGAACCATTCGACGAAAGCAACCGGCGTTGGCATTTTTTTTCTTTTTCTTTTGTAAGGAGTATCAACGAAGAATCCTGTAGTTCTGCGCCAATCCCTGACTTCCCCTTTCAGAAAATGACATGATGGGACATTTTATCTCTAAGATACACTAGATACGATGCATTTAATTGATTGATTAATTCCAAGATCGTGCATTAGTCTCTAATTCATGCACAAAGCCCAATGACCATTTTAACCTATAGATACAATGCATCTCCCTCAATGCCTCTGATGTCAACCTATGTAAAATTTATTACAGAGAATTGGCGGTAAGTAGTTTAAATTTCATCCCATTGCTTGTATTAACAACTTGATGCAACTGGTAAGTTCTCTCTCATTATATTACCCTAAATTATTATGAGCTAGAGCATTTTGCGTGCAAAGAGGTCCGAAACATCTAGAGGAGCGAAAAGAATGGCTCGAAGAAGGCTTCCAAGGTATAGTGAGTATTAAGCAATAGAGTTTAGCAAGCATATAGGTATGTACCAGTATGGTTTTGATTTCATTTCATATATAAATTAAGATCTAATATTATTCTATGTGCTGGCCCTAATTGAGCGTCTTTGGTTGCAGGAACGATGCCTCTGAATAAGCCTACCACCAGGAAATCTCCTAGAGTCCCAAAGATGCAAGAATCAGAAGCAAGAGAAGGCTCCTCCCCAACCGTTGCAAGGAAATTGGAATTCACTTCCAAGCCAATGCTGATCATCAAGACGATCACCAAAGAAGCCTTCGATCAACCCCCAGCCTTTGGGGACATAGAGGCAAACATTGGGACCAAGACAACATTCCCGTGATGGGAAGACCTGTTCAAGAAAATAAATCACGAAGAATTCCTCGAGTATGCCCCGCATAGCGATCCTGACATGAGGAAGCTAGATGATGAGGTCTTCGTCAACAACCACAAGGCTTACCTACACATGGTGGCAAGCAGGACTCCGATATTCCCTTGCATTGAAATTTTGAAATGGCTCATTGATCACATCGATGCAAAAAAGTGTGTAATTAATGATGGTAATGGTCAAATCACCCAGGTTTTCCTCCCAATAGAAGTCCAAAAGTATTACAATCTTAGGGAGCTAGATGAACGTTTGAAAAAGGATTTTGTTGTGAAGTTTTATCAGAAGCACAAAACCAACAAAATCATGGCATACTGGTGGAGAGAAGACAAAAAATTCACCAATCGAAACTCTGGCTAATACTCGATGGCCAACCTCATACAACCTTATATCTATCTAATGTCTCTCCTTTGTCGGTTGCATGGAGAAAAATATTGCTCCAGGTTTTCAGAGGCATGGATTCCTTTGGCTTATACTGTCGCCATCTACAAGACAAGATTCAACTAGGGTACGATCATCTCCAAATATCTTAGCACCTACATTCTACAGGCTCAACAACTGAAGGAAGGAGAAACTCCTGCCTTCTACATGACATCTTATATATTGGAGGTCATCTGTGCAAGAAATGTCTTCACAGGAATGAAACTGAGCTGGCACACTTCCAAGCTCCCAGTCCATGTCTATTTGGACATGTCAAAAGATAGATCCCCGCAGAAGGACGTCGGTGATGCCATGGCTAGAATATAGGCAAGTATTGAGCTCGCTCCCGACACATCCATTCCACTTGATACTCAGGTCCCTGATAAACATTAGGAAGAGGCCAGGCCTTTGGAGAAAAACAAGGAGGTTCACGAGTCTGATCTTGAACAAATATATACCACCGGTAGCCTGGGAAACACACTCACATGGGGAAACCAACAGATACTAGAGCCAGTAGACGAAGTAGCAGAAATCTATGCGATCTCCTATGATCAAAAGAGGAAGGACATCATACAAAGGACTGTTAAGAAGAGGAAGATTACTGTGGACCATTCTATTTTGGTTACCAAAGAGGAAATCTTGATCAACACAATAGATGCTCACACGTCTGAACTAATAGGCGTGGAAAGAGCCCTCTCCGATGCTTCCCAGGATAGGGCCAGGAGGGATGAAAGAGAACTAGCTGATACTCTGAAGGAACTGGAACGCTTGTGCCATATTGTTGAGTATTATAAAGGCACCACACAGACTGCGTCATATTTGAAGAGTGAGTTTTTAGGAGTTTACAACGAGTACAAGAATGAAAGAACCCTGTTAACTAAAAATATAATTGAATTCCAGGAGGACACTCTCATGACTCTTGCAGCATGCAAGGAGATGGAACAATGGCATGAAAGAGAACATCAAGTGGTGGAAAGGCTCAAATACATTGAGGTTGTCCAACAAGGTCGAGAAAAGGAAGAACATGGCATTCAACTGTTAAGAAAAAATAGCCTCGACCGCATAAAGAGATCCACATAATACTGGACTAAGATGTCTCGGGACCCACATTGAGAGATCCAAGAACAATATGCCAAGTGCCAGAAGCACTGGGATAAAATTAATAAAGTAATGAAAGATATCAAGTTCCCTGAGTTGGGAAACCCCAGTGAGTTTATTGACACAATAAACATGCTCAAGATGTACGGAGAACAAGAATCCCTATGGGCCGAAGAGTGTGCGAAGGTAGCCGATGCGAGGCTGGGATAGGTGCGACAATTCAACGAACACCCGATCAGAGCTAAAACCATGTTGCAACAGCTGAATTCCACCTTGATAAAATACCGAGTGCATGCAGTGGACATCAGAGGGGTATATGCAGCCCCAATGGAACAACACAGATTCTCGTGGGCCCATACTTGTGAAGAACTCATTATCAGATGGTCCAATTATGAAAGAATCCACCCTTTTCAAGAAACAACTCAGGTGGACTATTGAAAGACTGTCAGATGATTACGCCACATGGTGATTTGTGATTAGCTCAAATTGTATTTTACCGTTAATTACTGTTAAGACTTTATATTATAAATAGGAACATTGACCGATGGTCTGAAGGTCGATGATTTTTTGCAAGAACTCTTTTTTTTCTAGTTGTTAAGAATTATTTTGGAGTTGCTATGAATGAAGAAGTCCTTCTGGACCAGAGACGAAGTTGTTTTCATCATATGCATATGTAATTGAGCTCGAAGAAGAACTGTTTCCTATTCAATTCATGAGCATATGTAACAAGTAAGAGCTATCGAATATATTGTCAAGTTATCTGGTGCAATTGCTTTGTTGTTCTTTTCTCTAATGATGGAAATGATGAATCGTTGTGTGGATATATGATGAAGGATTATGGTAGATGAATTATTTTTCTTTCTATTGATCTTATCATATAAATGTTTTCTTCTAATAATTAGTATTCTCAAATAGTAATTCGATACTCGCATGGTTAATGCATTATTACTAGGCTTGTGGTATAGGATTATCTTTTGCACATTTGAGCAGTGGGTTATCCCAAGCTCAACCTCTTCTACAGTAGTTAAATTTGCTCTCATTTTGTTTCTTGGATAGTGTAGGTTAAAATCTCAGCTAGTGATCAAGTTCTCACACTGTTAAAGTATTATTACTAGGCCTGTGGTAAGAGATCGTTGTCTGGATGTTGGAGCGAGGGTTATCCCGAGCCCGACCTTTCCTAGTCTTTAGACTTCCTTATCGCTGTGTGGTCAAGTTGGTTTATACCATATTTTTCTCACATTTATCCTAACTAAAGAGAAAATACCAAAAGAGAAAATCCCGACTGAAGGAGATGCCTCCACAAGAAAACATAAAGCCCATCAATTAAATTGGCTGGATCACGAGATCTGGAGAACCATTCCAATCACAAATGTTGCAGAGTCTAATTGGGCCTCGGTGGTGGGTTTGGTTCCTACTGTTGAGTTAAGGGATTTAAGATCCATCAACAAAATTGGCACTAGAAGGAGGGCCTGAGAATGAATGGTTGAATATGTAAGTTATATGATATTCTGAACAACCTATAGATTCGCAATGGCCCACATGCATGGCTAGTCATCCAACATACAACCCACCTTTATCGAGTACGCCCGAAGCAGATAAATCACCCCACTCTGAGGAAGGATATCTTCACCCTGAAATACCTTACGCCCTCCCTCACGAGGAAGTGCATTAGTTTAGAAGGATTACCAGTGCTTACGCCCGAAAAATCGATGTGTTTCCATTCACCCCCATCCTCCCTTGAAGAAAACATCAAGGAAAACCAGTGGTCAGCTCTCCCGACGAATTTTTCGTACACTCTGTCGAAGACTTAATAGACTTCTTGATCACAAAAATCCAATAACATCTTGACCTCATACTCGAGATGCCAACCGACGACATCTCTGAACCTAACGATCTTTCAGAAGAGGAAGAGCCTAACTTCGACTCTGAATATATGGAAGAGAACAATGGTCATGAGGAGGAGAGAGAAGTTCCACTTCAAGGAAACCAACCTTGGTTGGCTGGGGATGCCGTGGCCATCCCTGGATGAATACACAATCTCCCTAGGCACCCAGAAAAGTTGCTCCCCAAGTATGATCCTGAGACCTCAGGATTTCCCGAAGATCATATCAAGAAGTTCATACTTGCGATCAGGCTTATGAATGCTCAACATGAAGACGTGGTATGCAGACTTTTCCCCTACATGTTTGAGAACTCGACTTCCACTTGGTATTTTAACTTTCCAGTAGGATCCATAACGAGCTGGACTAAGTTCCAAAAGGACTTCCTAGACAATTTTGCCGAAGAAACTACCATGAGATCCCTTATGGCTGAATTGTTTGCAATCACCATGACCCCAAAGGAAAGGGTCAAATATTTCAATCAAATATTCACGACTATCCTAAACAAGTTTCAGCCCGTGGGAAAACCGGCTCAAGAGTTTCAAATTGAGGTCTATGCTAACGCTCTTCTAGCCTCTATTTCCATGTTCATTAAAAGAGTCGCTAAGAAAACCCTCGCGGAGAATTTTGAAGAGGCCAAGATGATAGATTTCCAGATGAAAGGGTGTAAAGAAGGCTAGGCATCTCTAGCAAGAAAAGAAAGCCAACCCCCTCCCAGGAGAGTACTCCTCTTGACTAGATCGTTGAGGAAGCCAGCTGAACCAACTCCCGATAAAGGTAATGGGGATATAGAAGACCTGCAACGCATGGTCAAGAAACTATCAAATGAGATTATAGATATGAAAAGAAATGTGGGTGAGGGAAACCAAGGCCAAAGACCCTATATTCCTTTCTTTAAAAAAAACTAGCCTTTCAAAGCAATTGAACCTCCCCCAGCCAACCTAAACATTGACTTAGGGAATGTCACATCTGATTCTTTCTTTACTTACCACCAAGAGAACCACTCAGAAAGGGAATTTCCTCAGTGGGTCAACGCCATGAATTTAATGGGCAATCATTTTCTGGGGGAAGTCTCTCTGAGCAAACCACCCAACAGTTCGGCCTTTAACATTTTCGATCAGGAAGAGGTTGACCCACCACAAGACACGACCATGCTGATATGGGATACCGATGTGATAGCGTGTTTGGATGATCTGTTTAAACCTTAGTCACCACCCACAAATATATCGGTGGTACAAACATGTAGTAAGGGTCAATCCGACCTAAAATATACCGATGCCACCCGTGTCTCACAAAGTAAATTAACTCCCGATCACCCGAGAATGCATGTCTCTCCCAGTAAACAACCTCTAAGCATCCATACATAGGAATCTCCTAAGATAGATTATAACGTAGTCGAAGATTTGAAGAAGGTGAAAGCTAATATATCAGTTATGGAAATATGTAGAATCCCTCAGTAGAAAGACCTTCTATTGCAGACTCTAAGTTCGGTAGAAAACCCAACCACTGACGATGGTCAAGAGAAGAATATCCCCCCTCCAAATTTGGCAAGAAAACCAACGATAAACACCTGCTCAGAAGGCAGGAAGGAGAGACCTTTCGTGCCTCCTTTCCTTTTAACGTTTGAAGTCTTCTATAGGAATCTTCACAATTGTCTGGTGGCGTAGCCGCACCCACAGGCACGTCCGCTCTCATAGGATCTTCTTCTTCTCGGCCCGAAGAACACCAAGGTTCTTCTGTTTCCCTATCGGTAAACCTTCACCCCAAAGATCTCTTATGCATGATTCCCCCTTTCTTCACTTATCAGAGGATTGGAACTCACGGATTCACAAGTTCACTGTCGATCACTGGGATCTCGAATCCTCGAGACCCAATGGCCAGTCAATGCTGACTTTCTCTCACCTTGTCGGGTCTTCTCTTATCGCAGTTTCACTACTCGTGATATCGAGCACTATGAGTTGTCGACTCCCGATGTCCGATGCAACGAAACTCCAATGCATGTGTGAGTTATCACCTCAATTCCCATTAGTTCTATCGGGATATCGAACTTCGCGGGATCGCGAATCCGGATGTTAATGGACTAGAGACTTTCCTTTTCCCGATCCCCGATATGCTATGCCACCTATCTTCCACTAACTCTACTGTGGCCCCACACAATTCTTCCGTCGGGATATCGCAGATCGCGATATCGCAACTCTCACTGCAACAACTTGGAGCTTCGACTCGCGAATCCCCGATACATGATACCACGTGTAGATTTGACGGTCCTCGGCACTTCGCGAAATGTCCTAGAGGATTTCGACCATCCGTTCTTCCTTGGGTGATTCCTGTGAAATGAATCAAGTGCTTCCTCCATGAAGACTTGTTCACCTGCTTGCCAACCTGCGACACTTCCCTCAAACTTTCAAGGCACCAACCCCCTGTGCTTTCCCTGGTAGTTACTCAAGGTTCTATACCTCTTGAGCTTTTTTCACGACCCTCAAGTCTTCTTGGAAACCTCTTGCACGCACTCCTTGCAGAAACACTTCAACCTCACTGAGTGTTGAAGTTCCTCAACTCTGTGCACACCTGCAGCAGCAGTATTTCAGTTCCTTACTCAGGTTCACAACCTTGAGACTTTTCCTTGGCCTGTGCACTCCTTGCATGACTCCTGTGCCCAACTGCACTTTCAAGGAAATGAGAATAAAAGCTATCTCTAATTGAACCCTTTTGTCAACGCACTCCTTGCGGACAATTCGACTGCACTCCTTGCAGGAATCCTCTGGCTTAATTAGAGAAACAATTGAAACTCATTCACTCTTCCTTTCAGACTTCAATTTCACCATGAAATCACATACACAACATATAAAAGGAAATGTATGACAGGAAACAAACATTCATGAGCATAACATCAATTACACAGAGAAACACACAAACCATGAATTTGAATCAAAGCTTCTTCTATTAATTCAAATATCAGTACATGGGTGTTCTTACGCAACTCTCTGTATGCTCTTTTCTTCCTACTTCTGAATTGATAATGTTACAAGGATACAATGAGGGTGTCTATATCTGTTCTCCCTCTTGGAATCTAAGCTATCAAATCTAGAATTAAATTCCTATCTACCAAAATTAATTATTTTAAATGCCGACTATCTACCTAAGGACGAGAGCTATCCACTCAAGGTCCATTACAATGTACAAGTGCGCTTCTTCATAAATGGCCTCATTAAAGATCTGTGCAACAATTTCCAAGGAAATATCAAAATTTGCGCTGGCTTATCCAACTGTCTTTCGCTTCCGCACTGGCTCGCTTGATGTGCTGGCGATGCTCCTGCATCATACTCCATCACTTGAAACATTTCATGGGCTCCTGTCCATGAGCTCCTGCACGGTCTGTCCATGCTTCTGTATCTCTGCTTTAGTCTCCCAGCTGACATCTTCCATTGGATGGCCCTTCCACTTGACTAGATACTCACAGTATTCCTTCCTCCTGGTCTTCTTACCCACTCTCTTGTCCAGTATGCACTCCATCTGTGGCTTTTCTGCAACTGGCAATTGTTTCATCCATTGGATCACTGGCTGCTCAGTTCCAGTCTCTGCTTCTCCATCCCTATATGGGTATAAATCTACGATATGAATATTAGAGATATTCCAATCCCATCTGGAAGCTCGATCTCATAAGCATTTTCCTCGAATTTTCTCAAGACCCTACATGGCCCGATTTTCTTCATCTTCAGCTTATTGTATGTTCCCCTCGGGAACCTTTCTTTTCTCAAATGTGCCAGAACCAGATCACTAACTTCAAACTGAAGTTGTCTTCTGTGCTGATCTGCTCTGCGCTTGTATTCCTGGTTTGATTTCAACAACCGCTCCTTCACCCGACTGTGAAGTTCTTTCATCACCTCAGCGAATTCTTCGACACTTGCACTGCTAGTAGCAGTCTGTTATGAATCTCGCAATTCAGAAAATCCTCTCGGCTGCATCCCATATACGATCTGAAATGGACTTCTTCCTGTACTCCGATTCACTGAATCATTGTATGTGAACTCTGCATGTGGCAATATGTGGTCCCAACTGCTATGGTACTCCGTCACCAGGCTCCTCAGCAAGTCTCCTAGACTTATGTTGACCACTTCCGTTTGCCCATCCGTCTGAGGATGATAAGCAGAACTAAACGCCAAGTTAGTTCCCAGCTTCTTCCATAAGGTCCTCCAAAAATGCCCTATGAATTTCGTGTCTCTGTCCGAAACTATACTTTTCAGCAAACCATGAAGTCGAATGACCTCTTTGAAAAACAGATTTGCGATGTGAGTCACATCACTGGTCTTCTAGCATGGGATGAAGTGTGCCATCTTAGAAAACCTATCCACTACCACAAAGATTGAATCAACACCTCTTTGTGTCTTTGGCAACCCCAATACAAAATCCATGCTTATCGCTTCCCACGACCTTTCTGGTATGGGAAATGGCTGATACAATCCTTCATTCTACTTTCTCCCCTTTGAATGCTGAAAAATTCGACATTTTTCAACGAATCTCTTGACATCTTCTCGCATTCCTGACCAAAACTATGACTCATTCAACTTTGCGAATGTTTTTTCATGGCCAAAGTGTCCTGCTAATCCACCACTGTTCTTCTCCTTCAATAGATTCTCCCTCATGGAGAAATTTGGAATACACAGTTGATTGCCTCTAAACAACAATCCCTCCTGGATCATGTAGTCTATCCAAGGGATTCTGTCTCTGAGAACTGGATTCTTAGCTGTTTCATACGCTTCTGCAAAATATGGATCGTCCCTGTACATGTCCCTGAGATTCTCAAAACCCAATGTTTTGACTCAGAACTCCTGCAACAGTAAACACTTCCTACTCAAAGCATCAACCACTTTGTTAGCAGTACCCAAAATATGCTTAATGAAAAATGTGAAATTATGCATATACTCTACCCATTTAGCATGTTTCTGATTCAACTTCTCCTGTTGAGTCACAAACTGTAATGCGTGGTTATCACTATATAAAACAAAATCTTTTGGGACCAAGTAATGCCTCCACTTCTTCAATGCCTGTATGATAGCATAAAATTCCTTGTCGTACGTGGAGTACTTCACCTTTTCCTCATTCAAATTCTCACTGAAATATGCAATTGGTCTGTCCTCCTGACTCAAGACCGCTCCTATGACAAACTCGCTTGCATCACATTTCACTTGAAATGTCTTTTGGAAATCTGGCAACACCAACACTGGTTGCTCTATGATCTTCTGCTTCAACAGATTGAAGCTCTTCTCAGCCTCAGTTGTCCAATGAAAAGACTTATGCCGCTTCTTCACTGTATCCATCATCGCTGTGCTAATCCCACTGAAATTCCTGATGAATTTCTGGTAGAAACTAGCTAAACCATGAAAACTTCTCACCTCAAAAATATTTCTCGGTGATGGCCAATTTCTGATTACTTCTACCTTATCTGGATCCATCCTCAACTCATTAGCCAAAATAACAAAAACCAAGTAAATGAGCTCTGTCTTCATGAACGAGGACTTATTCATATTGATCAACAACTTCTCCTGCTGTAGCTTTTTCATCACTATAGCCAAATGCTTCAAGTGTTCTGCCATTGATTTACTGTAAATCAATATGTCATCCAAATACACAATGACAAACTTCCCGATGAAATCCCTTAGGACTTCATTCATCAGACTCATAAAGGTACTTGGCGCATTCCTCAAGCCAAACTAAATGACTAGCCATTCATACAGTCCTTCGTTGGTTTTGAAGGATGTCTTCCATTCATTGCCGTCTCTCATGCGAATCTGGTGATATCCGCTTTTCAAATCTATCTTTGAAAAATACTTTGCCCTGCTCAGGCAATCCATCAGATCATCCATTCTCGGCAGTGGAAACCTGTATCTAATGGTTATTTTGTTGATCGCTCTTGAGTCGGTGCACATCCTCCAGCCTCCATCTTTTTTTGGACTGAGTACTGTTGGAACAACAGATGGACTCAAAATCTCTCTGACCAATCCTTTGTCCAAAAAATCCTAGACTTGCCTCTTAACCTCTTCATTCTCTTGTGGCGTCAACTTGTACGTGGCTTTATTCGACAAACTGGCTCCTGGTATGAGGTCAATATGATGACTCACACTCCTCATTGGTGGCAACGAACGAGGTAATTCTTCCACTATGATGTCAACGAATTCTCCCAGTAGTTCCTGAACTTCGTTTGGTAAATCATCCACTCTTGTGCTAGTTAGAACAATCCTTGGCTTCCTAACCACAAAGAATTGTGGATCTTCTTTTTTCTTAACCTCTGTAAGAAGCTCCTTCCCACTCATGAGAAGTACTGTGTTGCTTACTTCCGGCTTCACTTCCTTATCCTTTATCGGAAGCAGCATATGGGTTCTCCCATTCTTCTCCAGGGTATATGTGTTCATTCTCCCATCATGAATCACATTTCTGTCATATTTCCATGGTCTACCTAGCAATAGATGACATACATCCATGGGAATAACATCACAGAGTATTTTATCATTATATCCACCTATTTTGAATTCAACCAAGCATTGTTTAGTAACAGTTACCTGGTGTCCCTTCTGTAGCCACAAAACTCTGTATGGGCTTGGATGATCATTCGTCTCCAGCTCCAACTTCTCTACCATCTTTGTGGATACGAGATTATCCGTGCTACCACTTTCTACAATGACCTTGCACACCCTGTCCTTGGTCTTGCAAGCAGTTCTGAAAAGTCGGGTCCTTTGGAATGAACTTTCTACCTCCTTCTCGAGTGTTAAAAGGAATTTTCACATCATAAGTGATCTTCTGCCTTCTGCGTCTTCGGCCTCAACATCCCGCCTCTGCACCTCGGTGATGTGAGCTTCTCCAATGTCCTTTTTCTCTGGACACTCATAAGATTTGTGCCCATTCTTCCCACATGTGAAACATGTGATTACTCCACCTCTTCCTCTTCCTTTACCTCTGTTACGGGGAAAAGTGTTGTTGTCAGCATATCCTCCACTCTACTCTGCATGCTGCCCTCTCTGTTCAACATATGGCCCCCGCTGTGAGGTTCCACCTCTCTTTGCATGAGTCTAAGGTTTCTTCCATTCTTCCTTGGGCTTCTGGTTTCTTTCCTGGGCAACTACTTTTCCTCTGGGCTGGCTTCTGCCTCGACCCCTCTGACCTTGCTTTCAACTCAGCTTCTCCTCAGCTTTTAGAGCCATATGATAAGAAGCTTCCACCATTCGGATGGTAACCATGCTTAATTCGTCCTGAATGTCGTATCTCAGACCATTCAGATATCTAGAAACCTTCTCATCATCACTCTCCCGATGACCTGCTCTGATGTTCAGTCGATAGAATTCCTCAGTGTATTCTTTTACTGTCATAAGCTTCTGTCTCAGGTTCTGCATCCTACTGAATAGAGTAATTTGATAATCTCTGGGGATGAACTTTTCCTTCATCTTTGCAATCATTCGATCCCAACTCTTGATCTTTTGCTTGCCCTTGCAGCGTCAGTCAGCTTGTAGCTCGTCCCACCACAATGTTGTGTGTCCCTTCAAGCGCATAACAACATGCTTGACTTTCTTATCTTCTTCGAGATCCTCATAGTTGAAATATGTATCTAGAGCTCTAATCCAATCTAGTAGCTCTTCTGCATCCAGATTTCCCTCGTAAACTGGAATGTCCATCTTTTCCTTTGCACCCATCCTAGAAATAGCTTTAATTAGACGTTCATTCACTGCATCTTCGACTACAACTTCCTCCTTGCATTCAACTTCAACTTCATCCTCTGAATCACTGAAATCCCCCGCACTAACTGTGCGTCTTTGCGTTGTCTCCATGTCTTCGAGTCTTGCTCGGAGATCTCGCATTTGCCTCTCCATTTATGGATTTGTTTCCTACCTGCCTCTTCTCCTCACCTCCCTATCCTCTGGATCAGGTGATTGCCTTTCTCGCCTTGGTGGCATGCTGAATTCTTTCTCTTGCTACGGAAATCAAAGAAATTTCCCCGCTCTGATACCAAACCTGGCGTAGCTGCACCCGCAGGCACGTCTGCTCTCACAAAATCTTCTTCTTCTCGGTCCGAAGAACACCAAGGTTCTTCTGTTTCCCTATCGGAAAACCTGCACCCCACAGATCTCTTATGCACGATCCCCCCTTTCTTCACTTATCGGAGGATCGAAACTCGCGGCTTCGCAAGTTCACTGTTGATCACTGGGCTCTCGAATCCCCGAGACCCGATGGCCAGTCAATGCTGACTTTCTCTCACCTTATCGAGTCTTCTCTTATTGTGGTTTCTCTACTCGCGATATCGAGCACTATGATTTTTCGACTCCCGATGTCCGATGCAATGAAACTCTGACTCACGTGCAAGTTATCACCTCAATTCCTGTTAGTTCTATCGGGAGATTGGACTTCGCGGGATCGCGAATCCGGATGTTAATGGACTCGAGAATTTCTTTTTCCCGATCCCCGATATGCTATGCCACCTGTCTTCCACTAACTCTGTTGTGGCCCCACACAATTATTCCATTGGGATATCGTGGATCACGATATCGCAACTCTCGCTGCAACAACTTGGAGCTTCGACTCACGAATCCCCGATACACGATACCACATGGCTGTTATTTTCTCCTGGTGTACCTGTACCCCTTTTTCCCCTATGATGTGTCCCAAGTAAAGCACTTATGTCATTCCAAACTCACACTTGGATTCCTTGGCGTACAGTGACTGTTCTTCCATGATTGAAAGGATTTGGTCCACATGTCGAAGGTGTTCCTCCCAAGTCTTGCTGTAAATGAGCAAGTCATCAAAGAATACCAATAAGTGTTTCCTCAGTTGTTTGTTGAACACATGGTTCATGCAAGACTGAAATGTGGCTGGGGCATTGGTTAACCCAAAGGGCATCACCAAAAACTCGTAATGGCC